>CM046365.1:2424279-2835385 GCA_025413025.1 Ficus hispida
TTTTTGTCAATGTGACATGGTTTAAAAAAAAAAAAAAAAAAAGCATTCGCGTGGAATGCGTATTGGCTTCCTGAAAAATTCCGAAATGTCTGGTAAAATTAAATCAATATTTGACAAAAACAACGCATCCTATTGAAAAACAACTAGGCTAAAAACCATATCAAGCATTGAGTTGAGATAAAATCTTGATGAGGGAAAAAAAAAAAAAAACAAACAAGAGCAAACAGTAAGTCTTAGAAGGAAATAAAAAACATAAGTATAGTCATGGAGTAGATGATTGTTTTAAGCCATGTCCATTCAATAATAATGTCGAGTTCCCGTGCTCATTGTGGGAATGCACTATCATCCTCCCATCCTTAGTTATCATATGACAGTCACGTTATAACTATGTGGCCTTCTAGTCATTGTCACGTAATTTTTTTTTTTTTTTTTTTTTGTCTATTCTGCATTTACACATGTTCATCAACTAATTCAACAAAAAAAAAAAAAAAAAAGAAGCAAAATAAAATCATTCTACCTAGGAAAAAAAAAAAAAAAGAAAATAAGAGTGTAAGCAAGCATGCCACTATTTTTAGTCTCCTTGCCTACTTTCTAACCAAATGGTTAGTACAACAGATATTTGAATAGCAACAGAAGTTCGTTAAATTGGTGGCAACCACTAATTCATCCTTCATCCAAGCTCATTTGAGCCAAAGTTCCTTCAACGATGCTAAGAAACATAAATGGTATTTGGTATCATTTATTAATAAAAAGGGGATTTCACATATGAGACCTATAAATAGAACATACCTTTTATCAGTAGTGGTATTTAGAGTCGGTAATGCCTTGATCGATACCTTCATGTGTTGACATTGTGAGCCAGTATGAACCTGAATATGACACCACTAAAAATTTTTTTCTTTTTTTTTTTTTTTTTTTTTTTTTTTTTTTTTTTATAGATCTATCTTTTAAAAAACACATTGGTATGGACGGAGTATGACAATTAATAGAAAACTGAACCTTAATTGCAAGTCTTATGTCATAATTTTTTAATAATAATTTATATGACATATATCTTGTCTTTTTTTTTTTTAAATGTTTAAACAATTGTTATCTCAATTAATTGAATTTACTAATAAAAAAAATAATCATTCCAGGCTATATGAGTTGCTATTTAAAAATTAAGACTTGAATTGATATTTTCGCATTATTTTCTCTATTAAGGTGTGATGTGTTGGTGTCTTTTAGCGTTACTCTCTTTTTTTTTTTTTTTTTTATGGCTTAAAAAAAATCTAAGCCAAAAAATCACTAAAAATCATATTGATATTCTTATACACGGATGAAACAAGTTGGTTAGTGGGGCATCCTTTTAGGCCCAGTTTCGAGTGCCCTCTGAAAATAGTAAAATTCCATCAGAATTTTAAAATCCTAACTTTATATCAAATTTTCTCTCTATTTTATTTAAAAAAAAACTTAAACTTTAAAATTCCATAACTTTTTTCATTTCAAATTAGAATGAGATGATTTTTGTGTCAAAATACTCGTAACGACAGGAGAAATAAGACATTATCCATTTTATATTTTTTTTCAAAAATATATTTCAACTTTTTGTATTATTTTCTATATCATATAATTTTTTTTAAATATATATTTTAAACCTAATTTTCAAAATATTATCTTCAGATACTATGTTAAACGGACCCTTAGTCAGGTTGGCTGACGAGAAAGAGAGATGTCCCTTGTTACTATTGACTCCCCACTGTCTTCACACGTTTGACACACCACATCACTTCCTGCCTTTTCACTCGGCTTTCGGCTTCAATAATTGTTCACCTTTTCTTCTTGCAACCTGGTGCCAGTTATGCTGTTTTGGTCAACACAGTAGAAATCTCTTTCTTACTCAAAACCTAATCCGTTTGTACTAATATTTATCCGTGAACTGGAAGTGAAAAAAAAAAAAAAAAAAGTGTTTAATTTATAAAATTTGGACTACTAAAATGAGATTATATCCTCACCGCCCATTGAAATATAAATCGAAGCGTTGAGAGTTTATATATTCCTCTCTTAAAATCTTAAGTTTCTTTATTCAATTTCAACAAAGTTTTCCGCCCGAAGATTTCAATCTCCTCCAACAATGCCCTTTTTTTTTTTTTTCACTTAAAAGATGGATGGACAATTGGATTTGTTTTGTTTAATAATTAATTAATATTTATGACAAGTATTGTTTAAAAATAAAGAGGTTTATAAATTTGTCAAATAACATGCTAGCATTTTTCTAAGGGTATAACTCTTATTCAAAACAAAATCGTCCATATATTCAATTGCATTGTCCTGGAAAAAAAAAAAAAAAAAAAGTCAAAACCGCAAACTAACTTTTATTCTAACAAAACTATAATATGGTATTCAAAATAAAATGGTCCATGCTTTTGAAAGCTTTATAGTATATACATAAGTGTGTGTGTGCGCGCGTATAAATCTTTCATGATGAGGGAAAAAAAAAAAAAAAAAAAAAAAAAACCAATCATCTAGAAGTCATTGTGCAAGGAAAAAAAATATTATGATTTTGCACCTTCGTCTTCCAAAATGAACTAAGAAAATGCTCGGGGACAAAATGTGCTATATGCTACTATTGTAGTTTCTCTATTTTTGAACAAGCATATTTTATGATACTTTTTTTTTTTTTTTTAAATGTATCACATGACTCATCATGTACTTTTGAGATAAAAATGCCATTGCGACGTGCTCAATAAGTAAAAAGGGGTTCAAAGTGTATATCTCATGTTCGCTATTATGGTTTCTTTTTTTAATATTATTGTTAATAAAGTTAGTACACGTGAAACTCAATATCAACCACAAAAATAATAAGAAAATGTACTTTTGAATGAAAAAATTGGATTATTTCAAAATTGACCCTAATAGGAGTTGTTTTAATTAAAACTTCGCAATTTTAAAATATAGCAAAATTGACCTCTGAATTGATTACAAATTACAAGTTTATATATTTTTTTAATGGTTTTAATCACAATGCTCGTCAATTGACCCATTCCTAATTAAAATTGTCAAAAATTTACCCTTGTCAATCAATCACATGACCCCTTAAGTAATTAAAACTGTTAAGGATTTTGAAGTTTCAACAAACTATGTGTAAAAAATGCAACTAATGATAGAACTCAGAAGATAGTTTGACTTTATTTTGAATTATAAAAAACAAAGTGAGGTAATTATTATTTTTCGAGGACAAAATTTGGAATCATCCCTAAAAACATGAAACAATTATGCCTAAGTTACAATAGTGTTTACTTGTGCTTTCAATTCTTGAAGTACCAAAAAAAATTTAGAAGAATTTCTCAATTCAAAAATTAATAAATATTTCCTCACTCCTTTTCAGGTGCAGCTTAATTTATTTACATTAACAGATGTATATGCGTATCTCATATAAAATTCAATACTTTTAAGAATATATCTAATACCAGAAGCAACAAATATATATGACAATAAATAGACTAATTTTATTGATTGACAAGTGACAATTACCATTCATTTATTCACAAGTGGGATAAGGATAAGTAACTACCATATTATGCTATCAAGAAAAAATTAGTTTAACATACAGAAATTATATGTTTGTCCTTTTTTCTAACTATTTATATGTTATAATTAATTGTAGGTTGCGCATGTAGAAAACAAAGCAATGCAAAAACAAACAAAAAAAAAAAAGTTTTAAAAAATATACATGGCAATGATGTAATCACAGGTGTTGATGATGTGACAACCATATATTTTCATAGGACAAACAATAAAAGGGAGATAGAAAGAGTCCTTGACTCTTTAAAAAAAATAGTAGAGATCAAATCATCGTCCAAAGGAATATAAATAACTTTAATATATAAAGTGACCAAATGAGCAGAACTAACAACTTGAATTTTTATTTTTATCCTTAAACTCTTTATAGAATTTCAATTGTATTCCTGCTGAATCAAATAATTTATAATTTTTGTGAATATTTATGTTCTATTATTATTATTATTTTTTATTGAGAAGATACAATTAAACTCTAAATCTTATATTGCTTGTATCTTTATTGTTGAAAGTCTTTGCTTTTTATTCTCTACTGTTTGATGATTCATATCATCTGAGTTTTTTTTTTTTAGTTCTATTATTGACCAGTATGGTCATTTTCTTTCTTTCTTTCTTTCTATTTTAATTTAATTTATTATTATTATTTTTTAGCTGAAGGACTAGTCTAAGAATTTAAGCATGAACAGATAGATATGATCAGATGTTGACTATAACAATGTGACGTAATCACAAAATGGATAGTTTTTTTTTTTTTTTTTTTTTTTTAAATGGTGCTACCAGAAAATGTAAGAAAATCATCAAAGGGATTAGAGTGGCAATGGCATAAATATAATAATTTATAAATCCTTGACTAAATGCCGTCTTGACTTTCTGCTTGGATTTAAGAATTGTTTTTATACGAACACAAAAATCTTTTCCTTCCTTTAGAAAAAACCCATAAATTGTTTGTTAATAAATCATTTTATTCATGGTTTATTAAAGAACTTTCTTTTTTGAAAAGAACATTTTTTTCTTGTTAAATTAACATACCAAAAAAAAAAAAAGGAGAAAAACTGTTTAGCCGCACAAACATTGAGGAAAACCATTTTAGCCACCACCACAAGTCTAAATAATTCAAAAAATCTACACACATTTAGCACATCGCCCAATAGGAAAAATTATATAAAATAAATTTATCTGAATAAAAAATTTAAGCCCCCTCCAGTGTCAAAATTAGTATAACATAATTTTGGAGTGTTGATTGAATTAAAAAAATATATGTAAAATAACATTAACGAATAAATACCTTACATTCCAAAAATATGTAAAATATATTTTTGTTGAAATAATAATTTTCAAAAAAAAAAAAGAAAAAAGAAAAAAAAATTGAATTCTTAACCTCGCATTCCAAAAAAAAAAAAAGATTACGTAATCAAAATATTAAAAAGGAAATGACAGCTGTAGAGTCCCTTTTATATACTTTCTTGATATAATTTATTTTTAAACCGTTAAGATATAATCGAACGGTTGAAATATTATTTATATATAATAATTATAATACACATAATCTCATATTAATATAAATTAATAAATAAATTATGTTTTTAAGGCATTTGGGGGGTGTAATTGCCCGTGTCGGGGGGGTGTCGGTGTATAAGTAATATCTTAACCGTTCGATTATATTGATACGGTTTAAAAATAAACTCTACTAATAAAGTATATAAATGAGAATTTACCACAGATTTATCCTATAAAAAATTGATAAAACTTGATATAAAAATACTAATACCAAAAGTAAACCTACCAAGTAAAATTCTCACATAGACTTTTGGTAGCTCGCATCAGATTAAGTAAAGCAATTATAAATTAATTTAATTCCCCTCTTATTCTCGTCAATTTGTTATTGTTATTATTCTCATTAATGTTCCCTTTTTTTTTTTTTTCAAGTTTTTATCCCTTAGCTAAGTAATCGAAACGGCGTCGTAGTAGTGATACTGCAGCGTAGAGAAGGCCTTAAAAGTGTCAAAATTGGTTGCCCAAAAGATTACAGCTCAGCAAAACTGGAAAAATTTGGAAAAATATATACAAAAAAAAGTGAGAACACGGCACCGAAATGGCGCTAAAGGTCAGAACAGCAAAAGACAGAAGAACCTCATAAAGCAAAGAAAAAAACAAACATAAACAAAAACAAAAAAACAAAAAAGATAAATGAAAGACGTCGCAAAAGCGCGTCATCGACAATCGAGAGTGGCATTTTCCGTAATTTTCGTAAAGAAGAGGCCTAATCCCATTTTCTAAAAATAGACCTTTTTTTTTATAAAAATAAAAAAGAAAGTGCAAATTAGTGCTAAAATTTTATAAGCTAATGTTAAATGAACATAAGAAAGGATTTTAATTCATGAACATTCACCAAAATTTTATAAAACCAAAACTCGTTGTCTTCAAGATTTCATAAAAAACACCCAAACCTACATACCAATTTAAGAATAATAGAATAAGAAAGAATTTACATAACGTTTCTATATATACTGTAATTTGTAGTCGTTATTTTATTTTGTAGGATTCTCCTTAAAAAAAATATCACCTATAATAGTTCTATTTTTTTAACCTTTAACCAATAAATATAAAAGGTTAAAAATTCAAATTAGATGATATCTATTAGAAAAGCATCTCCATAACTTTCTTTAAAAAAAAAAAAAAACCTTTTGTTTTTGTGTTTATTTTTACTTTTTATTTTTATTTTTTCTTCCGTTCCTTTTTTTTAATTGAGAATTAATTATTTGAACTATATACTTTTTAGTGGAGTTAGAATTGAATTTATGTTCTCAAAAAATTTTTTTTGTTCTTTTTAACATGTGAGTGTATATTTAAAATCCACACTGCGTGATATGAAACTACTCGTATTTATAATAAGGCACAATAATTAAAATTCCACTTCTTATTAATTATAAAAATAAAAAAAATAATTGTTAATGTATAGAATTGAATTATTATAAATAAAAGAGTAAAAATCTGAATGAATTCAAATTAATTGTTAGCCAACCAAACATTTATTATATTTAAATAAATAATTATTATTACGTCGAAACAGATCAATTTAAGAGACTTTAATATAATTTCTCCATTAAAAAAAGTTTTTTTTTTCCTTAAAATAAAAAAAAAAACATTTTTTTGACTCAGTAGAAAAAGCAATGGCAATGGCATGACTCTGGCAAACTGCGTATAAATCAGACGACAAACCCAATTGTGCTGCTCTCATCGCTCTGGAAGTTCTACACACACAACCTCTCTCTCTCTCTCTCTCTCTAAGCTGTTTGGTTGACGAATTTTCGTTTTTGTCTGGAATTTTGTTCTCACTTCCGGTAATCGAAAGTCCAGAAGTTTCTCTCTCAAGATTTGAAGAACAAGCTCGCATATTCGTCTTTCATGGAGGATCGCAAGGAGGTTCGTCTCTCTCTCTCTCAGACACACTCTCTCTTTGTGATTGTGATTTCTCTGTTGATTTTCACTGAGTAAATTAGCTGAGCAAAGAAATTGTTGCTTGTGTTTTCAGATTTTAGCTTTCAGTGTGATTTTTTTATTTGGCTTCCAAAAGTACAGGAAATTGAGATTTCACAGTTTTAATGAAGTGTTGGAGTATATATTCTTGTCTGCAATTCAAATAGTGGTTCATGGTCCTGTACCGCGTTTAATTTTCTTAGTAATCAAACAAGGCACAAAGTTTCTTTTAGGTTTTCTCATCAGATTTTTGGGATCATGTCTTCTTATATTTCCTCAAATGATGGGTTTTCAATTTGCTTTATATAGAACTGGTGATCGGTATAAATCTGAGATCAATTTGCGTTGTAGTTCAGATTCCTTTTTTTTTTTTTTTCCTTTTTTTTTTAGTCAAGAAATAATCATACTAATGAACTTTTTGGACGTGAGAAACAGTCAAAGTTGTCTCCTTTATTGTTTTTTCTTCTTTAAACAAGGTTTGGTAATGATGAATTTGTGGACCGTTGAATACTTTTCAGTAAAATGGATCATATTCAAAGTTGGAAAACAGAAATTGTAAGAAAAAAAGAAAAAAGAAAAGTCATTGAGGAAGAAAACTGGAAACCTCAAAATTGAACCAATTGCAAGTTTCTCCATTTGCTACATCAACTTAGAGCCCTGAATTTGTTTTCCCTTTTCAGTTTGCTAAATGTTCATTCATCTATAAAACCTCATTCAAAAATATATTTTATAAATATATATATATATAAATTAATGGTCCTAAGTTGTTTTATACTGTTGCCTGTTTATCTCACTTCAGACCATGTTAAAGAAGTAGTAGGTGGAAACTTAATAGTGAATTTTATAATTGGGCTAATAGAAACAGTGTTCTCGTTTTCTATATAGAAATATCTGTGTGTGTGTGTGTTTAATTGAAGTGTTTGCTGGTCAATTAATTGTATAAGAATGAAATAATAGAGCATTTTATAAGGTCATCACAGACGCATTTTGCATTCTGGCCACTGTATAGAACAACAACTCTGCTTTATAATAAGAACTTTTCTTCACAGGTCCTACAAGCTTGAGTTTGTTGTGGCCTTATGATGATTATTTATCTCTCTTATTGGTCTTCTTTTTACCCTGGAGATAGAATTGATTCATTGTAGTTTCTCAATATTATAATGTGGTCAACAACATATCAGATAATCTAGACACTAAAAGCTGAAGTGGGCATTGATGTTTTTGTTGTACTTGTTTATATTTTTCCATCATTTGTGTGTGTGTGTGTGTGTGTGTGTGTGGAAGAATGTTGATTGAAATTGGATAATCTAAACATTAACAGCTGATTTTTAAACTTCAACATCTAACTTCATTCAATGACGTGTCATAATATGATTGGTTAAACACCATTTGAGATACCAAAATTAGACTAGTAATGAGATCTCTTGTCCAATTTTAGTGTCATAAATGGTGTTTAACCAATAATATTACGCCACATAATTTCAAGAAGTTTGAAATACTTTAAAACTGATTTTTCTCTACTTTAACATCTAATTTTATTCAATGACCTATTATTATATGATAATTGGAGATGGTGATCTCAATACTTATGATTTACTAACCGATATTAAAACGGACTCCTTATTTCAATTCAGAAGAACGCTCCCTGGCTATCAGTGCCACAGTTTGGGGACTGGGACCAGAAAGGCCAAGTGCCAGACTACTCCATGGATTTCTCGAAAATCAGGGAAATGAGGAAGCAAAACAAGAGAGATGTGTCCAGAGCAAGTCTTGGAAATGAGGAAGAGCTCATTACCCCAACAACCACTAGTACAAACACCGCCCATAGTGACGACCACCACCCCCATTACCATGAGAACCACCACTCTCCATCTGTAAGATTCCTTGTCCCTGCCTTTTCTGTTTGTATTTTTTTTTCTTTCTACATAATAGTGGATGAAATATTATAAGTGGTTGTAGTTGCTTTTGTTATTAATAAGGGGAGTTGTATTATGAACCAAAATTTTATGATGGTGGCATGCATGTGGAAGGGTTGTGACAATTTCATATCTTAAATTAGGTGGGTCATATTCTTGTTGAGTGGGTTGTGGATATAGCTCGACAAAGAGAACTTTTTGTTCAATCAATGAAGAAAACAATAATTAAAAAAAGAAAAAAAATAGCATTAGAAACCTTTTGTAGAACCGGAATAAACTGTCGATTTTTCTATTTGCTGTGCGCAGACAGAGAAAATCTGTGTTACCTGGGTCAAACCATGACATTAACCTTAGGCGAAACCATGCAATTTGACCAAACATATTTCATTCCTTTTTTTTTTTGTCATTCTAATTTAATTTTTGTTTCTTTGTAGCAAGTGTAAGTTTCATAACTATAGTTTGTCATAGGATTAAAGCTCCATGTTTAGCGGTTGTTTCACACATGACAAGTGAAATGCTATCAATCACTTTTAACTTTTTTTTTTTTTTGGGCTAAAAAAACTGTCAAAAGAAGGTATGAAAATCAGCATCCCTTTACAATAGGATCTCTACTTCTATATTTAGAAACAAGAAAGGGATGTTTGTTATAGATAGATGTATATGACCTGAGCAACACGCTAAGCCAAGTTGTCACACATACATAGGATAAGATGCATAGGCCACATGAGATGTATCAAATAATGCTGTGAAGCCAATTCAAAAGGGGATATTCTCCATGGGCTAGAGAAATGCAATAAAAGTAATCGAAAAGCTAACACCTAATATTATATTTCTAGATTAAAAACACCTAATAATATATTAACAATTAAGAGAATGGTACAAAGTTATACGTAGGTTGCACGCAACTCTAGGACTGGTGCACATGCTCCAACTGTTTTTTAGGCCATAGAATTTGGGTCAATAATGATATTTAAGCTGGCTTAATTCTCCAATAATAATAAGAATAATAATGGGTCAATAATGAAGTAAGAAGCAGTCGATTTTTGCATATTTATTAAAATTTCTTGCATATAAAAAATATTGAAGTGAAAATAATGATTTTTTTTTTTCCTGAATCAATGAGAAAGGAAATGCTTTTTTTTAATCGGTTTATTTTATTTTATTGTTGGGTGATTTCATTAACTACGAAGTCAAAGTTACAACTAGAATTTTTTGCTTAGATTTTTGTTTTCCCCATTTTGAATGCCTTTTTTTTTTTTTTTTTTTTTTGGCCTTCTTCCTCCAAACAGCCGAGACGGAGCTTTTTCAGCTACTTCAATTGTTGTGTCAAAGCATGACCACAAGCAAACGCGCAGCAATGAACGATTTCTTTCCCGTTATATGTTTTTTGTATCTATATATATATATATATATATATAACTTTTTTTTTTAACTATGATCTGTAATTTTATCCCCTCAATTTCCAAGGTCTTTGATGAGGCAGAGATAGAATTGGAAATGTATTTTAATGGATTCTACGAGTAGTGATTTTTTCTTTGCTCGTTGCTTGATAGTTTGGGTGTGCTGTGCTTGCTGATAGTATAATGATTCTAGATTCTAAGAACTATATTTGGTACGACCTGTAAAATACTTGAAACTTTTAAGCAAAAATAAGTGAATATGATATGTTGCTATTATTTCAAGACTTTGGTGGTCAGCTTTTTATCCTTTTTTTTTTCAATTAATTATGAAAAATATTAGGACCAACAACGCTAATCTTAACTTTTAAATACCGATCTATATGACATATGAGTTGTACTTATTTAATTCATAAGTGTTTAAAGTATTGTCACATCAATTAATTGTGTCTATCAACGAAAATATGATACATGAGTAGGTATTTAAAAAATTAAGAATAAAATCGGTGTATCTAGAATTATATTTAATCTATAAATCGAGGAAAATCACATTGGCGACCTGTTTATCAAGAATCCCTTTAGGTAAAGCGTTTTTGACCAAATTCTTTGGTTCAGATTCAGAAATTGTTAATTTTTATGAGAGAGAACACAATAAGCAAATAACTTTAACCAAGAATTTTTTGACTTCAAACGTTCAAGAAAACAAATTACTTAGAATGTGTGTTACTGTTTTTTAATTTAGTAAATTGAGATAGCGGAAAATTTTATTTATTTTATGTCGTTGTTTTAATAAATGTCTTAATTTATATGAACCTAGAAAAATGATCTTTTTTAAAGTGTCGATGAGTGATTACTTAATGGATAATCAGTCTTTGACTTTGTGATGCATTTGTATCACTGTCACTCATTTATTTGTCAATAAATTTTTTTTATAAAAATTAAAAAAAAAATCAATGATTTTGTAAAGCAACCATTGTCTGTCAATAATTAAATGGATTTAATTTGTTCATTAAAAAATTCAGGAAGAGGTGACTAAAACCAGCCAATCTCACACAATTTCTCTCATGTCCATTTCAAAAATAGGCATGTATAGATATCTATAGTTGTAGAAAAATGCATCTTATCCAATCACCATTAGTACTCGAGAGATGCTTAATAATTAATCAAAAATAGGACTTCGAAAAGCCAAGACTTGCAAAAAATACAGGTTGGCTCCACCCTAGGCTCCTCAGAGCCAAATACAAACGCGTAATTATCAATTTAAGAGTCCACATTTTTCTGTTAAAATATTGGTGGTTAAAAGACATCAAACACAGACAGGCTGCGTTTGACAATCCATGATTACCCTGATAAATGCAATCCCAGTTCAACAAAATGCAACCACCAAAACATCGACCATACACGCGAAGTAAACATCGTCCAAATACTGCGTTGTTTTGTTTTTGTTTTTTGGCGATTTCAAGTTCACCAGGTAGTTTCATGTTTCAATCACTTAAATCACGTCATACATATATATGCTTTACGGTGAAATCACCACAAAATTGCTTGCCCACAAAAAACCAAATTAATTTACACATCAAGCTGTCTAGAAGTCGGTACGACTCCCAAACTAGTAAAAAAGAGTGGGACTATTTAGAGATGATGCATAATCTTTTAACAACGTCGGCTCAAAAACAGCTGAGAGATGAAAAAAACTGGTTTCGTTAACAGACTAGGCATGAATATGACACAGTACTCGGACCATCTAATTTTGACAATCACACCTTTTTGATAATCTGGACAACGTCTTCATCTTCCAGTTCATGCTCCTGTCATTTCGGAAATAACAAATATGCAAACTTATTAGGGTATGAAAATTATCGATTGATAAACGACAAGGATGCATTTAACTATGAAAGTTATTTTTTAAGGGGGTCTCAGTAGTTCTGGAAGTACGGACGGATAAGTGACTATAATTCTTGAATGGAAAGGAAAACAGAAAGAACAAGGATGTTACCGACCTTGCCAACTCTCTGGGGCTTGTGCTTTGCACTAGACCCCCAAACCAGAGCACTGCAAAAATTGGTCAGAGTCAGTTTTAAAAACATGCAGAGGATTAAACAGATGAAATTGACAAACCAAGAGAAAAACAGATTGAAAACTAAAAAGTAAAACCCACAAACGTTCTATGATGGTAAGGACATTGCCTATACCTAAACGCATTAGAAATGAGAATATCAAGAAAGATGGGCTCTTCAATAGGAAAAGCTTTTCAACCTAACTAAAGTACGATCAAACTTTTTAGTGCTCAGAAGGCCAGCCTATCATGACACTAACTTATGCCAAACCATTAAAGATAGATGTGTACTTGTTTACATTAGTTACATACTTACATTCAACGTACTTGTTTCGAATGTAATAAAAGCATGAAGGATATGGGAGAGGTCACTTACTATTTAAATTGCTTAAGCATGTCCTTGTGAATTCGCTCACAGAAATCCTCAACCGTCCTCTTCTTCGACGACAGAATCACAGGGTCTTCATAGTCCGGATTCATCCCTTTGGGCTTCGTGTAAATACGAGTCAAATCAAGATACTCCCATATTTTTTCAAGCAAACCATCAAGGTTCCATTCAAGGTGAGCACTGCAGAATAATCATACTATTACCTTAATAAATTATGAAGCTAACATGAGCCCAACCGATCTTATCAGAAAAAATTTACCTAATTTATTCTGCATAAATAAGAGTGGAATAATACAAAATCACAACTATTTACCAGAAGAAATGGTGCTAGGCAATCCAACTTCAAGGCCAAACGGACCAGAAATTACAAGCATATGATACTAGTTAAGTCCAAAACAGTCATTCTGCCTCAAGTGCTTGTACCTTTGAACAGCTAATAAAATCGTGAAAGCTACTCCAATTTCAAACATTTCAGTTATTAAATATGCAATACAATCCCAAGTATTGATGCATTACGGAATTTTTTATTATAGATTAAATCCTGCATCTTCTGAAACCTAAGTGAATTAAAACATCAACGGGTTTCTTATAAATTCCATATAAAAGTTGTTAAGCCATCAATCAACATAAGGATAAATGAATGCATCACAATCAGATATCAAATTAAAAATAACAGAATGTCCACATATATCAGTATGTTAGTCCCGGCTCAGCAACAATTAGTTATAAAACTAAAAAAGATAAATACGAAAACCACCCTGGCAAGAAAAATAAGTACCTGATTGGACAATAGTGGGGGAGTTTATCCAAAATCTCCAACTCTTCAAGAGTAATCTGATCAATCTTGTTCACAACGTATATGCATGGCATATATATCCTGCTGCCCTCAATTACATCTATTAGGTCATCGGCAGTTGCATCATACCTGAGAGTAATATCCGCGTTGTGAATCCTGTATTCATTGCATATTGCCTTCACAGTGTCAAGGTCGAGATGTGTGTTGGCAACTGTTGAAGTGAAATTTATCCCGCCCTTGTCTTTCTTCCTGAATGTCAGATTAGGTGGCTCTTTGTTCAACCTGTTTCAGAAAATAAATCTTTCGCTAATTATATACAAAAGTTACAAAATAAGAGCAATGGTGCAGAATAGACACGGAAAAAGAATCGCTCCAAGTTGCAGCTGAAAGACGTGTCTTTCAGTCTGACAAACTGTGAAAGAAGTAATTTCCACGTATATCAACCCAACAAGATTTTACCCATTTTTATGCCAAGCAGTTAAATAAGTTTTTGCGACACTGCCATCAAAATACAGATTGTTTTGTTTACATTATAGCTGAAATCTTCAATGAGAATGGTAACAGTTCAATTGACGAAATATTATACCCAAAAGGTTCCATGCTACTCTTGCTTGTCATCTTATTTATTTCTTCAAACTTTTACCAAAGAATGACCTACTAGGTAAAGCGTCTAGAAGAAAAGAACACTTGACGACATAATTCTTACCTTATACCAAATCCCTCAAGCTCCTTCTCTATTAAACGTTTGTGAGTTATTGGTTTTATTGCATCGAGAACAATTAAAATGCAATTGCATGTCCTAGCAGTACTGATCACCTGGGATCAACATGATATGAAAGATCAATAAGCTGAGATAAATTAATGAGCTCATAAAGAACGTCTATACAAATAACCAGAAATATCTTCAGACACAGAGAGAAAAATCAAATTGCAGTCCGTCATTTATATTATTATCATCCGTCATTTATTTTATTATTATGTAAGATCGCATCCGCTAGCATGTTTCAAAATATGGTGTGCATAATATTTTCAGCCAATTAATAAAAAAAGAAAAAATGGTTCACAAATTCAGAAGAGAGCAAACACTAGGTACAAAATTGCAACATCTTTACAATTGTAATTTTTCAAAGAGGTACGTGAGCTGTTTGAAAAAGAGGCAAAGTAGGTACTTGGTAATAATGTAAAAAGGACACGGCTGATTAGTTTCAAAATTCATTGAATCCATTCATATATAATTATAAAGACCCTAACCTTACGTCAGGGAAAGTAGGAAAACCCCTACGGCAGGCTGGGCCTAAAGGAGTCCACTTATGCAGTGACTCGCTAAGGGCTTGTTTGGTAGGAGGGAAAAGTTGAAGAGGGAGAGAGGTGAAGGATGAAGTGGAAGGATTTTGCAAACACACAGTAGTTTGGAAAACGAGAAAAGAGGAGGGAATGGAATGGGTTAGGGATTTCAAATCCTTCTAAGAAATGATTTTAATGTCTCCCAATAGGGGAGGATTAGAGGAAGAATACAAACCAAACATAATATGAAGAAAGGTCCTCCCCTTCCTCTCTATTTTCGTCACCAAATCCATACCAAACACACTTATTATTATTATTATTATTTTCATGTATGCCTTCAGGGCAATGCTCACATGCAATGTGCTTTCTAGATTTAGATAAATGATGGTTCGAAAAACCAGTTGCATCAAGAAGTCATCAGGAAGCATGCAAAGAAGAAAAAGAACTTGATACGCTTAAAACTAGTTCCTCCCCTCTCACATTATTATGTTTGTTAAGCTCACGTCCAGAAGCAATAAGTCAAACACCTCCCATAACCATATGATCCCGCTAGGATATTTTAGTTTTGAGAATGGACACATACAACTTAGAGTGGAATACAAACGGTATATCTGGTTTACATTCATCACGTGATCTGTCTGTAAGACATAGGTCATAGTGGGATTCTTGATGCAAACTAAGACACTTTAATTTATTATAATGCCTAAATCAAATATTTCAGTTGTTTCAATAACAATCCAGTCTAAAAAAACAGTGATATATACAAATCAAGGTTCTCTAGTTAAAAGAAATCATTTTGAGCAAATTATTTTCAAAAAAGAAAAAAAAATCAAAATAGTAGAATTTAACATCCAAATGAGCAATTGTTTTTTAAAAATAAAAAAATAAAAAAAGTCAAATTAGTTATGTGTTAATGCAAATCTAAAACTGTAAATGGGAAACAACGTCACGTGGAAAATATTAGTTATCATGTTTACCTGTCTTCCTCTACCTTTCCCATCCTTTGCACCCTCAATAATTCCAGGAAGATCCAGAAGCTGCCAATCAAAACAAGAGTTAGAAAAAACAAAACAAAAACAAACTAACTAACTAACTTTGTGGGTGGGTGGGTGGGGGGTGGGGGGGGGGGGGGGGGGGGGGGAAGAAGTAATCTCAGAAAACAAAAAAAAAAAAAAAAAAAAAAAATCATTGCTTGAGTTTCTTTGATAAATTCCCACACAATCTAGCAGAGCCATCTTGCACAAATCACCTCATCATTGTAGGCTTCTAATTGTGATTCACTACATTACATCTATACAATTATAAATGCATTTAAATATATTGATTTCACATTCTAGATTTACATAATCAAAGACAACAACCACTAGATGAGAGAGTGTTTTGGGGTAAGCACAATTTATATTTTAGTTATGTTATGTTGACTACATACTAGTTAATAAGTTAAAGAAAGAGTGCTGGTTTTAAGTTCTAAAACCAGTGGCTGTATGCATACAAGTACAGTTGTTAGAAGGTTAAAAACGGACTTTTGCTAGTTGCTAAGATGAACAAGGTGTCATAAGCCTTTTTTTTTGGGGAGGTGTGGGGGGGGTGGGGGGGTGTGGTGTTCAGGCACAGACAATTAATATGAATTCAGCCATCACTCCCATGCTCTCATCTCACGACACACTTAGCCTTTTTCTTTCTTCTCTAAACAATTACCAAAATCCTCGTACTCGTTATTTCACTTTAACCACTTTCGGTTCTGATCCACCTATCATCTCATTTCTCTCTCTTTACCTAAAAGAGTTTTGATCCATTCTTCTCCTCTTCATTTCTCTCTCTTTTTTCCTTCGAAGTATATATGCTTATCTTTGCAACCACAAGTGTACATTAAAAATAAATAACTTAAATCCAAAAGTTATTTAGCCACAAGTCCCAAATATCAAATTATGCTTGTGGTGTTGTATGTACATTTAAAATGCAAAGCTCTCTAATAAAATTATTCTTGAACCTATTTCTGTTTGTCTCCTTTAATTTTTAGTTCTTTATTTCTTATAGCACTTTACATTACATTTCTTGCAATTTCTTATCATCCTGTTCAATTAATTTCTGTAATTCTCCAATTCTAGAATGGTCTATATTTTACTTTCAGTTTTTTAGTTTCTGTTGATTAATCCAGTTAGATGGTACTGTTATTTATTTTCTAATTCCGGTTAGTTGGTCCTGTCATTTATTTTTCAATTCCGATGAGTTGGTCCCATCAATGATTCTCCAGTTTTTCAACTGGTCCAGCACTTTATTTTATGTGCATTTTCAATCTATTAGTCTAATATCCTTAGTGCTTTAGGCTTATTATGATAACATAATCTAATAAGATGTGGTTCAAATTTACCACAAACAGAGAGTGATAATGCATAGAACATTATTTACCTGAATTTTAGCTCCTCGGTACATGATCACACCTGGGATGCAAGTTAAGGTGGTAAATTCATAGGATGCAACCTGTCAACATAGAATTAAAGAACAGAACATTTAAAACATATCTGAAACATGCATGACCTCATAATGGAATAACATAACAAACTGTAAACAAGTTCTAAGATTTTACAAAATCAGTAAGGAAATAACTTCTAACAGAAACATAAGCAGAGACTTTTGAATCTGCTATTTTTTTTCCCTTTATGTTTCCGCGTAAGTCCAAAACTTAACCCAAAACTCAAAATTTTCCATTGGATTCCATTGCACTCAAGTGATCTAATTAGACCGATTTAAAGTTACAATTTTATTCACATTTGCAAAGAAGATACTTATAATGTTTCTTCAGGAAACTTCAATTATTCCATGAACTAAAAGGTTTGAGCAGCCATTCTTCCATTTTAAAACCTATTTTCATACCTCTGAAAAGGTTCCTGTTAATTTATTCAACAGTGTAGATTTCCCAACTGATGGGAAGCCCACCAGTCCAACTCTTGCATCTCCACTTTTAGTAACATCAAAACCTTCACCAGCACCACCACCTCCTTTTGACGAAGGCGTAAGGAGTTCTCTCCGTAACTTCGCAAGTTTAGCCTAACACAAATTGAACAAAGAACATACAGATAACTTCTGTTAGACCAAACCATTAAAACCAGTATCACAAGGACACAGAAGCATGAGTGACTTGGCATATACATTGTCAGAATATTAAAAAAAAATTAAATAACTATAAAAGGATAATAATTCTTTAGTCCAAAACAATAGGAAGAAAAAAATATTACCTTGAGCAAGCCTAAGTGATGGGCAGTTGCCTTGTTCTTTTGAGTCCTTGCCATCTGCATAAACAAGGGCAAATGCAAATTTAAATAATCAGAATCACTTATTTTCGAGTGGTTCATAGTATAGTCAGTTCATAAAATCATAATCTCCTTTATTACATGAAAACGATAACAGAATTTCCATGCTCATACATAAAAATTGTAGTAAATAGTCCATTTTTCTTATCTCGTCTTTTTTTAGAGAAATTTTCCTCCATCTTGAGGAATCCCGGACCACGTTAGTGACACATATATAGGAAGCATTTCCTTGTCAACTCTATTTCCGGCATAATACGATTGCAACTGAACACTGCTTTAAATAAATTGCAGTGAATAGAGGTCCTGACCTCCTGTACATGCCAAGAACTCTCATAACAACTAGAGTCATCATGAGACAAAGCTTCAAGTGACAGTCGACCAGAGACGAATAAAGGGACCATGCTCAACAGGCATCGTCGGGTATGTTCAAACATACCACGCCATGAGTATTTAGTGACCTTCTCAATAGAGTTTGAGAATAAGTTCATACGCTTTAACCTTTGCTTTCTATTCGGACCATGAATAGATAGGAAAAGGCTATGGCTCTATGTCCCTTTCTCACCCTTTCTAAGAAATTCACTAACAAGATAAATGATCGCATTTACATAAATAAAAATAAATTAAAAAAACAAAACAGAAAATAGCCGGATTTACTCCATAACGAGATTTAGTAATTAAATTTATCAGAATATTTTAATTTCACGTAGCTCAATATAATCGGTAAATTTCGTAAAATGACTCGATCACTTTCTTTTATTTGATGAACAATCTTCCAAAAATTACTATTAGCAAAATAACTTCGAAACAACCGGGAATAGCCAGTTTTTTTAACAGAAGTTATTTTACTAATTTCAGTTTTTAAGGTTGTCACTTTGGCAAATTCCAAAGTCCTAACCCAACAGAAGACAAGTTACAAAACCACTAATTCTCTTTCTGTCGAATCTTGATTCTTTCCAATTTTTTGGTGAACAAATGCAATTATTCAAGAACTAAAAACACAAAAATCAACACAACTTCTGAAACATCGGATTCAAACAAGAATCAAGATTTCATATTTTTCTTCACAATTAACCAAACTTGTAGCACTAAAACCCCAATCATCAATGTTGTCCGTTAATTGAGCTCCCAATTTGAAATTTCCTTCTATTAAAATGAAAATTAATCGTGAAAATGCTCAACAATTTCGCAGAGAGGGAAAAACGGCGCCAGAGATGGAGAGACGTGTAAATACGAACCTCATCTTCGATGTCCTTAATCTTCTGCATCACGGTCGCCATGGCTGATGGAGTAGAGAAGCTCAGCAAGAGAGGAGGAGAGAGAAAAAAACACTGAGATCACGTCCGTACTACAGGGTACAGACTGTTCGTAGTTTTGGGTCCGAGGATTTTCCGTAGTAAGAAGAAGAAGAGGCAACTTGAAGCAGCCGTGGAGGAGGCGTTTTTGTTTGTAAGGTTTGTCTAATGGCCCACTGGGCTTAACTGACGCCGTACCTTAGCTTCATGGGCTTCATCAGAACCCAATTTTTGTCTTTTTCTTTCTTTATTTTTTTTTTTTCAAAAAGAAAATTAATGCATAATGTAGAACCCATGTGAAGAAGAAAAAATCCAATTCGAATTGAGAATTTAAGCTGAACTTAGGGATAGTAATATTTCCTATTGGACCGTCCCAGCGAGGATTTGCCTCAAATGGGATGGGGATGGAAGACACTGTTTGGAGATGGAGACAAAAATTTATCCCGGAAAGTTGGCATGATAGGGATAAGGAAAGCACTTATGTCCCAACCGCCTCCAACCCGACATATATATATATATATATAACTTATAATAGACGGGAAATGGGGAAAGCCCTTCCAACCTTTTTAGTTAGGGATTGGGATAGGGATAGGGGTTTAGGGATAGTTTTGGATGGTGGTGATGTGTTTGAGAAAGCATTCTCTGATTCCGTCCCACCTTATTACCATCCTTAGCTGGATTGCTGTTTAGGAGTTAAAAAAAAAAAAAAAACAGGTACGTCACAAATTTCAAAAAAGTAAAAATTTGATTTGAATTTGGTTTCAAATTGTTTGGCTCCAATCCAAACCTTGGAGCCAATCAATGGTGTAGTATCTATTAAGGGTTATTTTCACAAAGAATAGTGTTGGATACTACTTATAATCACAACTTCTAAATACCAATTTATAATTGTTCTAATTAAAAAATTTCACCCAATTGAGTACATCTGGCATATTTTTATCTAGCATATGTTTACAATAACGTAGTATCAACTTTAAATAACTATCACATCAACTAAAAGTTAAAATATTTGAGTTGATACTCAAAATTTAGTATACTCTAATATTATGTCTTACATTGAACCCTAACTTTTTATTTTACATATGACATTATCATGAACTTTTCTATTGTTATGCAAATGGCTCTTTTATTAACATTATGTCAAAATTAGGCAAAAATTGAACACGTTCTAACTAGATGAGCTTTAGTTAAAGGTAAAATCGTATTTATCAGATATATTTTAGAGGTAAACTATACCTTCATTAAGTTATCAGAGAATTTTACCTAAAAATGTTTGAAGCTCATGTGAATCATGATGAGAATGTATATGGATAATTATTATAGAGAAAATTATCTAAATCATCGTATCTTTTTCATCTATTAACTAACAAGACACAAATTTATTTATTATTGACTAACATAACATAAATTTTAGTTAATTTTAATTTAATTTTGTGTCATGTTAGTTTAATAATTTTTAAATTTGTGTCATGTATGTGATTTCTCCATAATTTTATTGATGAGGATGATATATTTTTTTGAAAAGGTTCAAAATTTGGGAAGCCTATTATGAATATGTCTATAATTTTATGAGAAATAGTCTCCCAGTGTTGAGTGTTTGACACTATTTGGAGAACATATTCAGAACGACCATCACATGCAATGGTACTACTAAAGATTTTTTTTGTTGTCATTCCTTAGGAAGAAAATTAGCAAGCTGGTGGTAAATCTTTGGAAAGCTGCAGTCATCCCTTTTTTTTTTTTTTTTTTTATTGGGGTCAGTTGAGATTTTCGAAATAGAATCATCTTCCATGCAATGAAAGTTCCGAATTTTGTTTTCATCTCTTCTACACTCGCTTTTGTCAAAGAAGCGGACAATGTTGATTCGGATGGTATGTCTTAACTCTGTAAGTAAAAAATCAGTTAAAGTAAACAAACGTAAATTAAAAAAAAAAAAAAAAAAAAAAAGATAAGAAAACAAATGAACTATGAATTTTTGAACAATGCATTATTATGTTACTGCTTAAATAGTTTTGTCAACCCATATCCATCAAAAAAACTCCAGCAAAAATGACTTTCTTATTTTGCACAAGTTAAATATTGAAGGAAAGCATCGAAAAATGATCAATATTTTAAATGTTTAACGGATTTCTCTATTACCAAATTGGATCAAAGTTAATAGGGACGGTGCTGCAAATGAGAGTCCATGCCCAATGATTTGTAGTGGGCCCTTTCATGCTTTTCGTGGCTTCTGTAAGAGTTGTTTTTTCATACCTTTATGCTATGTTTGGTATGATGGAAAAGAGGAAGGAAGCAAGAAGATTGAGGAAAAAGTATATGATAATTGATTGAGTTAGTTATTTAGTAAGAAGGAAAAGAGAAGAGGAAAAAATATGATAAAAAATAGTTTAATTTGGTATACTTTTTTATTCCCTCCAAAAATGGGAGGAAAACTAAAATCCATCTAATAATTATTAAAATTACTTTTTGTCCATGTTTTTAAAGTAAAACAATACATATAGATAAATTAAAGGAAAATTGTCATAAATTTTTGCTGAATTTTATTACTAATGTCAATATGCCCAATAAAATATGAAATGTACCTATTGTGCCCCTAAATTTTAACATGTGTGTCAAGTTGTCCCCTCAGTTGGTTGCTGTTAGTTTTTCCGTTATCTTTAGTGTCAAAATGCCCCTTAAGCTTTGTATTTGTATAAAAATACCCCATGATATTTAATATTTGTGTCAAACTACCACATTATCTTTAATATTTGTATCAAAGTGCCCTTGATATTCAATATTTGTATCAAACTGTCATATTTATTTTATTTTATTTATCTAACATTATATAATTACCTAAATTTTTTAGAATAGGTAAAAAAATTATTTTTTCTACTAAAAGAAAATGTATATCTTTTTACCCACTTTTTTTTTCTTAATTTACATTCATTTGGAATTTTTTAAATAAAAAATAACTACACGACTTATGTTTATTACTTTATTGTCCTAATATTACGATTTGGTTTAATTACAATTGATAATAGTATACCAAAATATGCAAATTAATCCTTTTTTAATTTAAAAAATATAACTAGGAATGAGTATCAGAGTAAATTTACAATACTTATTCTCATTATATGTTTAAAGCAAATACATAAATGAAATTCGTTATGAATATGATTTCAAATTATGTAGGCTAAGTAAACAATGTATTTGAAATCCAAATCCTACATCTGAGTTCTACAAACTATGGTTATGCATAAATAAACCTATAATCTAAATAAACTTGAATTGAAATAAGTATAATAAAAAAAACTAAAAAAAGATTAATATCACTTTATTAGATTAAAATATATTATACATTTACCTGTTTTAAAAATTTAATAATTATTAAATAATAATATAATATTAGATAATTAAAATAATATAAATGGGATTGTTTGATTCAAATATTAAAGATCATGAAGTAGTTTGACACAAATATTAAAGATCATAAGGCATTTTAACACAAATGCAAAGTTCATGGAGTATTTTGACATTAAAGATAACAGAAAAACTAACAGCGATTAACTGGGGGGGCAAGTTGATACATAAGTTAAGATTCAGGGGACATAATAGGTACATTTCATAGTTTATGGAACATATTAACACTAGTAACAAAATTCAGGGGGAGTTTATAATATTTTTCCTAAATAAAATAGTAATTACATAACTTTTTCATTTTCTTTCCTTCCATAATACTAAACACTATAAAAGAAAAATAAAATCTTTCATCTCTCTCTTATTTTCTTTCACTTCCGTTCTTTCTATGTGAATTTTTTTTATTAGAATAATCTTTTATTTGAGAGTGGTTGAACTTATATTGTGAAATAACTATGCAACTGCAGTACATAGGTTAAGTAGAAATATAGTGCTGGATGGTTAATTACTCTTCAATATTCGGCTTCTATAAATTATCAAGTTTCTCACATCCATAAAGAAAGCAACCAAGCAATAGACAAGTTGGCATCTAAGGAAGTTCATTTGACTTCTCAAACATGGTGGTTTAATGTATGATAGTCATCGGTCACTATAAGAAAATTATACACTATGCATTTCACATTATTTGAGATGGATATATGTGATAGTCATAACTAAATAGATCACTTTTTAATATGATGAGATAATTAGGGGTGAGCTCAAGAGCAAAATCATACGAGTATGGTCCTTAAAGCAGATAATATTATACCAAAAGGAGACATGGATCATTACAAATGTCAAAACCTATATCTAACCAAAAGTATGGCCAACGAGAACATTGGGCCCCAAAAGGAGGGTGATTGTGACAGTTATTAGTCCCTATAAGGAATTAGTAAGTTGTGTAGTCTCCCATCGCTTGAGAATAGATATATGTAATGATTTATAAGTAAAGAGATCATATCTTAATGGTATGAGGTCTTTTGGGCTGAGTTCAAGGGTAAAACTGTGAGAGTACAATGCTCAAAGCAGACAATATCATATCAAAAGAAGACACAGGTCGTTACATAATATCCCATATTTTTGTGCTTCCATGGTGGGAAAAGATATACAATAGGTCTTTTGACTTTTCGTTTTTTATATTATTTTTTGCTAGTTTCTTTCATGTTTGATCATACACTCTTTTTCATTTTTTTAGGTTTTACCTGATCAGGTTTGAATGAGACATCCTTCCATTTCATAGAAGGAGTAGAGCACTCAAATTTTAAGTCTATAAGTTTGGTTTTTGTTTACTTTTTTAGGCAGTTATGTCGTCTAGTTCATTTCAATTTTTATTTTTAATTTATCTTATTGTATATGTACATATAGTACTTGATGTTCTCTTATTATATTTTTATTTTTATTTTTTTTCCTATTTCTTTTAGATTAGTGATAGATTAAAAACATGATAGATGATGATGGTGTTACAGGGGCGTTAATCTAGTCTAAATATCCATGTGCATCTATTGATTCTTGTAGCCACCCCTTAATCCAAATATAAATAACTAATATCAGAAAAAAAAAAATTTTGGTGCATCATTTTAAAAGAGATCGTGAAGCTTAAGGCAAAAAAAAAAAAAAAAGTTGGGACTGAATTATAACTACATTAAAAATTTAGGGACTAAATAAATAATTTCCCTTAAATGTTAATATTTTATTGTTATGAATTTTAAACCCTAATGTGTAAGCCTTTTTTTGGTATGAAATTTCCACTTTGGACCTCGTGCCCACACAGTTTTACCCGTAACTTATCCCAAAAAGTCTCATACTATTAGGATGTAGTTTATTTATTTATAAATCATCACATATATCCATCCTCAAATGATATGAGACTGCATAGCCTACCATTTATTTGTAGAGACTGATGACTGTCTAATTTTTTTTCCACTGCATTTAAAGCAAATTAACATGTATATTATCATATATCGTTATATTATATATAGATTGGTACCATACATATATATATCGTTATAATTTTCCTTCTATTTCTTTATTTTAAGAAATATAAATTTGTTATGTTTGACTAGTAAATGCTGTCATTTTGACTTTATTTGACACATTAGTTTAACTCTAATTAAATTATATTTTTTTACTAGATTTTTGTCTTTTTATGAAAAATCAATACAAATTAGATCTAATTTTAAAAAAGTCAACCAACTCTAACTTAAAAAATTTTAACTTCAACTAAATAAATTTTAATTAAAAAATTCTAACTTCAAATATGTTATCTTTTATACTCTTTTATTATAAATAAAACATTGTCAATGATAAATACAATATAGATGGTCTAACCTCCTGAAAAATGCAACATAATTTCCCTATTTTAAGAAATATAGAATTTGTAACGTTTGACTAGTAAATACTGTCATTTTGACTTTATTTGACACATTAATTTAACTTTAATTAAACTATTTTTTTACTAGTTTTTTATCTTTTTCTGAAAAATCAATAAAAATTAGATCTAGTTTTAAAAAGTCAACCAATTATAACTTAAAAAATTTTAACTTCAACTAACGATCTAAATGGATGCGAAGTGTTAGCTTAGGCATGTGTTTGACACAATCACTCCGACTATTTTAACTCCAATTGTGTTGTGTCTTTTTCTTCAAAAATCAACTTAGTTTCATTATTTATAACTCAAGCTTTAACTTAAAAACTCAAATTTGAAAAGTTATAATTTTATTATTTTAAGTCTAAATGAGATTTTTTTAATTATATAAAATTTTGAGACAAATAAAATAATATCTATATTGATATTTTTTTTCCATACATTTCAAATTTTTATATTTTTTACTCCAATTAATCAAATACATAATTCAAAAACTAAACTCTAACTCATTACAATCGAAATAACTTAAATTTTTTAACTAAACAGACCAACCAATCAGCTACTAAAGCTACGGCAATCTTTTTAATTATGGCTGCCTTTGAACCATGTACTCCACGAACTTTCTCAAATTAGAAGTCTGAACCAAAAAAATTTCTTAAATTAGAAGAGAGAGAGAGAGAGAGAGAGAGAGAGAGAGAGAGAGAACGTGATATGGGTGTGGTTGGTAGAAGAAGACCAGCCATCTATGAGGAAAACACTGGCCCCCTTGGGCCCGGTCAAGTCAAATCAGATTGTTGACATAAACCTACCACATTCATCGTTGAAATCAAAACGGGCAACCCAGTTTTGTTTAATTACAAGTTTTTTTTTCTTTTTTTAAATGTTTTGTTTAATAAACATATTTATATGTTCTGACCCTTGTTTAAGACCTCCATACAAAGTTAAAAAATCTAAACCTACTTAACTATAACTTAACTTTCATTTGATAAGTTAGTTGAAGACAATATTTTTAAATTTGAGTTAATTAATTTTTTAAAAATTAATTATAAATTTTATTACTTTCAAAAAAAGATAAAAATTGATATAAAAAAATACAGTTTAATTTGATTAAACTTTAATGTTAAACAAAACCTTAGATAATAAATCAAATATATCCCCGTTTGTTAAAATTAGGATATATATGACTTATAAATCCCAATCTTGGAATTTCTTATATTGTTAATATTTGTTGTCTTATATTGTTCAAGGAATTTTCATAAATTTATAATAACACATTCACTTGAAATGTGTTTAGATGTATCTTTTCATTACTATATTCAAATAGAATATGTGTTTGAATTGTTTACGTTTTAAGTCATTTTAATGTATATTGGTGAGAGAAAAAAAATATGATGTGATTGATAAAAGTATATAAAAAAAATATGTAAATTGAAAAATAAGTTGATGTATTGTACAAATAAAGATGTATTCAAATCAATAGGTAAAGAAATCAAATAAATATTATTGTATCATGAGTAAAACAATAAAGCTAGCATGACAGGAATCTAAAGTTCTTTTTAAAAAAATTGTATCTAATTATTGTATACTTTTATTGTTATTATGTAAAACATTATGAGATTCTAAAATTTCTCTTAAGAAGTTATTATTCTATTAATGTTTTTTTTTTGTAATAAATCCTTTTTTTGTGCTTCACATATAGATATATTATATACATAAATTTATTGTAAGAAATAGATCAATTTACATATTCTTTAGTTATTTTCATTTCCTATTGAAATTTCTAATTTTTTTTTATGAAAGCTATCTGTCTTTTTTTTTTTTTTTTTTTACAGACATCGACATCAATTTTAAGATTATCCATACAATATTTTTGTAAATCTGGACCCTTGATATTTCTATCGATATGGATATTTTCATTTTTAAGTATTAAAAAAAAAAAGAAAATCAAGAAAAAGCAGTATACTTGTCACTTGAAACTTATTAAACAAATAAAATAAAATGAAAAACCTTGTCACTTCAAAATTTCAATTATCATTTTGACATAATATATATATATATATATATATATATATCTAAGGAGCTATTTAGGGTGGTGATAGTTTGACCAAAATCAAATTAAAATGAAAACTTAAATTAATATAAAACGATAAAAATCTGACATTTTAAAATCAATATCTATCATTATGGCATAATTCTCATAATTTTAAATCAAAGATGCAATCTTTTTTTCCTTTCATTTTTAAGAAAAAGAAAAAAAGAAATTATAAAAATCTCAGACTTTTATATTTGATTTTTTTTTTTCAATAAAAGTGGTATTTGTTTGATTTGCTGATGTGTCCGCTTAGTACTCTTTAAAGTTGTCCTAGAAAATGTAAATCAAAATACAGTCCTTTTAAAGTCGTTGATCATCAATAATGGTGCTATTTTTGGTTAATATCAATAATTGTACTTATATTTTTAGAACAATGACTAGTTAACGTGCTTGAGTTGTATTAAATTGTAATTAAAATTTTATAACGTAAAATATGAAAAACAATTTAGAATTATAAATAAATCAAAATCTTAAAATTAATAACTTAAATTAAAATATGAATTTATATTTTATCCTATCAACATGATGATATTTTATTTATATCATAAAACATTCTCAAATAGGTAGTTAGCTTTATTATCTCGACAATTTTCTTTTTGGAACACAAGAAATAAGACCAAAAATAGAGAGAGAGAGGGAAATTTAACAATCCCCTATAATGATTGGGAAGATCTAAAAAAATAAATAAATTTAATTATGAAAATAAAAAAAATCTTAGCATAATTAGACATTATCACAATTGAGGAGAAGAGTGTTTTTGGTGAGAAAGTTAAAAGATTAACAAATTTAAAATGGTGAGTTTTTAATGAGGAGGAAATGAAAGAAAAAAAAAATACAAGTAAAAGTACAAGCTAAAAATAAGGGAAAAAAAAAACAAATTAGAAAAAAGGAACAAAATAGAAGGTGGGTTAACAGAAAAGATAAGTTGACAAGCAAATAAAAATAAAGTAGATCAAAATTAAATGAGGAATGAATATCAAAATGGGTTTGCAATTAAAAAACAAAATAAAAAAAACCTTCAAAATAGAGCATGAAGGACAATGAGGGAATACAAGAGATAAGATTTACCTTCTTTCTTTTCGACAGAGGAAAAAATAAGAGCTTCTTCTTCACTATATTTATTTATTTATTTATTTTCACTTTAGCTTTTGCTTTGCATATCATTTTGAAATTAAATAAACTAATTTTAAATTAAGAATCTGAAAAGAATTGATATTTGAAATAAATAAAAAATAAACATGTAGAACATAATTGACTCCATCATAAGATGAAAATTGAAAATTGAAAAGTAAATTTAAATTCATTTTTAATTAAAACTATTCATCTTAGAACTAGTGTGCTAATCACCCTAAAAAAGCATTTTACACTTAAAAAAAAAAACTGTAAGTTATAAGATAATTTTATAATTTGTATTAAAGTATTGCCTATTGGTCTCCTTTCCCAAAATCTTGGCAAACAACTTTAAGAAAATAAAATCGGAACCACCCAACAAAAAAATGGGAAGAGACGAAATTGAGGTGGTTATAATTTTTTTTAAAGGAAATAAAAATTTCTCTTTATATCATAGAAACTAAAATAGCCACACAAATATTATCAAAAGTAAAGAAAATATAATATCTATCATTAAAAACCCTCATTTCTTCTATTGTGCAAATCCAAAAGGACATGCTTAAATTGTCATGAAAAAAAAAAAAAAAAGAAAACTCAATGCAATTAGACCTGATCACATGCATGAAAAAATGATTCCATTTCCAGCAGGAATACTAAATTTCAATTCTCCAAGGTATATAGCTATTAAGATTATTAAAGCAAATTAGTTTTTTGATCAGAAAGTTTATATGGATGTTGAGCTTTTAACGAAGAACAAAGGCATGAAAAATAAAAAAAAAATAAAAGAGTTATAAGAATAATGAAGTAAAAGTGAAAGATTAGGAAAAGATAAGCTAAAATCATTTAGAAAAAAAAAAGGAAAAAATGAAATAAAGTCAAATAAAAAGAGGTTAAAGACAAGAAATGATGACTAGGAAAAAGAAAAACTAAGAAAACGCAACAAACGGTTTTGTAATTAACATTTTTATTTGAAAGCATAAATTCCTATTTTAAAATTATGAGTAAAATTTCAACCAAAAAAAAAAAAGAAGAAAAACGTAAAACTTCAGGCAAGATGGAAATAACAACTAAAACGTTTACCAAAAGAATATGTGTAAGTGAAATATGATTATTTATTTTTCATTTGAATCTTTGTTTAACATTTATACCGTAACTTTATGTCTTTATATGGGAAAAAGAAAAACATACTGTCATTATCATCTATTGATAATTTGATATGAAAATAAAAGATATTTAACACGTGCATTTATGGAGGGGAGAAAAAATGGTTGTATTTTATCATTAAAAAAAAAAAACATGGTCTGTATTCTCATCGTACATAGAAAAAGAGATTCTTATTGTGAGACTGAAACATTAAGGCCACCCTAATCCTTTTTATTCACAAAAAAAAAAAAAAAAAAAGAAACGTGGGTCCCATTTAAAAAAAATAAAAGAGAAGAAAAAAGGTTCCTACTTTTGTGAAACAGACTTTATCGTCCCTTGTCCTTCTTTACACATGTAAAGTTTAGGGTGTTGAAATTGATGCTACATATAATGCCACGTTGACGAAGTAATTAAAAAGTTTAAGGAAAGAAAGGAAAAACAAAAAGGAGGGAGGACTTTAAAACGGACAAAAAAAAAAAAAAAAAAAGAACAGTGACCACCTGAAATCAAAATACAGTCCTTTGTCGTTGATCGTCAATAATTGTGCTATTTTTGTCAATAATTGTACTTAAAAACTTTCAGAACAATGACTACAGGGACTTCTACAATAGGCAAACCCTACTTTACCTTAACAACGGAGAGAGAAAAAATTTGACTGTATTCATTTCGATGGTTCAGATTAAAAATAATGCACCAAACAAGTCTAAAAAAAAGTCACACCTGATTATTGTTTTACAAATCATTTCAAAACATTTAAAAAACAAACTCCGGCGGCCATCTCGGCCTGGATGACATCAACGTCCATAGCAGCCACCCTAAAGCTCCACAGTCCCCCAACCCCGCCGTCGGCACCTCGGCCACCCTTAGAAGTCGACTCGGTTGGACCTGAGAATCGGCCTATTCGACGGCTCCAACGGCCGAACCGTCGCTACCCATGGCCACAGCGCCAGCCTCGTCGTCCGCGGAACCTCCGGAAGGTACTGATTCAACCAGCTCCTTCACCAAAATCCTCAGCGAATACAGCTCCGGCAGGTTCTGCGGCCAGTGGAGCACCTTCAGCCGCAACCTAATCGAAGAAACCCGGTAATCAATGAGATATAAATCCAGGAAAGTACAATTTTTTAACAAAAATTCCCAATAGATAATTTTCAGCCAATAAATGACAGCTTTTGCCACAAGAATCACACAAACAAACACAATCTACATAACAAACCACATAAACCAGATAATCAAAAGTACCCACCTATGATTTCAACACTTTAATGCAATCGAGAACAAAAAATGTCCCAGATTCTACCTCCGCCGGATTTCTTCTTCTTCTTCTTCTTCTTCCTCCTCTTCCCCTACGGTGTTGCATTCAACCTCTGCGCCGTCACCTCGGGCCGGTGTCGCCATCGGCGTTCCGGCACACCGGCCAACTCCTTGGGCTTCGCTTCGGTGGCCGTGCAGAAATTGAGACGAAGGCTGGGACGAGAATCGCGATGGTTGCCGGGACGAATTCGCAACAGAGGCCGCCGGTAGCTGCCACCTCCTTCCTCCCCTCCGACTACGAACAACAAGAACTGGGCAAGAATTTTTTTTTAAAACGAATGTTTTGTAATCAGATACAAGTTGGGCTTACTATAATTTCGTGTACATATGATATCTAACCCGTTCAAATATAACAAGGGTCCAAAATTTTTACCCTGCGATAAAATATCATCTTTATCCCATCGTAGAATTAACCAGGATTATATTATTAAAAATGATTCATATCATGAAAGAAAAATTTCATGATATATTATAAAACTACAAAATAACTTCTTATGAGTTAAAAAATAAGGACAAAGTAATTATTTTAGTTTTATAGAATTTTGATACTTAATAATCATGATATTTATGATAAAACTTTTTATGTTGTGTATTATTGTTCTTATATGATATTCTTTCCTTAGTTTAGAAATCATAAAAGTTTCTTTAATTTTTTTTAAAGTTAATTTTGCCACTTGCATATTTTTGTGAATGAAAAAAAAAAACATTTTGTACATAGGTTGACGTTGTTTTAATGTTTCAAAAACTAGTTAAAATTTTTTTATTGACTTTTTATTAAAAAAAAAATTTGATTTGAGTTTTTTTTTATATTAAAAGTGTTACTTCAAACACTTAAAATGAAATGGCATGAATACTTTAAAATAGTTTATGAAAAGTATAATTATACCTTTAAATATACACAACCCTAAAATAGAAGATCCAATTAAAAAAAAAATTATTGGATTTTATATTTTTATTGGGCTTTTAGGGTTGCTTGAAAGTATTTTATAGGGTGTCGAGGGGTTATTTAGATTGTGTGGGTATTTTGGGGGACTTATTTATTCAGGCATTTAGGGATGCTAGAAAAGCAAAAAATATAAGTTTTGTTTGGCATTAATGTTCAATTCTGATTAAACTATACTTTTTTATATCAAATTTTTATTTTTATTTTCTAAAAATCAATAAAATTTATAACTAATTTTTAAAAAGTCAACCAGTTCCAATTTAAAAATTCCATATCCAACTAACTTACTAAACTGACACATAGTCTAGAAACAAATTCAGTCTAGTTAAGGATATTTTTGTCTTTTTACTTATACTAATAAGTAAGAAGGAAATAAAAAAAATATGTATTAATTAAAAAATAATTCAAAGTACTCCAACAAAATGGGTGTTCCGCTTAACAATGACAAACGTACAGTTTTTGAGGTCATTGATTGGAAGAAGGACAAGAATGCTTTACAAGTGTAGTCTGATGAACATTAACATACAAATGGTTTTCAACTAACCAAAAAAAAAAAAAAAAACCAAAAAAGAAAGAAAGAAAGAAAACCTGAAGAAGAACAATAATGCAGTACGAGTGATTATTGATGACAAACTTTGAAAGACACGTTGCCTTAACTGGAAGCAAAAAAAAAAAAAAAAGAAAAAAGAAATTGTCCCTTTCTTTTTTATCTTTTTGAAATCCAACCCATTAAATATCTTCATAAAATTAAAGGCCACATTGAAAAAAAAAAAAAAAAAAAAAAAGGAAGTGGCTCTCCGTGAAATTATTCTTCCGCAGCGAGAGATGATGGGGTTTTTAAGGAGTATGGCGGGGTTTCTAAGTTTAGTGAAGGACGATGGCCATGAAGTTAAGTACAAAGACCACGGTGACGACAAAGATGCTACTACTAATTTGCAAGCTGGGAATGAGGTCTATAGGGAGGAAACTATGCTTCCAGGCTTTAGTGTCTCTTTCCAGGTCACAATTTCAAACCGAATCGGTTCTTATTTATCTTTCTTAATTCAGTGCATCATATTACATCCTTTCCCTTTTTTTTTTTTTTTTTTCTTTTAATTGCTTCAATTCATGAGCTAGGATTGAGGTTAGACATGAGGCCCACCCCCCTCCCCCTAAAAAATTTGTTAGACATGAGTTGAAGAAAATACACAACATAAATTTGTGTTTTTCAATTTAAAATCTTCGTACGAGATAAAATCGGAAAATATATATATATTTTCGTGTCACGGGTCGTGTTCGGGTTGGGAAAAAAAAATTCGACACGACCCAAACACGACACGAATACGACACGAGACACGAATTGACACCACTATATACAACCCTTTCACATGATTTTCTTTTTATTTTTATTTTTATAATGTAGTGGTTGATATTTATCTCAAAAATGACCTAGGTGATTTGTATTATTATCATAGTTCTCAAGAAGTAAAAACTCACAATTTATACTTTGATTGCTTTCTTGCTCCTGTTGTTATTTAGGCGGTGTGAATCTTCAGGTTTGTATAAAGAAGAAATGATATTGAGAATAGTGCATTATGAAAATATTTCAAAAAAAATCATTTTCTTTTTCTAAAATGGTACTGTACATAGCAAATTTGAAAATGAGATAGTTTTTATTTTTCAAAAATAAGAAATCGAATAAAAATTTTTTCAAAGGAGAATAGTTTTGCAAGCAAAAAAATTGTTTGAATTAAGAATATGTATATATACGCTTACTCTCGTATTCGACAGCCCTTTTTTACTGGACATAAACGGTAGATTACTTAGCGACTCTTGGATGTGAAAATAGATGATGCTCATGAGAAATAAGATGGGTTAAAATACAATTTCTTACGTTATACTATCTTTCTTTTATCGGACATCCGATCACCAGACAACACGCATATCCTATATATATTTACATACAGGGAACATTGTATTTTGCAAAAGATAATATTTCATTCACCAAAAAAAAAAAGTTAGATAATATTTCTCTTAGATGTATATAGTTAGGAGAAATATAGGACAAACCTAAAAATTTTACCCAACACCTCATATGGTCTTGGAGATGGCCAAAATTATGATGACTGTTCCTCAAAAAAAGAAAAAAGAAAAAAGAAAAAAAAAAGAAAAAAGAAAAAAGAAAAAGAAAAAGAATAATGACTCATGGGTAAAAATGTAGGGGTGTTCAACTAAACCAAACCATTTATTTTAAATGAAGTGCAAACTAAACCAAACATATATTGATATGAAGATTTTCAAACCAAAACAAATCATTTAAGGAATCAAAACAAAACCAAATAAAACCGATTATTATGGGTTTGATTTGGTTTTTTAATTGATTTGAACTAATATTCATCAATCTCTTCTTAGTAATGAGTAAAATAGGATCAACACATTAGGATGATGAACATTTATATATTTCTAAATCATTCCAAATAAAAAAAAAGCATATAATTAAAAGTAAAACATTCTTAAAGTTTGTTTGGAAATCAAGCTCAAATTTGGTTTTCTAAGCTCAAGTTTTATCTTTTACCTCAAAAGTTTTTGTCGTTTTTCTAAAAGTCAACAAAATTTACTATTTCAATTTCAAAAACTCAATTCAAATTCATTTATCAAATGGACACTTAATAAAACTACAAAAATATGTAAATTAGGTATAAATAGTATTTTAAAATATATAAAATACATTTTAATAACATATAATAAACTAATTATAGCTAAATAAACTAATCAATTACATTTTAGAAACATACATATGTAATTTTAAGTAGAGATCGGTTTGGTATGATTTGGTTTTTTTTAGGAATAAAATCACAAATCAAACCAATTTAATTGATTTTTCAAAAATTCAAACCAAACCAAATCAAAAATTCGCCGCCAGACCATTATTTCTATCCAAAAAAAAAAACTTCCCATGCCAAATTAAAAAAAAAAAAAACTATAGCGACGTGGGGGGGGGGGGGGGGGTGGTGCAAACTCCGACGAGTAGGGGAGGGAGGCGGGGGGGCTCGATAGCTCGCATGGTCCAACCAGTTGGCTGCTCAGATCCTGCAAGGTGGTGGTGGTGGGATGAGAGGATCTCCGTCGACGGGATCTAGCGTAAGCCGCCACCACCCACATCTTGAGCCTCGCCATTGTCGCCCATATCGCGACGATGGCATTCTCGCAGCCCCTTCGAGTCGACGGAATCACGTTGCGAGCTCAAATCTTGCGAGCTCGGAGGCCCTTTCCGCAGGTCGACGGCATCGGAAACACCCTGGTCACGCTGGGGCTCTCGTCGATATTGGTTGTTCCTCTTGCTTCTTTCGCCAGGATCGGTGGTCTCTGGTGGCCGGAGTTCCCCCTCTCCTCCCCTGCTCGTCAGATTTTTTTCTTTTTCTTTTTTTTTTTTTGAAATGTGTGATATTATTTGTTACCATTTGATACGTCTTTTTTATGTCAGTCATTGAAAACTGATGTGATGGTCAAAAATTTTTACGTAAGAGGTAAAATCACTTTACCTTATTGTAGAATTTCCCAAAATAATAAGTTTTTTTTTTATTTCCCCCTCCCTTACTTTGAGGAATCTGCTTCAGTTGTTCTTGTAAAAGAATGAATTCGATGAATTTGTTCTTCACAATAGTTTTGTGTTGTTTCTTCCTGTTAATATGTTTTTGAACCCTAAAATTTTTGTTTTGCTAGAAGTCCATTTTGGAAAGGTTGAAATTTTTTTTTTTTTTTTTGTTGATACACTCTTATGTGCCCTTTTAATCCCACTATTATTTTATTATTAATATTATGCGACTACCTAAGTTCAAATCTGGGTTAGGCATTATAAACCTTTAATCCACCCTGCCCAGGTTGAAAAAGTTGCTGTAATATTGTTTTAAGGATGTATTATGTAGAACCTTTTCTTTTATTTTGAAATCTTCCCCTCTATTTTTTTTTTTTTGGGTTCACATGTATATATATATATTTGGAGTATATGATTAGGAAAAAGCTCTAGATATGATATAATTTTTAACCAGAAGAATTTAATTAAATTTGATTTAATCTTCATATTTTTCTTAAACTGATTTAATTCTGATATGATCTAATAGTTAAAACATGTGCCGATAATTAAAAAATATACTTATTTATCTTATCACATCATTCTTCATCCATTTTCTTTTATTTGATTAGCTTCTTTAAAAATAAAACAGGTAATATGGGCATTTAAAAAATAATAGAAACTATTATTAGTCAATGAATACACAAAAGGAGGAAATGCTTTTCTAAACACACTTTTTATTTTCTTTTCTCAATGATTTCAATATGATTGTTTTCTTAGAAAGAACAATCCACGAGTTAGATCGGACAATGTCATTTGTATTATTTATTTATTTTTCAATTCTCTCTTTTCAGAAAGTAATGCAACACTTTTTCAAAAAAAAAAAAAAACAAAAACAAAAAAACAAAACAAAACAAAAACCCAGTACAATTTTTCTGATTTCTTTATTTTTAAGAATCATTTTATATCACAAGTTCAAATAGACAGTTTAAAAAAACAAATTGAAGATTTTGTGAGAAAAAATACCGTAAAAAGAGAGATTGAGATCTTCGTTCAATTTTAATATCTTAAATAATATTTAATTAATAATATTTTAATATATCATTTAAATAAGATAGATATTATGATATAAAAAATCAATTATAAAATATTTTAAACTTTTTAAAATAATGTGATCTAATATTATTGATTAGACAAACATAAAAAATTAGATAAAAAATTTGTATCATAAAAAATACATATAAATATGAAAAATTGGGTGGCAAACGGTAACTAAAATAATATTTTGTATTTTTCCTTAATTTCAAATTTGCCCAAACCTTTATAGAATTAGAAAAAAACCCCCTCACCAAATCCATCCCAAAATGCCACCTACCCAAATTTTAGGCCTGGTGGGCTGGTTGGTGGCGTTTGCTTCGGCACTGCCACACACTCCAAAGTCTTCTTCTTCATCTCCTGTTTTTCATTTTTCAATTTCTCTTTATTAATTATTATTATTACAACTATATTTAGCAGAAGAAACGACCAAGAAAATTTCGTTCGGAGAGAATTTGGATTCCGGTACTTCAGATTCGTTGTTCGTTGTTAAAAATCTTCAAACTCTTGCATTTTCTCGGCATCCAAACAGTGAATTTCGTCGTTCCGGATCTTCGGAACTCACGAACTATATCGTTGAATTTCATCATTTTCGCGAGCTTGTCTGATTAATTCGAGTTGTTGGTGAAATAGAGCGATTCGGAAGCTCAAATGGAGGCTACAGTTCCACAAACGATTCAATTCTCGACCTGGATTCAGCCGGAGAAGGTTGGCAGGAGACCGAGCGGTTCGGTTTCGGTTTCTCGGCCATTGACGGACTTGAAAAAGCTTCGGGTGCTTGTTTCAGCTCGCTTTCCGGCGTCGAAGACTTCTAATCGGCGTAAAAATGTTGCTTTGGAAGTTTCCTGCTCTTACAACAACTTTCCAGGTGATTTCTTCAATGAACTTTACATATTTCAGTTGCCTAATGCCTAATTTTGGTTTCTGTTTCGCGATTTTGTTATCTTTATAAGGATCTATAAAAATATATATACATTTGGTTATATTTGTTAGGTGTTTTGTCTTAGATTAAGCTACCATACTCATTTCAGGATATATACATGTATATATATTGACAATATAAATATATTGCGCTTGTAGGTTCAGTTGTTGAATCTGAAAATTGTCAAACATCTTTTGATGAAGCTCTACTTTTAAAGGTACGCCAAGTTTCCTTTTCTAGTTTATACGGCTTCTCTGGTTAACGTTTTGTTTCTTTTAGTGATTTTTATTTTAGCATCTGTTCTGTTGAGTTGTTATGCAAATTATATACAGATATATATATATATATATGTGTGTGTGTGTGTGTGTGTATTTACTTGTGTATTTTCTATGACAATAGGTTGGTGTTTTGTTTCTTATCTTAGATCGTTTTTGGTATTTATCTCACTGGAAGTTAATAATGTTGCAGAGTAAATTGGAAGAGGTCGGGCCATATTTAAATGGGCGGTGTGTATATCTTGTTGGTCAGTCTCTTTCTGAGTTCTTTTTCTTCGAGACAGTTATTTAATCGTTCTTGTTGCTGAAGAAGATTGAATCTGTTGAATGCAGGTATGATGGGTTCGGGTAAAACAACTGTTGGAAAGATTTTGTCGCGAGTACTTGGATATTCCTTTTCTGATAGGTGTGTACCCCTGTGTGACTATTTCTCAGCATGGTTACATTCTTAAAATCTTCGTGCTCCAGCTGGATCATGAAGATTTTCAATTCCTGTCTCTAGAGAGAAATTCTTTACTTTCCTCTTCTATATTTCGTCCCACAGTCCAATCTGAAGCCAAAGTGAAAACTCTCAAGAGAAGCTATTCTTGTTTGTGCAAATTTCTAGGGTGGAACTTGTGATCGTTGGAAGTTGTTCCATGTCCTTTATGTTTGCATATTCCAGTAGATATGGTTTAATATCATGCACATGCAACTCATTCTGAATATTCTGCTTTCATTGTGTTTGTCGATGCCCCAGTGACACTTTGGTGGAGCAGGAAGCTGGTGGAATATCTGTGGCGGACATTTTTAAGCTCCATGGAGAGGGCTTTTTTAGAGATAAGGAGGTTAGTTAGATTTTTTTTTTTTTTTTTGGTGGTTGGATTCCGTGATTAAAGTGATTCTTGCTCTGTTATATAACAGATTAAGAACTTGTGAGTCTTATCATAAAGATTTCTATATACAGAAAAAAAAATTGTTCACTAACAAGGGAATGATTGGATATTGTCTGCGCAAAAGTTTTTGGTTTATGGGAATCATCTTTAACAGTCATAGTCTTATATGAACTTAAGTTAATTACCACAGACCAATAAAATTTGTCCGACATAGGCTTCAAACATAGTCACATGATTTTTTTAGCAGTTCACTAATGAAACAAAAATTGACTATTGTGCCCTAAATATAGTGGGAGTAAAGACTGCGCATAAATTTTTACATCCTGCCATTCCCATGACTCCTACATTTGAAAATCAGTGTATCAATAAGGGAGGAAAGTGCAGATACTATTTTCCATTGTAGTCTATATATTCAAAACCCGTATGCTTATGAAAACGTGTTTTGTATCTGCAATCATACTTTTGGCTTTTAGACCGAGGCACTGCGGAAGCTGTCATTAATGCATCGTTTTGTTGTTGCTACTGGTGGAGGTGCAGTTATACGGCCAATCAACTGGTATAGAGTGAGCATGCTAGAAAATACCTGTCTTCGTTTGAAGTGTAGTTACTTTCTGTTTACTGGAATGATGAAATAAAACACATTGATTGTTTTGGTTTCTCAGGAAATATATGCATAAGGGTGTCAGTGTCTGGTTAGATGTACCTTTGGAAGCCTTGGCTCAAAGAATAGCTGCTGTTGGAACTGGTTCTCGTCCGCTTTTGCATAATGATTCCGGAGATGTGTACACCAAGGTAGGCAATTTGTTTTAGATATGTTTAGCCTTTCATTTGTTAAAAGAGTTTGCATAATGACCCACAGCACGAAACTATGATTGTGTTCTTTGTTTTTAGGGAGGAAAAAAAAAAAAAAAAGCACGAAACTATGATTGACAACATTAAACACGTTTATCCTCACTTGGATTCTAACAATATGGATTCCTCACAGACTTTCATGCGCCTATCTAGTCTTTTTGAAGAGAGGGGTAACGCATATGCCAATGCCAATGCCAGGGTTTGTTTGGAAAGTAAGTAATACAAGAGTCCTCTCTTATTTTTATGCTTGTCTCTTTTTCTTGAACATTTGTCACGGAACAAACTATTAGAAAAAAATTTAAGGAATAATAAAAACACAAAACTTAAAAGTAGTATGACTAAGTTATATCTGCAAATTCTGAGTATTGTGCTAAACTATTATTATTGTAAACGTGTTTGCAAAGTGTCATCGATTGCATCTCAAACAAAGTACAAGATGGTATGGGTTTGCCATGATGTTCTTTAGAATTACTGAAGGCTATTGTTTCCATTGCCCAGATATTGCAGCCAAATCAGGTCAAAAAGAAGTGTGCGATCTCACCCCTGCTGCCATTGCAATTGAGGTCTATTCCCTTTCTCCTTCCTCTCTGTGCAATATTCATTTTTTCACTCTTCGCCAAGGAAACGTAAGCTCTCGATTCGTGTCATGTCTTCAAATTATTTTAACCAGCCTGACTTTACATTTTTCAGGCACTCGAACAAATTCACAGTTTTCTGAAGCAAAAGGAAGGTTTATAATGTACTCGAAATCGCCTTATTCAACATGCACGGTGTTGTGGTATTTTCTGTTCTGTTTTTTCAGTAAAAGCATGCTATTTTTTTATTTATAGCATCGGAATATAGGATGTTTTATGCATGTTACTGTAACAATCATGTCCAGAGTGAACATGTAACACAAAGTTATTGTATTTTAACTCTTTTTGTTTTTTTGAAATGAAAAACGGATCATTGGTGCCATCCTGAATTCCTGATCCTATCCTCAATCCCCTTTTGTCTATAGTAAAAGCCATCCAATAGGACAAAAAGGACCAGATGTAATTCAAACTCGATGGATGGGTCCAGTTTCGCTCCCACCATCACAGGTCCCATGACATAGTTTGTTGACCAGGCAAGGAATTTGAAGTGAGGTTATGAGTGTCGAACCTTGTAGGAGAAGAAAGGCATCCCAATGGTTGCCCACCAATTGCTTGACTTGGTGGTACTCTGCTTTGAAGATTCTGTAGGTGTTATGTTGGTTGCGACATTTCTTGTAATTAAAAACGACTGCTGTCTTATAAAAGAGTTCATAATAACAGAGTCAGGCTTTGTTTCCCCCAGATTCTCTTTTGATCGTTTTATGCCGACCTTTTCATCTCTTTCTAAGCCCCCGTGCTTCATTCTTTTTCTCTTTACCTCTTTTTGATCCCAAGTTTAAGGTTCCAATAAAAGTTACGATGTTAACCAGTACTCTTATTTCTTTAACTGAAAAAAGAAAAAACAATATGCAACAGTCGAACATCTTTAGGCAATTGGTTTAAAAATGAGAATGTGGATGTGCTTTGTGAATGATAAGTGAAGTCGTTCTAATTCCGGCATCAATGTGCTGTTTCTTGACAGGCAGTTGTCCAACAGTTTTGATTTGAGGTGTGCCGTGTGTCGAAGGAGATTATCACAGCAGGAAACTTCCATATTTGCCGCTCATAAGTAGTTAGCAACCAACCAAATAGAAGGGCGAAAATCGAGGTAGGCAAAGCGTTTGATATACGTATGATCACTTGGATGAACAGGCTGACTGGCTCGTTCAAATTCATTATTAGAGCTCATACACAAAGTGCGTTGAAATGGCACATTTCTGTTTTGTAATAAATAAATAATACAACAAATCGCAAATCTAGATTGCTTTGCTTTGTTTTTTTGTTTTTTTGTTTTTTTAATTTTTGTTATGTTCTTTGGACATCTAAGATTATGTGGGATCCTGTATCTTAATTAGTGTATCTCAGAGTTGACATGTGAATATATAATTGGTTGAAAAGATATGGTGATGATCATTGGACAAACTATGTATTATATAATTAGTTGCAAGAGTAGTATTAGGGGTATCAACTTTAATATCAATTTTTGAGTATCGACTTACATGATGATGAGTTGTCATTTTTTTAATGGTAGATGTTATTAATTGATGTGATAATCACATCAATAAAAGAATGACAACTCACATCCCTGGTATTCAAAAGTTAGTATTAGAGCTTGGTATCCTAGCATTTTTCCTCATCGAAAAATTATTACCATGATCACTAGTTATGTTCACTATATGTTAATGAACCAAATTTTCTAAAATTTATTTCAAGCAAAAAATAAATTATAAAAATAAAATAAAAACCATCTCAATATGTATTACAAACTTCCATAGGTAGCTTATATATAGACTAATAGAACAATTAGTGTTTGAGTTGAGTTTGAGATGAGATAAAATTTTTAAGTTTGAGTTGAGTTAACTTTTTAAAAACTAGTTATAAATTTTATTAATTTTTAGAAAAAAATAAAAATTGAGATGAAAAATTTAAAATTGAATTTGAGTTAAACTCATTCACCACACATAGGCTAAATAAAACAACAACTTTCTGATGAAAAAATATATATATATATATATATATATAAATATACATATCAATTATGTTTATCGGGGCAAATTAGATGATTAATCCCATAATTGTAGACTAGCAGCGTAGCTACTACTCTATTTGTAATGGCATATTTCGTGGAAGTTTAATACAAAATCATGTGGAGTAACTATTAAATTACGTTGCAAGTCTCTCTAACTTCAGCTAATGTCATGATTAATCTCATAACCACATGTAAGAGGGCGTCATAATTACTCTATTTACATGGTTATCTTAAACTGTAAGTAAGTTAATGAAAACTGGTGGAATCTCTATGGCATTGGTAGGACCTTTTATTTTGCGTATGGACTGCTGATTTATGACTGTAAGTAGATTCACGTTACATGTTGCAAATTTTTGAATCAAATGGATAAATAGCTATTTACTACCAGTGGGGCAAAATGGATTAAAAAACTGGCTTGACAAATGGATTATTGTCTGTAGTCATTTGATAATTTTGAGGATCCAAGAACAAAGACGTTGTCCTCAAAGAACAGAGCGGAGAAGACGACAAAAGTGATAGTCTGATATCTTTTGTTTTAGTTTCTTTATGAAAGAAGCATGCTTCATTAGGTAGGAGAGAAGCGGAGTTGCCATTGCAGGTTCTGGAGTATGAAACTTTTGCAGCTCCTAAAAGGAAAAAAAAAAAAAAAAAAAAAGGAATAAAAGAGAAACCACTCTGCTAAATCCCACCTCCAATGTCCACCATGGAACAACCAGAACCACCGTCGGAGGTCCTCATCCCTTCCCTCCCAAACGACATCGCACTGAACATTCTGGCACGGGTACCAAGACAGTACCACGCCGTCCTCTCGGCGGTGTCGAAGCCCTTCAGGTCGGCCGTCTCCTCCCCACAATTCTTTGCTATCCGATCCCTCCTCAACCGCGCTGAGAACATTGTCTACCTCAATGTCGGATCCTACGACCTCAGCCACGACCATTGGTTCGCTGTCCATCGAAACCTCAGCCCGGTCTCCAACAACAAACTCCTCCAACTCGCCCCAGTCCCAAGGATTCCCATCGACGCCTCATTGAATGGGTCGGCTTATGTCGCCGTGGGCCCCAAGATCTATGTCCTCGGCGGATTCACCAACGAAAAGGGGGGCATGTTCTTTCATTCCCCCAACGTGTGGGTCCTTGACTGCCGCTCCCACGTGTGGGAGCATGGCCCGAGCATGACGGCCCGACGCGTCAACTCCAAGGCGGCGTTCCTGGATGGTAAACTCTACGTGGTTGGAGGTGTTCCTTCTAATAAGAAATCATGGGTTGAAGTTCTCGATCTGGCGGTCGGACACTGGGAGGCCATTCCCTGCCCACTTGACGGCATTGAAATGCCGGTTTACGGCATTGAGTTGGTGGATGGTAAAATTAGCATCGGATTAGGCCGACATGATTTAAGGTTGGATCCGATGACGAAGACATGGGGGGGTATTGAAAATAAGGAGCCATTGCTTTTGGATAATTGGTATTGTGTGGTGGATGAGGTCTTGTATCATTACTCTGGATGGCGGTTTCGAAGGTTTGATAAGAAAATTGGGTTTTGGAAGTATCTCAAGGGTGTGGCGAGAGGGAAACCCAACTACGCGTGTGGTCCTAGACTGCTCAACCTGGAAGGGAAATTGTTTACGGCTTTTGCGGAGGTGATATTTGGGGATACAGTTGATTCGAAACAGGGAAAATTCAGAGTTTGGTGTGCCGAAATCGATGTGACGGAGGACGGAGACGGGGATTGGTGGGGACGTGTTCGTTGGTCGGACAAGGTTCTGTTGCTTCCGGAACGCAATTGGGAAAGTCAATTTAATGACGAAGTATGCCCCTTCTTTTGCAAGTCCTTGTCAGTTTCTTTATGAGCAATGCTGAAGCAGTTTACTCTCCAGTTTAGTGAAGTTGTATTGTTTTTTAATCTCTACTGTTGACGGAAAAGATCCGTTCTGTCTCGGAACTTGGTTTCTCCGAGGTTGACGGATTTTTTTATGTCATCATGTATGATTCTGTTAACTGATGCTTTGTTTAACAAACCAAACGTCTGTTAATGATTACCGTTTGCATTATTTTTTTCAGAGGACTTCGTAGATAACAAAGCTTTCTATCTCCAACAAATGCATTGAAAATGATACATTCTGCTTTGTAATAAAATTATATAACAAATTACAACTCCAGCTTTTCTGTTTTTTGTTCTTCTTTGAAAGGACTCTTCAGCCAATTAAGTGACAAATTAGAAAGAAAAAAAATCCCTAAAAAAGAAAAGAAAAGAAAAAAAAAACTTCAACTCAAATCATTGATACACATTTAAAATAAAAACATATAAAATATATTTTATAAAAAAAAGGGACAAAAGAAAGAAAAAGCCAAATCGCTCGTTTCAACAAAAACGAGCATTTTGGTTGAAATTGTGTGACTAGTGTCAAAAAGATCGACACTTACTGTAAATTTGTGTAGATGAACGGAAGAGGCATGTAGTTTGCTGAAGTAAAAATGCAGGAAAGATAGAGAGATGGCAAGTTATTATTATTTTTTTGTCCTAAAAACTAGAGTTTTTTTTTTTTTTTTTCTTTTTGTTTCCTTTGTAAGATACTAAAAGCAGACGAAACATAACTATTGGAGATAAAAGATCCCAATATGCTAATGAAAACTGGACATAAAAAAAGGTAATAAAGTATATTGAACAGTCAAATGGATCTACATTGTTAACCATCCCTGTTCATACATAAACTTTCTCGAAGTAGTTCTGCCCGCCTTGATCCTGATCCTTGGTTATGGTGAGCTGAGAAGCTGATGTCTCAACGGTTTCAAATTTAATTTAATTTAATTATTTTTTTTTTGGGTATCGTCACATAATTGGGACGATACTGTACGGGAGGTCCTGCGGAAAAATAAATCGACGTCAGGATGATAAAAAGCTTAACACCTCGCATTTTTATTACTATATTGAAAAAGAAAAGTAATAAGAATGAAAGGGTTGTCTCTCATAACTCAGTGTGCTACAAGATAAGATAGCATGACTGTTTCACCTAATTGACATGTAATAGAGAAGAAAAATAAAAATCTCTGATTAGTTTTAAGAAGAGGAAAAAGAGTATTTATTTTTCCTTTTAACAAAATGTCTATTCCATTCATACAAATAGAAAAGAAAAATTTTGATTAGCAAAAAATACATACATATATATATTTATAATAAAGAAAAAACAAAAATTGCTTACTGAGCTTGTGTATGAGCTCTACTAATGAATCTGCAGTTATTATTATAGCAAACGCTTTGCCTTCCTTGATTCTGGCTTTTCTATTTGGTTGGTTGCTGACTAATTATCAGTGGCATATATGAAAGTTTCCTGTTGTGATAAATCTCTCCATATGAACCCTGAACACTTCAAAATCTAAAATTTTGGACTGCCTGTAAAGAAACAGCAAATTGGTGCTGGAATTACAACGACTTCATGTATCTGTTCACCAGGCATACTCACCTTCTCATACTTGGACCACCTGCCTAAAGATGTTTACCTATGACGGATTGCATTTTTCCGGAAAAGAGATCAGAGTATCGGATAACATCTAAGGTTTCATCAGATGCTAAAAAAACTTGGATTCAGTATTGAGGTACTCCAATCAATATGTATTATTTTCCACTCATAAACAGTAGCAACAAAACTGATTGAACTGGCAAAAATCAAGATGGGCAGCGGTTAAAGTCTTGGGATAATGGATCATAAACCCACGTAACAAGGCACTGATCAAGTTAAACGAGCATCGGTCTGTCTTACCACACATTACTGAACTTTCATTAAAAATAATTTAGACATCAGCCAACAAAGAATTGCAGATTGTGAATGGATATAGAGCAAGAGAAAATAAATTAAAGCAGGCTTCAAATTAATCATCCAAGATTGTGATCGACGCTTTATGTTTCAGTAAGGATCATTTTTATTTGATTCTTTGACGCTTACAAACAATGCTCATGGTTTCTGAAAGAAAATAAGCCACGTTTCATTTTTACTCTTTGATTCTTACAGACAAACAACTAACTGAACATGTACTCATATACAACACACAACGCTGAGAAAAATAGACTAAATTCACATTCGATTGCTGTTTCCAATCACATAAGTGTTCACCAAGTAACCTGACCTGAAAAGTTGTTCTTATATGAACTTTTAGAGTATGCAGCAGAAGTAGCACCCGCCTCTGTAGATGCCAGGTTATTGCTCAGCCTGAGGCTCAATGGTTCTCTTTTACCACACTCCTCTAGAGACAAGATTCTGGCACCGTACTACGTAAATAAACATAAGTTCAGATTGCATTTCAATCTAAATCTTTACAAATATAAATCTTAGATATTAACAACATACGCATTTGTCCCCTGCTTGAAAGGAACTAAAATGGCATATTACTACAATTTGTGTCACACTTCAACTATTTAATCTAATTTTAACAGATGCTCTCTAGTATCTAAAGCTAAGGAGAATGCTAATATGTTTACGATATGCGTGCGATATAAACTCCATTTGCATCTTTTTTACAACTAAAACATTAATGTGCTGCTCAAAAGTTATTTTTTACAAAACATTAACGTGCTACTCGAACAAAGTGATTTAAACCAAATTTCACCTGTCATAATTAACTTACTAATCTCAATCTTTACTATCCAATAGTAGATCCAAATTCTGCTATTTTCCCACTTTAAACACCTGAATTACCCTCGCAATCGCAATTACCAAATCGCAATAGTATTCACACAAAGGCATCAGTCAACAATGTATCAAGTTATGCACTAGAAATCCAATTCTTACCATATTTCTTGCTTCACAAGGACACTGCCGTGCAATGAACAATGGATGATCCAATCGGAACCGAAAGTACCTTACTCGACCAACAAATCTTCCCCCGCAAATCCCCATCCTTATCTTTACTCACTTCAATCTCAGCACACCAAATTTCCATATCCTTCCCTTTCCCTTTCTCTTCCCATAGCACCATCAATTTCCCGCCCACATTCGCCATTGTCGCGCCACACAAGAACTTGGGCAGCCCCTTTTCCACTCCTTTAAGCTCTCTCCATATTCCGCCATCAAATGCAAACCCTCTAATCTTTCCCAAATAATCATAACAATACAACACCTCATTGACAACACAGGCCCTCCCTCTCCACCCCAAGTCCAACTCGCTCTCCACGCCCTCCCAGGCCCCGCTCCCCGCGTCGAAAACCACCCCGCCGCGGTCCGCCATGGCGAACACCCGGTCCCCGACGACGGCGCTGGCGTGCATCCACTTGTCCCGGACCTCGGCCGGGCTCAGCACGGCCCGCCACCGCCCGCCGTCGTCCTCGGGGTCGAACACCTCGGCCCAATGGGCCGCCCGGGCCCAGGAGTCGACGGAGCAGCCGCCCATGACGTAGATTCTACCGGCGACGACACCGGCGGCGGCGAACTCGCGGGGGATTCTCATGCGGGGTCCTTGCTCCCACGTGTGGAAGCGGCAGTCGAGGATCCACACGTGCGGGGAGGGGACGTCGTTGACGGAGCCGCCGAGGACGTAGATCTTGGGGCCCAGGACGGCGTGGCAGGAGCCGACGGAGGGGACGGGGAGCGGAGGGACGGGGACGAGGAGGGGGGAGACGGCGTCGTTTGGGGGAAGGAGGAGAGAGAACCAGGAGGAGGATTGATGGGAGCGGAGGGAAAGGTAGAGGAGGGGGTCGGAGAAGCGGAGGAGGGAGCGGGCGGAGAAGAAAAGGGGGGAGGAGAGGAGGGAGCGGAGGGGCTTGGAGACTGCAGAGAGGGTTGGGTGGTGGCGTCTTGGGATTCGGGCTAAGATGTTTAAGGCTACGTCGTCTGGGAGGGATGGGATCAGGGACTGCGGTGGCGGTGGTGGTGACGGTGACGGTGACGGTGTCGGTGACGATGGTGATGGCGGTTCGTCGTCGGTGGTGGTGGTGGTGGTTGGTCATGGTTGGTGGGAGAGTTTTGCAGCTTTGCTGATTAATGGTGGGTGGGAGACTTGAAGGTGGGATTCTTGGTATAGCTTAGTTGAGAGACTGTACAATCATGGATTAAAGCAAATTTGCAAAAGATATAAAAATATATGTCAAAATGACAACCTCAACAATTAAGATTAGGAACAACCATTTGAGATTAGTAAAATAACCACCGTTTATGATCATTTTAATTATAAAAAAAATATAATATTTTTAAATATTAAAATATTATTATATTAGTTATTTTTATTGGTTTTATAAAAAAAAACATTACAAGCAAATATATATATATATATATAAACCCCAACCTCCAATCGGCACCCGCACCCCATTTCGTTTAGAGTCATTCTAATAATAAATATATATATATATATTATTAAAATAATAATTTTTGTTAGTTTTTATTAAAATAATATTATAATATTTTATGGGTATTTCAATTTTAAAATAAAAATTAATGAATTAAAGTTATATAAAATTAAAAATTTAGAGACTAAATAAATATTTTATTAAAAAAATAAATTAATTAAAAAAACCCCAACAACCCCCGTGCCAGGGGCAGAGGGAGGGTATACTTAAGGAGAATGAGAAAAATAACATTTAAAAAAAATAATAGTCATAAATTATAACATAAAATTTTAAATTTAGTTATAAATAACATAATTAATTTTATGACTATATGATATTATGGAAAAAAAAAAAAAACCATCATTCCTCTTCTCTCTTTTTCTCCCTATTATAAATTATGCACATAAATTTATTATTCAAAATTAATTATAAATTATTATTTTTTAGAAAATCTAAGAAAATCAATGGATTTATCAGAAAATATGTTATTATTTATATATTTTAAAAACCTATTATAAACTTTAAAAGTACTTATAAAATATGTTATTTGTTATGATTTTTCTTAATGTATATTGTGCAAGGTCATGAGCTCCTTGATTAGCAGTTCTTAACACACGAGTAACCTTATATCTGAAATTATATTCTCAATCTCCAAAACAATTGGAGAATTAGAGGAGATAACTTGTACTAATTCTAGAGCATCCCATTCAACCAAATGAAAAGGGAAGGTTAACATCCGTTGTCCAGATGATATCTTTATCAATGCACCAACCGGTAGAATGTGGTGCTCGCAAGGCAATCGTGTTTTGACATTTAGACATTATTATGAATTATTTTTAGCATTTTATTTTAAAAAGAACAAATTATTTAATTTTTATATATTTCGTTTGTGTTTTTTGGTAAAATATTTTTATATATTTTATTAGAATAAGATACATTCAATGATGGAGCCAAGATTTATTGAGAGGAGGGTCAAAAAAAAATTTTGGTTAAACCTTTAGGTTCATTAATATTTATGTTTTTAATAAACCATTTTATTTCTTAAAATTCAAATTACTTACCTAATAAAATATGAGTGGTTATATTTATACCGATAATATTGATAAATATCCGTATCTAATAAAATGTTTCTTAAGATAAACATAATGAACCTATCTTTTTATAGATATTTTTTATATAATATCACATTTAACCCTCTCGTACAATATTTATCAATATTGTGAGTATAAATTAAATCTCCTTAAAATATTGAAGAGGTGTCAAGATTAATTTATACACATACCCACTATATTAAAATTAAAAAAGAAAAACATATTATATTAAACCTAAAAAGTAAAAAAGCTAGGGGGGGCTCCGCCATTGGTTAAGACAAGTTAGGACTTGAATAGGAATTTGTCCTGTAAAGAATTATTTGAATAGATAGCCGATACTTTAGTTTTAATGAAAAACAAAAAAATAAAAAATTATGGACCATGCTTGTTTTGCCTCAAGTGTTTTGTGTATTTAGTATTATCTGCATTCTCGCCTGTTGAAGGTAGAAAAAAAATTTGTAGATAATTGGGGAAATATAGACATTGGAGAGGAGGCTTCATTAGCTCAGTTCGAGTCAATTTTCAGTAGTTGTGAAAGAATTGGCGTGGATTTTGGATGCAAAGAGCAAACAGTTGTCATTCACTATGTTTGGTTTGGATTTTTTTTTTTTTTTTTTTTTGAGTAAATTATGTTTGGTAATTAAGGATTCAAAAACTATACGTATGGAAATACTTGTTTCTTTGTAACACCAATCAAATGAATACATATTAGTGGAGTGTCTTTCGACCCCAGAACTTGTTTGATTAGAAATGTCTTTGCTTAAAAAAGTTACCATGCAAGCAACGCTCGTGTGCTTATTAGCAGCAAATTCCGATCTCCTTTATGCTTTCGAACTGTGGATACTGAATTCCTTCTCTAACGCAGATCTCTTGTCTTGGTGGTTGTTTTTCTTTTTCTTCTCGTATTTTTTTTAAACACTATCCTTAACTAAACAATTACAGAGAAACTGGTACAAATGAAAATATAGACCTTGTTCAGGCTGCTTTGCTGTGTTTGTTACTTGTTCCCATTATTTCCTGACTGGAAACATGTGAATATCCCTGCTTTTCTTGGCATTAGTTAGCATTCCATTTTCCCAGGTTTATATTCCAAACAGACTCAATATTAATATGCTGCCATCAGTATTTTTTTGAAGTGACCACGAAATTCAATAAAACAGATTCTAGTTTGGAGATTTAAGTGTTGGTAACGACCTCGAAAGTTCTATTCAACTTTTTTTTACTCGTCAAATTCCATTTAGTGTCGATGACTATTTTCTTACCCCTATTAAATGAAGTTTGTAGTAATGCGTTATCTGACTCTTTTTGTTGTTCTCTATATCCTACAAAATGAAGTTCGAGACAATGCCTCTGTTCATTTTGTTACTGTTGATGACTTGTATAGCATAGACTTTCCTGATGGTTGTCGTTGTTCAGCTAATATTTCAAAATTTTATAAGATAAATTGCTAGATTGGCCCTTTAAATTTTAAATTTATAAATTTTAGTCCGTGTTTTTTTTTTTTCATAGCTAGAATGACCCTCAACTATGAAAAATGTTGTTGCCGTAGTTATTTTCGTTTTTTTTTAATCAAATTACTGAGGAATTTCATCCAAAAATTAACGTAAATGATTATTGTAGTAACATTTTAATAGTTTAGGGATATTACCTGTTCTTCTTTTATAGCTGGAATAACCAGAAATTATAAAAAAAAATATTACAGTAGTCTGTTCTGTTAATTTTTGGATGAAATCCATTAGTCAGCATCATTTTTTGAATAAATTACTAACGGATTTCATCCAATATTTTAATAATTTAAGAATATTCTAGTTATGGAAAAAAAAAATCAGGAATCAAAATTATATAAAATTAAAAATTTAGAGATTGAATTAGAAATTTACTCAATTTTATAATTAAAATTTACGGAGTTTTGCTGGCATAACGTAATTTAGGCAAACAGATGTTTGCTTGGGTCCAATGAATGAATCAGACTAGGGCTATTACATTTGATAATTCGAGTGATAAGATTTGTGGCTTTAGTTGGTAACAATTTCATTTTTGGATTTTGAAAAGGGTAAAGCATTGGATGATTTATTTGAAAGCTCCACATTTTTTCCCTCGATAATAAGTTAGGAAAAAGGATTAGAATCGCCTTCCAACTTGCTAAATATAGTTAGCTAATTTTAACTTGATCATTTTCGATCCTGATATGTTTCCTTTGACATTCATTCCACTGAAATAAAACAAAAGTTAATCTAATTCAATTCCAATTCCAATCTGAAGTTTGTACTCAAGATTAGCTTGGCTAAATCGATTCTAAATGTCAATAAAACATGGGACTAAAAATCTCAATTTATGTCTTCTTTTTTTTTTTTTGCTCAATCTTCTTAAGAAATTCATTTCATTTTCAAAGATTGCAAATTTCCTTGTGTGGTTTAAAAAAAAAAAAAGGGATGTAAAAGTTGAAGAATTTTAACATGGATGTCAATTTGAACCAATTTTGCTTATGTATGTGATAAAACTGAGTTTTTTAAATTTAAAAAGTTTAAAGCTATAAGTGTCTGTAACCGATCAATGTTTGATTCATGAATTTATTAGGGCATATTGTTCGTTTGGTCTCTAATCTTTTTACAAAGGTGCGATTTTGTTTCAGGGTGTATGCAAGAATGTCATCAATTTGACACATTCTTATATTTATGTCCACCATCATATTAAAATTGATAATTTTATCATTTCATAATACTAAAATTATCAACTTGACAAAATTATCAACTTTAATGTTATAGCGGAAAAAATTATAAGGAGATACTCAAAACATGATTCTCTACCTAATATTTTTTTTAGTTTTCAGCCTTTTTTTTTTTTTAGCTCAAGGTCTCTAAATTCTTTAAACAGATGCAATTTGGTCCTTTCACTAACAAAAGTTAAAAATTGGATCAAATATAGTATATATAACACATGTAAGTTGAATCATGTAATTTTTTTCCTTAATTACTCTTAAATAATAAATCACATGTAAATAACATGACAATTTATGTTAAATTTTTAACGTCTGTTAACAAAAAGAAACATTTTGTATATTTTAAAAGAATTTAAAGACCTTTTAACCACTAATAAAAGTTGGGGATCAAATGAGTAATTTACTCAAAATTTTAAAATATTTTTTGTCAGAAAAAGCTTCCCATTGTCTTTGCCATCGTCAACGATGAAAGAGACCTTCCCTTTGCTGCTGCCCTGCGCTCGTCCCTCCCTTGCAGCTTGTCTTTGTAATCCTCGACGACGAAGAGAGAGATTCTCTCCCCGAGTTAAACCATTTCTCGTTTCGAATTGTGCCGCCATATGGGCCGACCGCCGTACACGAGACATTTCCTACACCTAGAGTTTATAAAAATTTGAGTAAAAAATTGAAATTTGAAAAATTTGAAAAGTTTGTGTCTATAACAATTAGGGTGTGTTTGGTTGAAGGAGAGATGGAGAGAGAAAGAGAGAGGGGGTGGAAGGAGATGCTCATTCGATGGTTTGGTTGGATGGAAGAATGGAGGGAGAGGAGAGGTGGAGGGACTCACCATTTTTCATCCTTTTACTATTGGATGGTTGTAAGATCTCCATCCATGTTTTAGTTTAAAAAGACTGTTATAACTTAATTTTGAACTATTAAAATATTTTATAAAAAAAAAAAACAATACTTAACTCTCTTCCTTCTTATTAAATAACACAGGATTTTCTCAATCCTCACCGTCCTTTTTGTTGTCCGTCCCTCAAACTCTCTCGATCATTTCTCCTCTCCATCCCTCCTAACCAAACACAGTCAAACTTTGGGCCAGCTTTTTGACAGAGTGCTTCTCCTGAATTGAACTCTCTCTCTAATGACGACGACGGAACAGCCATCGGAGCCCCTTACGGAGGTCCTCATACCTTCCTTCCCAAACGACGTCGCTCTCAACATTCTGGCACGCGTTCCGAGACAGTACCACCCGGTCCTCTCGGCGGTGTCGAAGCCGATCAGGTCAGCCGTCTCCTCCTCTCACTTCTTCGCCGTCCGATCGCTCCTCAACTGCTCCGAGAGCATCACCTACCTCAATGTCGGATCCCGAGGGCACAGCCATGTCCACTGGTTCGCCGTCCACCGAAACCCTAACCCAACCAACGACGGCCTCCTCCAATACGCTCCAGTACCGCCGATCCCCGTCGAAACCCCTTTGGTTGGATCTGCATCCGCCGCCATGGGCTCCAAAATCTACGTCCTCGGCGGATACACCTACTGCAATTGTGATGGCGAGTATGTGCCTTCCTCCGACGTGTGGATCCTCGATTGCCGCTCCCACACTTGGGAGCGTGGCCCGAGCATGCGTTACCCGCGCGACCACGCCGAGGCGATAGGTGTCGACGGGAAAGTCTACGTGGTCGGAGGCTTCCCGGAGACGTTGTGGCTTGAAGTGCTCGACCCGGCGGTAGGACGTTGGGAAGCCATTCCCATTCCGATTCCCATTCCCAGCCCGGACGACACTGAAGCGTTTTTATACGACTTGAAATTGGTGGATGGTAAGATCAGCTTCAGGTTGTTGGGCGATGAAGAGTTCAGGTTGGATCGAACTACGAAGACGTGGGAGGTTCTTCAAAATGGTGAGGACTATAATGGGGGTAGTTGTGTAGTGGACGGGGTGTCGTATCATCTTTTTCCCGGACTCAAAGTTAAGAGATTTGATAATAAAGTTGGGGAGTGGAAAGAGCTCAAGCATGTGGAGGGAGGGAAGCCCAATTACGTCTGGGATCTTAAATTGCTCAATCTGAAAGGGAGGCTAGTTATGGTGTTCGGAGAGATGACAAATGATTCAGAAATGGGAAAGAAGATCGGAATATGGTGTGCGGAAATCGACGTTATGAAGAAAGCTGATGGAGATTGGTGTGGACAAACTCATTGGTCGGAGAAGGTCCTTTTGCTTCCCCATCTACAATTTAATTCTAGATTTTACTTTGTTTGCAGTTGCTTGTCGGCTTCGTTGTGAGCGCTAGCGAGCTAATGTGGTATGAAGTATTATATGTATACTTTGCTTAACAATCTGAATACTTAATTTTTGTCATATTGAACGATTGCCTTGCTAGCTTGTGTTAATTTGTGAACATCCTTTTGAGTGTGATATGAATAGGCTTGTAAATTGAGCTCCATTGTGAACCCTACTAGCTTAACTATCTATATGTTTATATGAGTACGAATGTTGTAAATATATGCTTGAATGCACGTGAAAAAAACAAATTGAAAAAAACACATGGTTAAGACAGATTAGGAGTTTGTCCTGTGAAGAAGTATTTGGATAGATAGCCCTTATTTTATTTTTAATAAAAAAATATGGACCATGGTTGTTTTTCCTTAATGTGTTTTTAGTATTTGTGTTATCTGCACTGTCTTCTGTTTAAGGTAGAAAAGAATTTGAAGATAATTAGGTAAAGTTGAAAAAGACTTTGGAGAGGGGGCTATGTTTTGTCAGTTCGAGTCAATTTTTAATAGTTGTGAAAGAATTGGCGTGGATTATGGATGCTAGTACAATATGCCAATATGGTGATCTAGCTCTGCAAGGTTGGGGGGAGGGGGGGGGGGGGGGGGGGGGGGGGATTGGCAAGTCAATTCAGTAGTTAGATATTTTATAAATTAAAAAACCTTATGTATGGAAATACTTGCTTCTTTGTAACACCAATCAAATGAACACATAAAAGATGTGTTTTTGACATTTATTATCAGAACTGGTTTGAGTAGATATGTGATTGGTGAAAAGTTTAAAAAGCAATGCAAGCAGTGTAATGTGCTTATTTGCAGCAGCTACTTCTGAACTCCTTTATGTTTTTGAATTGTGAATGCCCAAAACATTCTTTAACGTAGATCAATTTGTTTTGTCTTGTCTTGTTTCGTTTCATTTTTTTGTTTTCGTTTTTGTTTTGTTTTTTTAATTTTTTTTCTAAGGCAGTATCCTTATTTAAACAGATTGTAGAAAAAATGTTACAAGAAAAATAGACATTTGTTCAGACTGCTTTGTTGTGTTTGATGGCTTTTTCCCACCATATCCTGAATGGAAACCTGTGAATTTTTTTTATTCCCGGTGTACATGTTGCCCTTGTAATTACCAGTTAGTTTGCCATATTCCCAGGTTTATATTTTCCGAACAGACTCAAGTTTAATATGCTGTCATCAGTATTGTTTTTAGTTTCCTACTTAACCAGGGCACTATAGTTCTGAAGCAGTGTTCTCACAGAGATGTTCCACAGATATACTTTTTGCCTCGTATGCAGTGATCTTTATACAAATGTTGTGTAGTCGAAAATGTCGTGGTGTGGCTGATTATTGAAATTTGCTTGGTTTCTTCTTGAATTTTACTGAAGCTAAATTGGAAATCAATCAAATATGTTTTCAAAAGTGATGTTGTTGCCACTATCAGTTCTTTGCAGTTTTTCATAGGGACTGTTACCGTAAACTATGATGGAGAAGTTTTTGCATCGCTTTATTGTTGAAAAAGTTTTATGGCTTTCTTTTAAGCGGAGTTGCTGAGGTTTTGGCAGCTACCGACGAACCCTTTGATTTGGAGTGCAGTATTCTTTTAGTTGTAGGTATAAGAGATAGAGATAGAATAAATGCAGGGAAGCATGTTTTGTGCAAAGAGAGGTTATTTTCCTGGTGAATGACCTGTTTTTGCTCTGCTGAAAATTTGCCACATCTCATTGCAAAGATGTCAGTTTTCATTATATTTGAGGTAGGAAGTGGATTATTATAGTCGTGGTCCTTTACGGTAGGGTTTCTTATAATGCACCACTTGTAGGATTTGATTTTTATGTTTAGATTAAATTCATAAGTATGACCTATGAGTGTTAAAGTTTAAAAATTTACAATGGAACCATTTCAGATATAAATCAGAATATTGAAAATTTAACTCAACAGTTTTTGAAGTATGACCTATGAGTGTTAAAGTTTAAAAATTTACAATGGAACCGTTCTGGATATAAATCAGAAGATTGAAAATTTAACTGAACCGTTAAAAGTAACAAATTCTACCGATAATACGAAATTGGAAGTCATATATGCAAAATATGTAGTCATATTGTAGAAAAGCCCTTTTTCAAGATGATAGAATATGTTTTTCTAGTAGTAGATGTCTCGTGACTCTCATCGACTCTAGTCAAATAATTGGAAATAGAAACCTCAACTTCTACTCTGATTGATCATACATGAGATCAAAACTACCTTGTAACCATTCACACTACTACTCTTACAAATTTCAGTATATTCATTGTTGTATTAAAAGTTACAAATTGGTATAAAAAATTGTTAGGCTTAAAAGGGGGAGAAAGAACAAAATACTATTTTTTAAAAGAGTCATAATAAATTATAACATAAAATTTTGAATATAATAATTAATAATATAATCAAGTTTATGATTATACAATATTAAAAACAAAAAAAAAAAATCTCTCCTCCTGCCGATCTCACTCCTCTTTATTTCTCTCTCTATTGAAATTATGCACATAATTTTTTTAATTAAAAATTAATTTTAAATCCATTAGTTTTAAAAAATTCAAGAAAATCCAGTGATTTTATCAGAAAATCTAAGAATTTTTCTGAAAATCTAAAGATTTACTAAAAACAAATATATACTTTAAGTTTTAAAAAATATGATAATTTATCATCTTTTAAAAAATTATTATAAATTTTAAAAATACCTATAAAATATATTATTTGTTACAATTCTCCAATCTAAGGGTATACTTTCTTTTCTTTTTTTTTAATAAATGAATAAATTTTAACTTATTTTCTTTTTAGTATATGTTATTGTATATATTGTATACAATCACGAATTTTTATTGTCCCAAAAATCCATTCAATGCCATATTTCTGCATTCAAAAATCATAGTTGTGCTAATTTATGACTGAACATTTTCGATCCTTTCAAATATATAGACAGATAATTATTAATTCCAAACACAATTTCTTTAACAAAAAAAAAAAAAAAAAAATCTCAAGACCTTACCTAAAAAAAAAAAAAAAAAATCTCAGCACCATTAATTTACGTCCTTTTAATGAATTTTACATCTTTTAGAGAAAGAACAGTATCAAGAAAATAAAAATTTAGAGATATCTTTTATCAAAATTAAAAATACATATACAAAACATTAAAAATAAAAAAAAATACAGAAATCAAATCATTATCTTTTAAATAAACTAATTACTTTTTTTAATTATTAATATTTTTTTATTTAAATCCTCTCTTTTTTTTTTATAAAAAAAAAAACCTCTCTTTCTTTCAGTATCTTCCTCTTAAAAATAAATTTTTGTTAAAAAAAAAAAAAAAACTGAAACCGCCTCCGCCCCCAGCAATGGCCACCACGGAACAGCCGTCGGAGCCGTACACAGTGCATCTCATCCCTTCCCTCCCGAACACAGTCGTGCTCAACATTCTGGCACGCCTTCCCAGACAGTAGCACCCTGTCCTCTCGGCGGTCTCGAAGCCCTTCAGGTCCGCCGTCTCCTCCCCACACTTCTTCGCCGACCTGTCCCACCGCAGCCTCACCGAGACGCTCCTCTACCTCAACGTCGGATCCCACGACCACTGGTTCGCCGTCCACCGCAACCCCAACCCAACCGCCAACCACAACCACCTCCAACTTGTCCCGGTCCCACCGGTCCCCGTCGAGACCCAGCTGAAGGGCTCTGCTTACGCCGCCGCCGACTGCAAGATCTACGTCATCGGCGGATACTCGAGTTCCGATAATACCGGGCTTTTCTATAGGTCCAAACCCTTCTCCGACGTGTGGGTCCTCGACTCCGGTTCCACACGTGGGAGCGTGGCCCGAGCATTCGGACGCCGCGCTACGGCGCGAAAGCGGCGGTTGTGAATGGGAAAGTGTTTGTTGTCGGAGGTGACAAGGAGAAGCCATGGGTTGAAATGCTTGATCTGGAGGTAGGAGAATGGGAGACCATTCGTAGCCCGTTCGACGGCGTTGCGGATTGTAGGTTCGATTTCAAATTGGTGGATGATAAGATCAGCATTGTGTTAGTTCAGAAAGAGTTTAGGTACGATCCGAGGACGAAGACATGGGAGGTTCTTCCGAAGGAGCAGATACATCCTTGGAATTACTGTGATGTCGATGGAGTGTCGTATTCTCATGGCGTAGAGATACTCGGGGTTTGATGAGAGAACTGGGGTGTGGATTAAGTTCAAGGGTGTCATGGAAGGGAAGCCAGAGTTCTTTTATATGCCCAAGCTGCTGAGTCTCAAAGGGAGGCTAGTTATGGCGTTCGCAGAGGTGACGTAGGGGAATCCGACTGAATTGAAAGGGGGGAAAGGTCGGGATATTGTGGTCCTGTAGCATTAAGCTATGATCTCAATTGCTTATCATTGTCTTTGTGAACACTGGTGGTGAGTCAATTTAGCTGAAGTATTGAAGAATTCGCTTAAAATAGCAACATTCCGACATTTGAGGACATGAATAGGAGTGTTTCCTATATTGGAACTACTAAGAATTATTCGAGTAGATAAGTCTTGTCTTACTTTTAATCTTCAATGTTGATCATATTTGTTTTGCCTTCTACATTTACTGTATTTGGTGTTATTTTTTCTGGATTCTCTTCTTTTTAAGGTAGAAAAGAATTTGCAGATAATTGGGTAAGGACGTTGGAGAGGAGGCTTTGTTCTCTCATTTTCTGTTAATTTTAGGAGTTACAATTATCTGCTATCATATTCCTTACAATCGTATACACGCTTTGAGTTTAAACATTTTCTATTTGGAAGATATAAGAAACAACTGTTCGAATTCTTGAAAATTCGTCAAACCATTTCCAAAATTTGCTTTGGGAGCAGAATCTAGACCGCTTTTGTTTTCAAGTTCTCTCTTCCGTAGTGTTTGTGTTCAAACTTTGTCATATGACTTACCTTTCGTAACTCATGTAAGTCGACGACTAGAAGAATAGTTATAGTACTGCTGGGCAACACTGTGTAAGCATATTTCAGATATTTACTCAAATCCTACTCCTTTAAGTTGACACTTGCCTGTAGGTCCCAGTTTTTTTGACAAAAAGTTGGAAAAAAAAGACATTTTGAAAAAGAGGACATTTTGTTATGGCCCCTCGGAACGAATAAAAGTGCTTGAAATAAGATATTATGCTATATCAGTATATGTTGCTCCTATGAATCAATTTTGCCTTTCTGTTATTACTCCATTATTTTGTAAAACAAAAAGACAACAAACAACCTCTCAATTTATAAGTATTCAGTTGAGATATCGAATGCCTCAGCCATGTTGGAGCTTGAATCAGAGAAACTCAGATGGAAAATGCGGTTTCACACACTTCGACGCCGAAAAAACAAAGAAAATGCAGTTTCAGATTAGGACTAGTATCGTGTACTTAGCTTCTATGAACGACTCGCAGAAACAAACCAAAACAAGCCAAAGCAAAGGAGGTCACTGTTTGATGGTTACTTGAGTTGGCTGAGCTTTCTGCTACTAGAGAGCACTATATTTAATCCAGTGAAGTTTGCTTGTGCAAAGCAAGGTTTTCTTGCTGGTAAAGGACTGGTTTGGCAATCATGTTTGCTTCTTGAATTTATCAAATGTCTTTTTTTTGGTTCAACATGAACTTAATTATTTATTAAAGCTTAATGTAAATATTTATTTTTATCATATATATATATAATATTTAAGTATATGATCAATATAAAACAAGGTGTAGAGTGAAGTGTGAAATTATATAATAATTTATTTTTAATAATTTTTAAAAAATTAAAAGTAAAAGTAGTGAATGCTGACGTCAACATCGCATAAACACACAAAATGAAACTGGCACTGCTATTCGTTGGTACTAATACGAAATAGACAAATCCCCCTCCACCTTGGCGCCAACTTACATCGCAAGAAACCAAATACCAAATGACTTTTCCCATAAGAAATCCTTTTTAACTCTAAAGTGACTTTCATGCAACTTTAAAAGTTGTAAAATCATTATTTTTTTTCCTTGCAACTTTCTCCGCCAAAGAGCTCTCTTCTTCCTCCAGCCAAAACCAAAATGCAGAGGCGGAGGATCGTCGCCGGCGACTGCCCCGGCTCGACGACGGAGCAGCAACCACCGCCGCCATCTCCACCCGGCACCCTCATCCCGACCCTTCCAAACGACGTCTCTCTGCTCTGCCTGGCCCGCGTTCCGAGGCCCTACCACCCGGCCCTCGCGGCGGTCTCCAAGCCCATCCGCTCCCTCCTCTCCTCCCCACACTTCTTCACCACCCGCCATTTCCTCAACTTTACCCAACCATCCCTCTACCTCTGGGTCGGCTCCGACCATCTCCGACGTCCCTGCTGGCTCGGGCTTCACCGTAGATCCGACCCGACTGACACGACCATTCAGAGCCCAGCTTGTTCCGTCTCACTTTGTCCCCGCCGATCCCTGTTCCGTACCACAACTCCACCCTGGCCACCTTGGAAAACGAGCTCTACGTCATCGGCGGAAACAACGACAATGGAGACGGCGATAACGGATCCTCCGACGTGTGGGTCTTCGACTGCCGGTTCCACACGTGGGAGCGCGGCCCGAGAATGGGGGCCGCGCGGAGCCGGGCCTAGGCGGGAGTGATCGACGGCAAGATCTACGTGATGAAAGGGGTCGAAGAGGATCAGGAGGCTAACTGGATGGAAGTTTTCGACCCGGAAGTTGGGCGCTGGGACGCCGTTCCAACTCCGTTCGGCGGAGTGGACGACTGGTTTTATATATGCAAGGTGATTGACGGTAAAATCTGCGTAAGGACGGGGAGAGAGGACTTGGAAGAGTTCAGGTTCGACCCGGCGACGAGGACGTGGGAGGGGTTTGAAAGCGAACCGCAGTTGATGCCAGAAGGGAATACATGCGTGGTGGATGGGGTGTCGTTTTGCTGCGATGCGGATGGGACTATTAGAGGATTTGACGAACAGAATGGTGGGGTGTGGAGAGAGGTGAATGGTGTGGCTGAGAAGATGCCGGAGTCGATGGTTGAACCGAGAATTGTGAACTTGGAAGGGAGGTTGATTATGTTGTGGGGACAGTTGGGGAATGGGAGTGAGACTTTTGTTAGATCCGGAGAGAGAATGGAGCTGTGGTGCGCGGAAATTGAAGTGAGGATGGGCAAAGATGGGGCGTGGTGGGGACAAGTTCATTGCTTGGAAAGGTTTCTCTCTTCCCGGCCCGGCTCTCAATTTGCCGGAAGGGTTACTGCCTATCATTTTCGGGTCCTTCTACGATTCCGCTTGCTTCTCGGTTTCTTTGTGAGGAAATATTGGGTATCAAGTCTTTCTTATCAATGGCATATTTAACTACCACGCTTTGTTTAGCAATCCAAATGTTTGATCAATGTTTTTAAGCTAGAACTGTTGGAACTTCTCGAATTCCCTATCCAATCTATATGACAGTGAATTGATCAATGTTTGTTTTGCATTTTCTTTTGTTTTCTGTTAACCTACTATCTGCATTATCATGCTTTTTTACCGCCTTTCAAGTGGAAAGGACTTCGTTAACACTCGACGGTTGAGTAAAGTCGAAGCCTTTTGTAGAGGGAGGGTTTCTATCTCATGATTATTGAAAAGCGTAAAATCTGCTTTTACAGCCCCAGCAAAGGGTAAACTTCTTGTTTCATGTGAATCTATGCTAGAGTTTCTTAAGGAATAGAGGTGTAATAAGCTTGTGCGTTGAGCTCTAATTAAGAATGTAGAAGAAACTGATTTTCTATATCACTCCATCGTAGAAAAGAAAGGTAGAATAGATATGGAAAAGAAAAGTCGTTGCAATCGCAATGAAAATGATCTTAACTTGAAACCGATATGTTAATCAATTCATTTTACATTGGTGTCATCTTAATGAAATTGATGTTTTCCATAAATTCGATAAGTCCTTTCAAAAATTGGTGTAGAAACATTTTGAACGATTTTACTTGCCACAAGTAAGGTGTCCTGAAATCGAAGGTTTTTCAAGAATTGGTCATGGTATATGATCTAGTAGGGTTGACAAGCAATATTGCTGAACTCTATACTTTTTCTTCTGTTTTGAATTGATCCTTTTAACTGCTTAGTTTGAAATTTTGTTGTTATGCTAATCGATGATGGTGGTGCAATCGGATTTACACCATGATGTCGTGTCATGCTAAAGAGAAACTAGAGATGATATATGCTGCTCCATCAGAATTATTTTTTTACTTTATTTTATTCTGCAACGTAGAAATTTTATTCACAATAAAAAATGTGAGATAGGAGACGAAGAGAAAATTAAGTCGAGTTCATTTGTTCTCGCCTCTTGTAATTATCATTGAGAACACCAAAGCATCTACGCAGAGCAAACACTTGAAACCTCCAGGATTCAGTTCTACTGATGATATAATAGCCTATGTAAGTCCCATCAATAGCAATGAAAACCAAATCCAAATCGATGGTCATGTGCCAGGTCTTGAAACCACAAGAATAGTCCAAATGACAAGCATATATAGAACTTGTATCGCTCTTAAAGGTCAACTTAAAGCTTCATGAATATCTACATTTACGCTGAATCAAAACCAAAATCGCTACAATTTCATAAACAATAAGTTACTAGGGAGATAAAGGTGTGTAGGTGTAGATCTGGTATTCATTTCAACAGTATTTTCTTTTATCTCTTTTATGTCATGGATTTAAAGTAGTACAAATGCAGGCACGCGTAACAATTCATTCAGTTACACTTGAACAGATTGGGCGCCTTCTAAATGACAGGAAGTAGCATTACCAATCTAAGACGTGTCGAGCGAAAGCTCGTTCTTCCTATGGAGCTTGCTTAGAAATTCCAGACTCGAGGTGTACCATTTTCCCCTTTTGCAACTGATACGTAGTAAGAGTTGGTGCAAAAGAGTAAAACTATTAAAACTCTCACTTGCTTTATGTCCTCTACTTACACAAGTATAAGCTCATAACATTGCCAAATCTACAAGCCTAACCATCAAATCATTCCATCAAATAAACAAGGAAATCTTAACACAAACATTTGGGTTGATAAACAAAGCATCACTAAACCTACAGCAATATCATAGAAAAGAAATCATTGAACTTTCAGAGAATTGAATGCCACACCAGTCCTCATAAAGAAACCAACAAGCGCTTGCACAAACAGCTGAACAGCGACTCGTAAACGTTCTCTTCTGGAATTCCCCAAGAGATTTCGGGAAGCAAAAGAACCTTATCCGACCAATGAATTCGTACCCACCAATTCCCTTCTGCATCATCCGCCACGTCGATTTCAGCGCACCATACCCCGACTTTTCCCTTCTTCAAATCAGTTGTCTCGGCGAAAGCCACAGCCAACCTCCCATCCAAATTGAGCAATGTATGATCACACAGGTTCTTCGGCTTCCCTTCCGTTGCACCCTTGACCTCCTTCCACCTCCCAATTTTCTCATCAAACCCTTCAAAGCTCCCTCCTCTATACCATCTATATGACACCCCATCAAGCACACACCACTCCCGCGTCAATGCCTCCGCCTCAATTGGAGGAACCTCCCACGTCTCCGACGTCGGGTCCAACCTGAACTCTTCCCCGCGCAACCTGATGCTGATGATCCTACCATCCACCAATTTGAAGTAAAAAATACTCGTTTCGATGCCGTCAAGCGGGTAGGGAATGGCCTCCTAGCGTCCGACCGCCGGGTCGAGAACTTCGATCCATGATTTCCCCGGGACACCTCCGACCACGTAGACTTTCCCGTCCATGGCCGCCGCTTGGGCATTGAAGCACAGCATCCGCATGCTCGGGCCGCGCTCCCACGTGTGGGAGCGGCAGTCGAGGACCCAAACGTAGGAGGAAGGCTCAGGCTTAGAGTCAGCATCGGAACTCCCAGAGCCAAGGTATCCGCCGATGACGTAGATTTTGGATCCGACAGCGGCGTAAGCAGACCCATACACCTGGGGTTCGGTGGACGGCGAACCAGTGGTTGACGGCGGACCTGAAGGGCTTCGACACCGCAGAGAGGACCGGGTGGTACCGCCTTGGTACGCGTGCCAGGATGTTGAGAGCGACGTCGTTTGGAGGGAAGGGATGAGGACCTCCGTCGGCGGCTCCGCCGGCAGTTTGGTGGTGGACATTTTGGAGGCGGTTTAGGGTACGATTAACTCTTTTTTTTTTTGAACTTAGGAGTGAGGGATTTACTCTACACCTTCTTGTTTTCTGAAGGAGTTTGTGATTGGGAGTGAAATTTATTTCCCTCCATATGGATTAAATATTAATTTCATGAATATCCCTGAACAACCACTTATAAATTCAAAATGTCCTTTTTCGTCCATTTAAGCGTACTTAACGGAGGTTTTCAACTCACAAAGATTATGTTCCTTTAAAATATATATATATATATATACATATATATATATATATATTGAGAGTATCACGTTCCATTTTTTTCACAACGCGATCATGCCACACTTACCCTTTGTTCACATATTCAATTTCAAAAATTAAAAAATTTCAACAAAAAAAATATTTTTCTCAATTTTTTCCATCGTTATCTTATTTTAAAAAATGAAATTAATCTTATTTTCAAACTTATTTTGTATAATATCTTTTTAGGAAAAAAAAAGAATTTATTTAAAATATTCTAATAATATATAATTCTCAACATCATTTTTTCTCGTTTCAAATAATTTTTTATTTTTGAGAAATTTTTTACATATCTAAACACCATCTTATTTGTAAAATAAAAAACTTTCAAATTTAAAATAAGTAAATTTTTCTTACCAAAAATGAATATACGATGCAAACGGAACCTTAGAACTCTCCCCATGCTAAGTCAATAACATTTAAAAAAAAAACTAGAACAGTACCATCTTGATTTAATATAAGTTTTCTTTCCTCAAAATCTCTCTTTCGTTATTCTCTTACTCTTTCCATAGCCATTTGCCATAGTCATAGCATTTGTGGTTATAAAAGTAGAGATTGAAATATCCAGATAATCCTGAAAAGATGGATACCTCTGACGTGATATATAATTTCTCACGAAGTGAATTGCTCATATATCCTGGTCAATGCGGTGGTGATGATTCGAATTCAAATATTCAATGAAAAGAACGAGTGTCCTACTAACCAGTGACGAAGCCATAACTTTTTCGTAAGAGGGGCTAATAATTATATCATAGATAATAAGAGGGTTATTATGAGTACTTTGTTTGGTATCTAAGTTTAACTTGAGCTAAACTATATTTTTTAATATCAGTTTTTGTCTTTTTCTGAAAAGTCAATAAAATTTATAACTAGTTTTTTAAAAGTTAACAAACTTCAACTTAAAAATTCCATCTCCAACTGGTGAACCAAAAACAAACTAAAATTTTATTTTAGTGGGGGGCTATTATGAAAGTATAATTAAAATCATGGGTTGTTTTTTAAAAAATCAAAAGTTGAGGGGGCATAAATCCCCCCTCCCGTCTTTCTTTCCCTTCATTTCTGTTACCCACCCACCTAAGCGACGTTGGCTGTTAAGATTCTAGTTAGATCTATAAGTTTTCATCTATGAAAATTCGAGTAAAGTTAGGCTTAAAGCAATCGAGTTCGCGGTCCACCATCATGAGGGTCATCGACCAACTCCCCGTCGGAGTTCTCAGGCGGATCGTTATTCCTGTTTTTCTTTTTTCTTTTCTTTTTTAAATATGGCTTGAATAAGGAATTTTATAATGTGTAGGGGGTTCTACTTTTACTTGGTGATCCTTAGCCTTGCTAACCCCTCGATTTAAATCAAGTGGTGTAAAATTTTTACTCCATGAATGGGATAAACCCATTGTAGAATTGGCCCTATATTTATTGTATTTTTGGTTTAAAAAAAAAAAAAACAAACAAACGAAAATATCTTCCTAGTTGAACATATTTTGGAATATTTCAATCAATTATCTCATCTACATATAACCTTTAGTCGAAGGGATAATATAGACTATTTAATTTGAAAACGCAATGTACTCCAAATAAATAATAACAATGCGAAAAACCAATACACATCTCTTTCATATCATGAAAAACCAATGTTCATCGATGTCCATCAATGACATTAATGTGTGGCCTTAATTCTTTTTCTTTTATATCTCTCTATCTTAACATATATATAAAAATTTATAATTTATTATTATTATTATTTAAATTTAAGAAGATTCGAATTGATATTATCATATCTACAATTATATATTATACATAATGTATATTTAGTTATGATTTTATTTATTAAATATGTGTTATAAGATTATTAAATAAACAGAAAATGAGACATAAATAAAAGATCCATGAATTAAATCTTCTTTTAAAAGTGATACTGACGGCACAGCCTAATTTTATTATTGAAGTGTTAATATATGTCTATTTCAACATTATTGCGGTGAAATAGGCTGCCCAGGCAACGAATTGGGTGTTGTGGGTATTTAACTTTTCCGTGCCAGTAAGAACGTTGACTGGATCAGGACTTCTTGGTCTTTCGGATCTCTCGTTCAAATTTATGGAGACAGACAGACACGTTGAAGAAGATTGAAGAGGGACTGGAGCTAATTAAAGTAACACGTTGATCATGAAATTACTATTTTGTTAGCTCCGGGATGTTTGGGAACTTCCACAACTAGTGGACGGCTTTAACTTTGTCTCCTTCACCTCTCTGCCACCATCACCAGCTTCTCCATCCGCCGCCGCCACTCACCACCAGGTCTGTTGATTCTAGTCTGTATCCGATAATATGGAGATCAATAGTTGCACATCTTAATTAATCTTTAATATGCTATGTTATTTCCATGAAAGAAGTAAAACAAAACAAAGCAAAAACTTCAAAAAAAAAAAAAAAAAAAACTTCTTTGAAACAAATGAAGAATTTGTCTGACTAGTATTGGGCATGCGGTACTAAATCTGAAAGTAGTGGTGAAACAGGGGCGGAGTCGGAAATTTTTTTTTTAATCATTTATTTAGGGGGCATGAACTAAATAAAAAATTTAAATCAAAACTACAACACTTAAATATTTTATCATGGTTTATCCATTTGTATTTTTTTTTTTTCTACGTGAACTAAATTTGTGATGGAGTTTGATTTAATTAAATTTATATAATAGTATAGTTGATTTTTTACTTATATGAGATACTAAATTCTAAATATGAGTACTTGAAAATAAGAAATGCAGATCGAAGAAATGAAAAAATAATAATAATAATAACGAAAAATTATGTGAATATAATAATTTAAAAAATTTCAGGAGTAGACAAATAAGGGCAACAGATGCTTGATTTACACATATAATTAATTGACGATTCATGTGTAAATCACATGTCAATTTCCTTTAAAACATTAATATTGTTTTCAAGGGAGTAAATTGCTACATATTTGAAAGTTCAGAGTGTAAATTGATAAAATTAAAAATTTAAGATGTAAATTGTAACTATACAACAAGTTCATAATGTACCGATGCAAAAGAAGATTATTATTATTTTTTAAAGATAGCGCAAGTCATTGTTGAGTCAGCAAATTCTTGTATTAGATAACGATGATGATGATTACAGAAATAACAATCTAACCAATAACCATTTCCAACATTCTATCTTTTAAATAGGAGTGCCAAAACTCTACTTACTGATGTTCTTGAGCATGTTCTTGATGCTTTTTGCTTGGCCTTTAAAACTTTTTTGGTATAATGATGGTACTTGATTGGACTAACAGGGCCTCTTGTAAGAGAATTGATCTTGACAACAAAATAATGAAACTACCAATCTTCCCGGAGAGGCTCAAGAAGATATGGAATGTATGGGATCTCCGAGTGTCTATTATCGGAAGCCTTTTACTTCAGGTTCTACTAGTGTTACTGGCAACCAAAAGGCAACGATCAAGAAGCACTCTACTCTCCTGGGCAATCTGGTCGTCCTATTTGCTAGCTGACTGGGTTGCTGCTGTCACCATCGGACTAATCACCAAGAGTCTTGGGGAACCCGGAAGTCTCAATGGGAATGAACTTCTTTTTGCGTTGTGGGCTTCATTTCTCTTGTTGCACCTCGGCGGTCCAGATAGCATCACTTCCTTGTCTCTTGAGGACAATGAATTGTGGATCAGGCACTTGTTTGGGCTTCTCCTGCAGGTACTTTCCGCTGCGTATAGCTTTTATCTAACGCTAGCTGAAAACCGGCTGTGGCTTCCAACCATACTAATGTTCGTGGCGGGGAATATAAAGTTCGCTGAGAGAACGAGGGCTCTACAACTTGCGAGCTTGAAGCGTTTTGGGGCAACTACCTTGCCAGATGCGGATCCTGGGCCTGATTACGAAGAGGCTGCAAGTATGTACTCTAGCAGAAGGTCCGTACAGGCTCAAGCACAAGTGGAGATGACAATGGTGTCTGCTGGAAATTATGTCAGTTATGAACCTAACCGTGATGGTGTTAATAGAATGGATTTAACACTCGAGGATGAGGTGAAATTACTAGAAGTAGCATATTCCTGGTACGAAATCTTTAAGGGACTAATTGTTGGGTTCCTTCTAAGCTCCAAAGATCGAGAGTCAAGCCGAAGCTATTTTCTTGATAAGATGACGTTTCAAAGTGCTTTTAGATTAGTAGAGTACGAGCTCAGCTTCATATACCAGGTTCTCCACACCAAGGCAGTTGTGTTGAACGGCACCATTGGGTACATCTTGCGCTGTATTACTTTCTTCTCTATCCTGGTCGCAACTCTGTTGTTTCACTTTCTTGAGAAGCATGATTTTGGTGAGTTTGAAATCGCTGTTACTTACGCATTGTTTTTTGGAGCAATTATACTCGATGGGATATCAGTTGTTAAGCTTGTTTTATCTGACTGGATCCTGATGAATCACAAGGACGGTTGGGTCATGCGTTGTGCTCCCGCAAGATTTTTGAAAAGAAAAAGGTGGTCTAGATTGGTCCCCCAAGAGAACATGATTAGATATTGTCTGGCTGAATGTCTGGTGTTACGTGTCCACAAATTGCGTGGATATCGTCATAAGCATGGAACTATAAAGACATTGAAACTTGTCTTAGGTCTCTCGTCATCAGAAACCATGACCGGAAAACTGGAAGAACTCATTTTTGATGAGCTGAATAGAAAGTCCAGGAAGGCAAGCAATGCAAGGGATGCCATAGAAGCATGCTCGCAAAGAGGTGATTTGGCTCTCTTGCAGTATTCCTCTAGCTATATCAAACTTAAATGGAGTATCGCAGAGTATCAATACACCGAAAGCCTTCTTTTATGGCACATAGCTACCCAAATCTGCTGCCATCAGAAGGCCAACCCAAGTTCTAAAAGTGAAATTTGCAGGCTCATTTCGGATTACATGTTTTATCTTCTTGTCAAGAATCCGGCAATGCTGGCGCCAGTTTTGGGCAACTGGGACGTAGTTTTCCGAGATACATGTGCAGAGGCGAAGAGGTTTTTCGACAAGCACCAAGTGTCGGATCATTTGGAAGCATGCGAGAAGATCATTTCTGTGGAACCAAAGCTAAGATCTTCTGCCGTGAAAGGAAATAGGAGCAAATCTGTGCTCTTTGACGCGTGTATCCTTGCTCAGCAACTCCAAACAGAGAACGATCATTGGAAACTAATGAGCCAAGTGTGGGTGGAAATGTTGTCGTATGCCGCCATCAACTGTAGACCGTTCGTGCATGCTCAGCAGCTAAGTAAGGGTGGAGAACTCTTGACTCTCACTTGGTTGCTGATGAACCATTTGGGCTTGGGAACACAATTTTCCGAGGAGGAACAGATAGCCGGTGCCAAAATGGTGACAATAATTGGGAATAAACAAAACTGAATGCGAAGGGAGAGGTGATGAGATCAAAATGTCCCAGAAATTGCTTGTGGCTATTAATGTTGCCTGGTTGGAGCCCCCAGAAAAAGCTCTATTGCAGGAATTGGCTATTCTATATTTTGTTGGTGGTACTCATGTATACATTTTCAATGCGAGCATGTAGATTAATATGGTAGACAAAGCTAAGCAAATTGTCATGTAACTTGTTTTATGGATATCTGCACGAGTTCAGCTCTTCCTGCTGCTACTTCGTTTTTGGCTTGGAAAAACATGTTGTTTGTTGCAGATAATGATATGGCCTGCCGTATGAAAAACATGTTTAGTATTCACTTGTTTGAATTGGAATTTAATTTAGTAAGCTTCACGATTGCTTCTCACAAGTGTCTTTATATGCATTTTGATGTCTAAGTGGACGTTTGGAACATTCACTATAGTTAGAGCTTTGAAATATTTTGATTGAAAATGAGTGCATATTTGAAGTTATACGTTTTGTTGAAAATTTACTGTAATAGTTAAAAATTTTAAAAACTTAAAATTTATTCAGAAAAATAATAATAATAATATGATTCTTGTTTTTTCCTCGTCATTCTATGCTTTTTTTTTTCTTTTTGTTTTAAATCATTTTATTTCCCCCTTGAAATAATTTTGAAATTAAAAGTATCACCAAGAGAGAAGAAATGGAGGGGGGGAAAAAAATCAATGAAATGATACACACATAATAATCTGACGAGAGGAAAAGAGAATATTCCAACATGGCACACTCCACAAAACTACTCGAATATTGTCAAAACAATAAATAATAAAATACAAAATAGGTCAAGAAAGGGCGAAATAAAAACCACAGGACAAATTACAAATTTTTCTTCTGAATTTTAAATCTTGTTATAAAATATCTTCCAAATTTTAATTTATCCATTTCTCCTTTTGAACTTTAGAAAAGTTTGTGAATCTTTTCCCTCAATTAAATTTTTGACGAAGAAAATATATCTAACACTAGTTGGAAGCATCAAGTTGGGATATTAAGTATAAAATCATGAAATGACAAACACTAGCAGCACTTCTGTTATCCGCTACCCTTATTAAATGTAAAACAATGAAATTACCTATAAGAAATAAATAATGAAATTACTTATAATTAAGTTAGCAGCACTCATGTTAATGTTTCACATTTAATATCTACAACTCATGCTTCAAACGAGTGTTATGCATATTTTTTTCGTCAAAAACTTAATTGAGAAGGAGAATTCGTAAACTTTTTCAAAATTTAAAAAGAAAATGTTAAAATTAAAATTCAGGAGTATTTTCCGAAATAACCTAAAATTTAAGAGGAAAAAATGTTATTCGGCCAAAACAAAAAGCGGAAACTTGAACTGTACAGGCTTGCCAAATAACTGGCAATTGCTCTCATAAGACAAAACTGACTCTCACTTTGCAAGAAAACCACAAACATATCACGTTGGAGACCTTTTAGCTAAAATCTAACGCAAAAAAAAGAAGAAGGAAAAAAAAAAATCTACAAGGAAAACTCTAAACTCTTTAAGAGGTGATTATTTGATTTTTTTGTTGAGAAAACACTCAATTCTTAAAATAATAATTATTTTTATTAAAAATCGTTAAATTTCTAACGGAATGATTCATATACAATAAATATGATCATATTTAAAAGAGTATTTTAAAAATTTAATAATAATTAATTTAATAAAAATACAAAAAAAAATATCATAAAAAACTAAATTCATCTCTCTCCTGTCTCTCTCTCTCCATTTCCTCCCTCAAATTTCAGCAGCAAAAACCCACATCCAAATTTGAGAAGGGACCTTAGCGAGGTCTGGGGCGGCGGCGGCGGCGGCGGCGGCGGCGGCGAGACGGCTTCTTGCTCTCCGTCTTCTCCGTCGGGCGCGGGGGTGCTTCAGTTTGGCGACGGCGGGGGCGGAGCGAAGGACTGGGTTTTGAGTTGGGGGGAGCTGGGTTTTGAACCCGTTTGGTGGGGGAGGGGTGGTGGCGCTTGTGTTCATCGGCGCCGGCGGTGGTGTGGGGGGGGGGGGGGGGGGAGAGACTGGGTTTTAAAAAAATTTGTATCTTCCTACGCACCCAAAAAGGCTTTTAAAAAAAAAATCTTAAAAATTCGTATCCCACGAATGGTTAGACCAAAGTTTCAATCTTGTCAAATCACAGAGCAATTTCACACTAAACAGAACAAAAAAGCTACCACTTTCCCACATTTTCTCGGCAACCAATCAGTCCAAAGACACTCAAGCAGACAAATCTAACCACGAAACGCAAAACCCAGAAATGCAAAACCAGAAAAAAAAAAAAAAAAATTTTATGTGAAACCAGTGATAATCGGCCAAAGCTCTTCGGAGTTGTACCAAGTTTCCCTTTCACAGAATATCTCTACCCACAAACGAAAATAGAAAACAATATTTTTCCCTTTTTTATTTCCAATTTTCTAGAGAGAGTTTGATAAGAAAGGACCATAATAAACAACGTAGGATCTTCTCGGTAAAAAAAAAAATAATAATAAATAAATTATTGTTTTTTAAAGAGTTTAAAATTTTATTTGGACCAATTACTCATAAGCATATAAAAATTGAAAAAAAAAATAAAAGAAAAAATCTCTAAAATATATTAGATTAAGCAAATCTTTAATAAAAGGAAAAAAAAGGGATCATTTTACTTAATTTATTATAAAGAAAAAAAAACATAACTGATATTAATTATATAACATATGAAAAATATTCATTATGATAATTCTTGATTATCAAGATAAATTTATAGTGAATATAATTAAAATAATAATATTATAAAGAAATATTAAACGTTTTAAAACATTAAAAAGATACATACCATAATGATATACTAATAATCATAAAAAAGAACATCATAATCATATAATAATATCATAAAGAAAAAAACATAGTTAGGCTAAAAAAGTATTATAAAGATCTAATAATTATCATAAACAAATAAACAATGACGTATCACATTTAAACTTTAAACTCTTTATAAAAAAAATAAAAAACTATCTATTAAAATAGTACCAATTATCATAATGAATCTAAATCATATTAAAAAAATTATTTTTAAGAAACCGAAATCATACTTAAGAAATATGATTATAAAAAAAACTTAAATTATTCTAATAAGCAATCACTATAATAAAAAATTAGTCATTTAGATAAAAATAAAAAATGATAAACAAATAAGGAAAAAAATTAACGAATCTAATTAGGGAAAATGATGTTAAATATGGTATATGACAAAACAGGTAGTACAAGTGTTTTTTTTTTTGACATATTTTAAAATGAAATTTTAAATATAGATTTTTTGTGTAATTATTTTAAAAATAGTACATATCTACCACAAGTCAGTCGGTAAACTTTTACATCTAAAACTAGGAAGCTCTCACATATCCGTATTGATTAAAGGAACACATTCTGTAGGAGTAAGGATGAAAATGTCGATGTTGATGTGGTTGTCATGGTTTTGATTTGTAGATAATATCGACAGAAATATCGATGTCGACAGATATCCCGAAAAAAATAGATACTAAAGAAAAGCTTATAATTTGTTACTAACTTTACAAAATATAAAAACAATCAAGTTTACTTACTATGATCTAATTTTATTACAAAAATAATATAGTTTTTTTTTATTAAATATAAGAGTTCTATCCTATAGTGTAATAGGAAATTACAATAATTATACATTAATTGTAATTTTGATATGATATTACATACTCGTTAGACATTACAACAAAATACCATAATTTAATATATTATATAAAAAGTAAATGTCAAACGTAAAGAGTATATACAAGTTTTGAAGGTCTTTAATACAAAAAAGAGCTTCTAACATGTTGGAAAATATTAGGCATGTGCTGATCTTAATCTAAATAATATATTTGTTAATATTTACCCCTAAATAGTTTTGAAGGTAATTGTTAATGTGTTACATGTTTCTTGGTCTCCTCCAACTATTAACCCATAAATTAGATAATGTTGATTTATTTAACATGATGAGTAACCTGAATGGATATATAATGACATCCTGATATTAATTTGTGGCAGATGACATGTTAATATATCAAAGAAACGGTTTAGATTTTGCACTTCTAAACTAGATTATATTTGAGAATCATAAGAAGGATTATTTACCCCTAAATAATTATATTTTGCACTTCTAAACTAGAGGATTATTTACCCCTAAATAGTTCTGAAGATAATTGTCAATGTGCTACATGTTTCTTGGTCTTTTCTAACTATTAACCCATAAATTGAATAATGTTGATTTATCCAACATGATGAGTAATCTGGATGGATATGTAATGATATCTGGATATTAATTTGTAACGAAAGATATCTTAATATATCAAAGAAACGGTTTAAATTTTGCACTTCTAAACTAAATTACATTTGAGAATCATAAGAAGAATTATAACCGTGTGAACTTTACTCAGTTCCTAAGCTCAAAACTCAAGGCAGTAGAATTGTCATCAATTTGACTCATTTGAGTCATACCACGCCTTCTTATATGTTGTTTTCTAATTGCCCCATTACCTTCACCTACTGTCCTAAAATCGTGATCTTCAACCATTGAAGAATATTGTCACATTTTATTGACATTTAAAAAAAAATGATATATGTCAAATATGAAATTTTTGCACAAAAAAGACAAAAAAAATTTCCCGAGTTTTTTGATATTTTATAGAAATATCCCGGATATTCACGGATATTACGAATATTTTGGATATTGTGAATATTTGACGGATACTCCGGGAAGAAATATCATTCCCCCTGTTATCCATATCAAGACTTCAAAGTATGGATAAAGTCGTGAAAATGTCGATGATATCGTGGACATTTTAATCCATGCATAGGAGGGAAAAACCACCAAATTTCTAAATCCAAAGAAACTCTCACGTCTGCAGCTTGTTAGTAAACTGATTGCCTTTCCTGTAGATATTGGAAACACGGAAAGTAATTGTGTTAAGATATTGAAGAGTTTTCAACCAATGCATCGCGAGTCTCCTGTTAAGAAAGGCATTCCACATATGAAGAATAGATGCAAACCAAAGCATTACCCAATTGTATCCTCTGGCATAAGAAACCGCAGTGACGACTCCCCACATTTCCACTTCAAAATCATGCATAATTCAAAGGCATTTAGCAAAACAACCTTTGCAAAAACCTGTTAAAGTACAGAAAATTCCACCACGGCCAGCTGGTCCTGGACCACGGTGACTTGCTCCATCCGTATTGATTTTTATCCAATTTTACAAAGGTGGAATCCAATTGACCTCCAAGATTTTCAGGACAGCTCAATATCTCAGTAATAAGGAGATGCCTCATTGTTAATAAATCAGACAGTGAATCACCCATGCAACCTTTTGTCCGCAGAATGATTCCTACAAACAAGACCAAATTAAAGAAAGAACACTGCCTAGCGATACACACTAACCTTTAAGAATGATCATGTTTCTAATTTCCAAAAAGGGAGATAATAGCCGTAATCATAAATTGAATAGGTGTTTAGATCTGCCGTCTTATTTTTATGTCATATTGACTATCTTCCATTTCTGTTTTGACACCGAATAATATTTAGTACTTAGCCCTTATTTATGCAGTTAGATTGTTAGTTTTAGAAGACATGGCAAGAAAAATGAGGAGGAACAACTAATATGACAGGAAAATTAGAACAAAAGTCTGGACTCATTGGGGACTGATCTTTTCTTTAGAGGCGTCCTCCAGTACAATGATAGTGGAGAAACTCACACAAACTGACGATTTAATGACAAAAAGAAACTCACAAAACAGGTTCATTAGCAAAAAAAAAAGGCTGCATAGGTAGGTCCTACAATAGCAAATCAGGCAGGCCAATAGGGCTATGAGTCACATGATGGGTTACCTTAAATACCCTTATTTTTTCTAAGGAAAAATTAAAGAAAAATGATAGGGACACCAACCCTAATCTCAACTTCTGATTACCAATCCATTTGATATATGAGTTATCATTATTTTATTAGAACGTGTTTAAAGAATTCTCACGTCAGTTAATTGTATTTGTAATGAAAAGATGATGACAACTCACTGTCACAAAAGTTGATAATTAAAAACCAGGCTTAGAGTTGGTGTCCCTAGCACTACAGAAAATTAAAGAAGGCCTTTAGTTAACAACATGTAATAAAAATCAGAAAAATCCTTTATAAAAACATGGAAAAAAACCGGAAAGAAACATGTGTGAACCCACTTAAAAGAAACGGCCTTCAGAAACTTATTCGCTTTTATAGATTATTGATAATAGATAATAGATTACAGTATGTCGTTTCAAAACAAGTTTCCTCACCTGCTTTCCTCTGCAGTTTACGGACGCATGTTGGATTAGACCACCAAATGTCGAATATAAAAACAAAAGCATCTTCTGATCTTGCTTGCTTCCAATGATAAAGCCGCAATAAGAGCGTACCCTTTAATTAGCATAGGTATAGTTGTCAACCCATCCCTGCATTATATGGAAAATGAGGAAATTGCTTACTGCATTGTGCATTCTTATAGGTATGCATCCAAGGGAAGTAGAAATAACATATGGAATGATTACATTGAAATCTGTGTAACTCGATAAACAAATTTCCACACGCAAACATTTGTAGGTTGTAATAGGTGCTTGAACAATTTCTAAAATACAAGATTCCAAATTATAAATGGGTGAATCTGTTGTAGAGACCCTTTTTTAGGGTCTCTACCAGTAAAATCCTTTTTTAGGCCGTTGAGATTTACTCAAACTGTTAAAACATTGATGGTATACGATACTTGTCATACACTTTACCTCACATTATCCTTCCCACCCAAAGTCTTTTCCATTGCCGGCAACCCACCCCCGCCGACCCACCTCCAGCCGCCGGCGATTTTCTCTCTCTCTTCTCCTCTCTCCAGCGGCGACCCACCTTGGGCCCCCCCCCACCACTGGCCCCAGCCCCGGCCGGCCGGCAACCCCCTCTCTCTTCCCTCCCCTTTCTCTCTCTTCTCCTCTCCTCTCTCCCGCGGCCCCCACCCCCGGCCCCCAGCCCGCCCCCCAGCTTGCCCGGCGCGCCCCCCACCCCGCCCCCTGACCCCCTATTTCTCTTCCCCTTTCTCTCTTCTCTCTCTTCCCGGCCCTCGGCCCCCCACCCCTGGCCGCCCTGCGCCCCCCCCATCCCACCCCACTCGCGACTCCCCCTAGGGGGTGTCGGGCGGCCGGGGGTGAGGGGGCCGAGGGCCGGGAAGAGAGAGAGAAGGGAAGAGAGGAAAAGAGAGAGAAAGGGGAAGAGGGGGCGGGGGAGGCCGGGGGAGGGGGCCTGGGGTGGGGGGTGCACTGGGCAAGTTGGGGGGCGGGCTGGGGGCCAGGGGAAGGGGCCGCGGGGGAGAGGAGAAGAGAGAGAGAGGGGAAGCGAGAGAGAAGAGAATAGAGAGAAAGGGGAAGAGAGAGAGGGGGGGTCCCCGGCGGCCGGCCAACCGGGGCTGGGGCCGGAGGTGGGTCGCCGCGGGAGAGAGGAGAAGAGAGAGAAAGGGGAAAAGAGAGAAAGGGGATAAGAGAGAAAATCGCCGGCGGCCGGCCTGGGGTCGGTGATGGGTCGCCGGCATCCGTCGCAGGCGACGAGAAGATCACCGACGACGGATAAGACTTTGGGTGGGAAAGATAATGTGAGGTAAGGTGTATGATAAGTATGGTACACCATCAACGCTTTAACCGTTCGATTAAATCTCAACGACCTAAAAAAGGGCTCGACCGGTAGAGACCCTCACAGACCCACTCATTATAAATAGACTAATTGGCCTAAATACTCCCTAAACTCTTTCAAAGATAACGGTTTGATCCTTGTTTTTTTTTTTTTTTTTTGCCTGGATGACCCTATACTCTTATTTTTTGGCCGTTATGGTCCTTTCCGTCCAAATCCGTTAACTTGTAAGGGTATTTTAGTAATCTAACAATAATTAATTTAACAAAAATTAAATAATCATAACAAAACAAAAAAGTTTCATCTCCTTTCTCTCTCTCTTCTTTTCTCAAAACCCAATTCGGGTGGGGGGGCGATTTGTGACAGAGAGGGGAGGCGTGAGTTCGGCAACGGCGGCGGGACAGTGCGCCAGGGAGGGGGGGTGTGAACCAGATCGGAAGGAGAGAGGAGCGACGAGCAATCGACGTCGTGGTGGGGGGAAGGGCGAACCCAGATCGGAAGGAGAGAGAGGCAGGGGGACATCCACGTCACAATGGGGTGGGGTTGGCATCGGCATCGCAGTGGGGGGAAGGGCCCAAAAACCCAGATCGCGAATTGGGGAGGGAGGGTGGCGAATGGAGGTGGGAGGGGGCAACCTAGTAGCGGGTGGGGGCAAATGGCGGCGGTGGGGGGAGGGACCCAGATAGCGGGGGGCGAACAGCGGCGAGAGGGGGGGACCCAGTCTCAGGGTGGGGGGCAAACGATAGTCGGAGGATGGCGGCAAAACCAGTTGGTTGGGGGGGGGGGGGGTTCAAGAGCGAGAGGGGGGAGGGGTTAGGCGAAAACAGAGAGGGAGGGGGGAGGATATTTTAGTTATTTTAGTATAAAAATTAATTATTTCAGTAAGATTCCGTTAAAAATTTAACATTTGGACAGAAAGGAACAAAACGATCAAAAGATAAGAGTTTAGGATCATCTCAGCCAAAAAAAAAAAAGAAGGGGGACCAAATTGTCATCTTTAAAAGAGTTTAGGGACTATTTAGGCTAATTACTCTTATAAATAAATACATAGATAACAAACTACTCTAAGATATCAAAACAGTTCAAAAATAGTCTTTTAAAAAAAAAAATTTAATGACTAAATCATCTTGAGGATCGACCTAAATTTTTTCTTAATCTCTTTTGTTTGGTGATGTGAAACACAATTTGACCAGGGAAGATTTCTTCAACTCCTTTAAACACCACTCATTACTACTAGAATTGGGAATCCATCCCAAGCACTATCTGTTTGGGCCCTTACTTCTCCAAACCACATAGGCCACGTCCCAAGTTCAAGTCTGCTCCTGCATTGAGATGTTTGGAAAAAGATTAAACACTGGGTAGCTTTGTTAGTTTTCCAAACTGACTTTGTTAACTTTTTCTTTTCTGATATGTTCATGGGATGAGATTTGATTTTGTAAGGTTTATTAGTTATTGATTGTATTGGAGTACATGTTTTGGCTCTTTGATTATTTATTTTGTTTTGGTTTTGATCTATGAGGAATCCTTGTCCTCTTCATCTGTAACATTGTTATGAAAGTAATTAAATGAAGTTATTTGTTTCTTATCCCAAAAAAAAAAAAAAAAAGAGTTTGACCAGTGAAGACTTGCTTTTGCCTGCCTTTGGTGGCTTCCTAAACATGGTTCTGTAAAACAGCAAAACTATTCATGCATTTAGGCAATAATGTCAAGTCGCAATGTTTGAAAACATTGCCAAGTGATTTATAGTTTAAATACTCTCAATAGTTCATTCATCGGGAAGAAGTAAAACAGCAAAATACCTGGAAACAAAAGAAATATGTGCTGAATGTGGTTATCATATTTGGAGACTCTGTTATATCATTGTTATTATCCATGCCAAGTTCCATTTTACGCTGGATAAGCAAAGTGAAACAGTCCAGCAACCTGGTTTGGGATAAAGTTGTGAATTTTGAGAAAGGAAAAATGCGTAAACAAACTTTAAAGAAGCGAAAGAGCAAAAATGTAGCACCGACTTCAGCCAAAGTAATTGAAAAATTCATCAGATGACAAGAAAAATGCATAGAGAAAGAACGATTTTGAACAAAGAAACAAGTAAAGGAACCTACAATTACCATCATCGCATTAATTTGGTGCACAATTCCATCCCAATTGTTCTTAAATATCTTTTACTCGGGCCCTACAAGAGAGAAATTGTTCAGAATGTTAAAAAAGAGAAAATTGCGCTAACAAATGATTAAAAGATACCAGAATTGATACTTTCTGTATGTACCTTAACAAGCAAAGGGTTGTATTTGTGAATCATCTCTTAAATAACCGATCCTTGAGCAAATTTTCAACGTGAACAATTTCGGGGCAGTCCTTAATCTCCACGTTCTTTAAAGATGTGATGAGGCCAATCTGATCAGGCGATATAGTCAAATTGGGACAAAGCCTAATTGAAAGTTTTCTGAGTGATGTGAGGCCACTGATCCATGATGTGATTTTATTCAAACTATCACAGCGCCAAATATGAAGTTCTTGCAGGCTGGTAACATGTTGAAGCCCTTCAAGAAGAGTTTCTACATTGGAAAGGTGATCAAATGTGAGGGAGTGGAGACTTCGAAGGTACTGCCACATATCTGTATCCGCATTGGACATTTGAATAATACACAGAGTCCTCAATTTAGAGAGAGGATACTCTGTATTGAGATTGGAGGAAGTTGAGGATGATGATGCTTCTGCTGTTGTTTGGCTTGGTACCTGTCGTCTCCTGATTGTCTGTTGGAACGGCTCCCATCTGGTATTTTTTAGCAGCAACAATTCATCTAGTGATGGGAAAAGAGGCATGGAGTTCAGATTGGGGCAATCCTCGACACTTAATTTAGAAAGGCAAGGAAATTTCATTTCTTCAAGACCACCTGTAACTTTCCACCATCTGTCTAGTTTCGGCAAATTTGTAAGTCGAAGTTCTTTCAGGGATGAGTAGATTGCCACTGATGAATTCTCAACATTATCTGAAATATATTCTAGATTGGCCATATCATCCAATACTAGAACTTTTAGTTGAGTTAAACGATTCAGCAGTGGTATGTTACTGCAACTCCAACACTTCGATAACGAAAGATTGACAAGGTTTACATGTAAGGGAAGCCATTCGGAAAACACGGTGCCACCATAAGCAGACAAAGACAGATCTTGAACCTCCAAGTGTGGTTCGAGGTCATCCAATGACAGTTTATAACCAGAAGCCTTCCTTTCATCAGTATCAGAAGTCACTACAGTATCCCATATTAACGTCACGGATCGAAGATGCAATTTGTGCTTCAGTACTTCAGCAGGCACATCTTTATCTTCTCCCTCTTTCAGTTGTGTTGTACTAGAATTTCTCCCAGGTCTCAAACTTTTAACTATAAGCTTGCCTCTCAAATTATTTAGCTTCGCTAGTTCATCTAGCTCACCTGTACGTCTGGATTTAGAACCATTACCCCTACTCAACACAAACTCTGATAATGTTCGAAGATAAGTTAGTTGACCCAAACCACAGGGCATGTGAGTTAAACTGTAACATGAGTCGATCTCGAGATTTCTAAGCTTTACTAGCTTTTTTATGTCTCTTGGCAACTCTTGGAGTCTACCACAATCGTTGAGTTTTAGTGTATGCAAATTCTGTAACCCACTGAAAGACTTTGGCAGCACTTTGATATCCTTATTTCGAGAAAGATCAAGATACTTCAGGAGCTTTAACTCTCCAATTGAATCCGGCACCACCTTAATTCCTGAATTATTCATATCCAGCGTACGGACAAACTTAAATCTTGAGGCAATTACATCACAGATTGAATCACTTGGTCTCCCTTTAACTTCCCAGTGAGACTGCCTGAACAAAACTATTGTTTGAATTCTTTTTGCTTCAAACAAATCAGAGGGAATTTGCCAAGGTGAATCTAAATGGGAATTAAATGATACATGATGTGTTTCTGCATCACACCTTTTTTCTTCGTTTCTCAATTCAAGTGTCGCGAACCGTGATTCCGCTGCTGCTGATATGGCAAGATCATGCATGAGATTTGGCATTTTGCACTTGGTTACACTGCCCCACTCATCTGTCTTTGGCTCATGAAAGAACGATCTTTGAAGTAAATCCACAAAATCCGCATAAGCGTTATCCTCTAGGTCAGAACCTGAAGACCGTACAAAACCCTGTGATATCCAAAAGTTGACGAGTGTTTTTACATCAATTTCATAGCCTTTGGGAAATAATCGACAATAGGCAAAGCATTCCTTCTGGTGTGATGGAAGCTGATTATAACTCAGTCTAAGTGCTTCTAAAATATCACTCTGATGTTGAAATTGAAGTTGTTCTGAATGCTCCAAAGCAAGCCACTCTTCTGGTTCTCTGAACCACAACATCAGTGCCAATGCTCTAATTGCAAGAGGGTTTCCACCACATCTTCTCAATAACCTCTTTGCAACTCCAGTAGTTGTAGCATCAACAGGGTCTCTCCCGTCCTCAGTGATAATTTGTTTGAAAAGAGACCAAGACGCATCTTCGTCTAAAGCACGTAATTCATATTGATAATCCATGGCGCCTCTAATCTGTTCAACTACTTTTTGGCTTCGGGTTGTTACAATTATCCTGCTCATCTTTTCTGCACCAGCTGTTAACACTTCCATTAGATATTTCCATTTATCACCTTCCTCACACCATACGTCGTCAAGCACAATCAAGTACCGCTTTCCATATATCATATCCCGTACCCTCCCAATCAAAATCTCGAGATTAGCCGGGCCCAAATCAGCACCTAGACTTTCTAGGAGTGTCCTCATGATGAATTCAATGTCAAAGCGATCTGCGACGCAAATCCACGCGAGATACTCAAATTGCATCCTAACCCTCTCATCATTAAATACAAGCTTAGCAAGTGTGGTTTTTCCCACTCCTGCCGTTCCAACTATGGGAAGAACTGAGACATCATCCTGCTTAAAATCAAACAACATTTTCACTATTTTCTCTTTATCATCTTCTCTCCCAAAGATGCTGGTTACATCTACGAAAGAGTGAGTTTCAAGACGCCTACCCATTCCAGTCTCAAATGTCTTCCGTTGCTCTTTTAAAGATAATAACTCTCTCCTTTCACCGAGCTCATCTAGCCTTTCCAAAACATTTCTGATTTTCAGACCAAATACAAGCTGGGTAGGGCTTGAGCGTACCTTTCTGAAGATTTTCACGCTTTCAGTTTCAGCGCGAAACCGGGCCACCAAGTCCGCAGCGTCATGCAATACATCCCCAATCCTCATCACCCAAAATTTCACCTCTAGCGTTGTACGCGCCTGCTCCTCTGCATCAGCAAGTACAGCTCCGATCACGGATATTACGGCACGGAGTTTCTGGAGCTTGTCATTGACGCACGGCAGCAACAAACAATTCTCTCCACCACAAACCAAATCGATCTCCTCCACGACTCTACCCGCGAGGTTAAAGAGGGCCATTACTTGATAGATCAAGAAAATTCCAACGCCGGAACTGTTGTCAGGTCTAGATCGCCAAGGGAAAGGAAGTTGCGATGTCCTCAAGTCCACCCTTCTTTAAATATGACCGTCGAATCTTGTTGGATTATTTAATATTCATATAAAATTAGAGAAAATGTCCAAAACATTATTATTATTATTATTATATATAAAAGGAGGTAATTTTTCACTGTTTCGTAAACAGTGATTTTTGTTTTTTGGTTTTTTTTTTTTTTTTTTTTTTACTTTTCTGCTTTACTACAGTAAAATGATGTAATATTTCATTGTTTAAAACATTGATTTTTGTTTTTTTTTTTTTTTTTATTTTTGTTGTTTTTGCTAGTGTACTCAGTTTTTTTTCTACAATAAATTATCGATTTTGTCCATATCCTATGTGCTGATTTTGATTTATCTACAATGAAAGGACAGTTTTATCCTCACATATTTTATTATTTTGTCTACAGTGCAGAGACTTTTTTATGCCTCTGATTTAGTTGGTTTTCCTTCATCTATAGTGAGTTGACATTTTTACCTTTATTATACAAAAATTACCGACTACCCACACAGTATAATTACCGTTTTAGGCCTCTTTTTTAATTTTTTTTCTGTTTCCTACAATGTGTTACCGGTTTTACCTCTATATAGAGTTTTTTTTTTCTTAATATTGTTTTTGTCTTCTTTTTTTACGTTAAATTTTAGATATTAGATTCCGATCTGTTGTTGTATTGTTTTTTCGCTCACTTTGTCTTTTTTTGATTTTTAAACGATTGTTTACTTTAAATTTTTTTATCTTTATTTCGGATTTTTTTTTCTAAGTTTTTTTTTTTTGTGTGTCTTTTTTGTTTCTTTTGTTCTATTTTTTAAAGACCATTTTTTTAAAGAATTCTGCATGCATTTTTTTTTTTTGTCTTTTTTTTGTTTGTTTTGTTTTATATTTTAAAAATATTTTTTTTTTAGTTTTTGCATATATATTACTTCATAGAAATTTATTTTATTTATTTATTTTTTTAAACATTAAAAAAAGGAGAAAATAAGATATATATTTTATTTTGTTATAATTTTTTTGTTAGAGTTAGTTTTTTCCTGTTCTTTTAAATCTAAAGATTTTTGTTTTTTTTTTGTTTTAATTTTTTTTCTTTAAATGAGTATGACTACAGAAAATTTTTTTCTTTTTTGCTTTTGTTTTCGTTTTTATTACAAGTAATATTGTCATTTTGATTTTGCATCTTTACTGTTATGAGAAATTTTGGGAAGAATTATACTTATTATAATGATAATATTTATCTTAACTAACTGTTTTTATTATATAATACTCAGATTTTTTTATTTTTTTCTTCCTTTCTCGTACAATGCACCGGTATTAAACTCGTTATTAAACTAATTGTCGGTTTCAATACACATTCATTTTATTTTATATTCTAATATAGAACATGGAGCACATTTGAAGATAATATTTTAAATATTATATTAAAAATATATATTTGAAAAAAAATTTTGAAAAAATTTTGTGATACAAAAATATTACAAAAATTTGAAATATATTCAGAAAAAAATATACAAAATGGATCTTGTCATGTTCATATCGTTGTTATTTATATTTTGCATAAAATTCATCTCATTTCGATATGATAAAAAAAAGTTATGGACGTTTAAAGTTTGAGTTTTTATGAAAATTGAAGAGAGATAGTTTGATTTAGAATTAAAATTTTAAAATCTAAATGATGAAACACCATCTACAGACGCCACCAAATCAGCCCGTCGTATATAAGTACAATATGTATTTGGATTTTTTTTTTTTTAGAAATCATTTGAATATCATAAATTTAGATACCATTGTACTAACATAATATAAAAAGTTAATACTAGACTGATATGACACAAAACTAAACTAAAGTTAGCTAAAATTTATGTCATGTTGGTCAATGGTGGATAATTTGTGTCATGTTGGTTAATAGATATAAAAAATGTGATTAGTTAGATAATTTTCTTTTTTTTTTTTTTTAATTTTCTATTTGAAATATGTTGTGTATTTGAGTTATTTATGATGTGGAGTAATGAGATAAAATATGTAACTTGGTTAGTCAAAGTAATAGAAAAGTGAATGGATGTTAATGTTTGTACTAAAATGGAATGCATGAGGTATCCAAACACATACTGCATTGCGTTGAGATATAGCATATTTTTGGATCATCGATTGGAGTTAAAATTTTTAAGTTGGAGTTGGTTAACTTTTCAAAAATAATTATAATTTTTGTTGATTTTTGTAAAAAAATAAAAAATAAATAAAAATTTTTGTAAAAAAATACAGTTTAATTTGAGTTAAATTCAAATATCAAACAAACTCATAATATACACTAAAGATATTTTTCAAACAAATTATAAGGTTCCGTATTAGTTTTGCAGATATTAGTTTTTTTTTTCCCCAAACTTTTCACAATTTAATTTCAAATTCACATCTTTGTTCCATTTCTTCTGTTTTCTCAAAAATTCAAAATTTAAAAATTCATAATTATTCTCTCTCTTCTAAATACTCAATAACAAGATTATGATCCATATTGTTATTTTTTTAAATGCATTTAAAGTGTGTTCTTTTTTACTAAGTACACATTTTCAAACATTAACATTTCCAACAAAATTAAATAATAATAAAAAAACCTCCAATGCAGTTTGTATTTCTAACGATCCCTAAGCTATTAAAATAAAAATCAACCATAAATCCTTTGAAAAGAAAAATCAATCTTAAAAAGTAAGAAAAAATAATTGAAATAATTAAAATATTTTAAGAACTTATTATCTTTAAGACTGATTTTTTAAAATTATTTTTAGTCTTAATATAGGCTACAAATGGTAATCTTGATATATATTTTTTAAATATTTAATCGATTCAATGGTATTTTGTAACTGATTTTATAAACACATGAAATATTTTAAACACTTGTATAATAAAAGAGATAAAATTGATCCCTATTACCTATATATAAATCTATCTTTTATTTTTCTACAAATAAAAGAGCCAATGGGCTCTTTTTTCCTCTTCCTAAGTATCACGTGACTGTCACATCAGCATTACGTAATAGATCTTAAATTATCATGTGAGGATTTTTTTTTTTTGCTTTTATTTTTGTTTTTATTTTTGTTTTTGTTTTTTATTTTCATTTTTATAATTTATTTTGTTTTACTTGTCTATTACATCTATTACATAAATATAAAAGAGTCAATCAGCTTTTTCCTCCCTAATTGTCACATAGTGGGTGGTGATTATGTCAGTGCCACATAATGGGTGTTAAGTTATCCTGTGGTGACTACGTCAATGTTAGAGACACAAACTCTAATAAAATTGGAATATCAACTCATATATCATTTTTTCATTGATAGAAAAAATTAATTGATGTGATAATAATTTAAATACTTACTAATAAAATAATAACACCTCATATGCTACATAAATTGATACTTAAAAGTTGAGATTAAAATTAATATTCCTAACAATTTTTTTTAAATGTTTTGTTTTGCTTTGCTTTATGTACGTGCTTGTCAATTAATTTAAACTAAATATAAAGAATATTTTAGATATCTTCCCTAAAATTTAACACGTAGGTAACATGTTACGTTTTAAAGTTTAAAAGAGAATATGATTAAAAAATAAAGCATAGTTGAAGCGTCATAATTCAAGAGAAATTTACTTTCAAAAGAGCTCTTATTAATAATTTATCACATGGGTAACACGCACGGTTTTTAACTTTTACAACAGATTACAAAAGGCCATTTGAAGGGTCCATAATTCAAGAGAAATTTACGTCCAAAAGAGATTTTATTACTTTTTTTCATCAGCTTAAGGAAAATTAAAACTTTCCACAAAAAAAAAAAGGAAAATTTAAACTCTTTAATAAGTAAAAGGTTAATATTGTAATTTCCTATTGGTTTGTTTGTTTGTTTTTTTGTTTTGTTTTGTTTGTTTTTTTTCGTTTTCTGGGAAAAATTTAAAATGGTTTTAATTTGGTTATAAAAGTAAAATATTAAAAATGTTTGGGTAGATATGAAAAATGTTTTTAACTCTTTTCTTTTTTAAAAGGGAACTTTTCTCTTTTCTTAAAAGCATTGTTTTGAATATATAAGTGATATTTATGAAAATATCTGATAAATATATATTATAAAAAATGAAAAAAGAAAAGTAAAAAAAATGAATAATATTAGGAATCTCAACTCTAATTTTAACTTTTTTAGTACTAATTCAAATTTCATTTTTTTATTGGTAGATATAATTAATTAATGTGACAATATTATAAATACTTATCAATAAAAAAAACGATGACTTATATGACACATATGTTGATATTTAAAATTTGATATTAAAATTGATGTCTCGAGCATTTTTCAAAACAATAGGTTTACACATTTTCCAAATTTGTCTAAAGAATAGAGATATTTATTACGAGGATGATTTTGGAAGTTTGGAAGCATTTTGAGAATGATTTTATTTTAGATATGAAATAAAAATGAGAATAGTTTGAAAATAAGTTTGAGCTACTTTTTAAACTTGTGTTTGATTGTATTTTTAAAGAAATTAGTTTGAAAACAATAAAAAATAAAAATAGGGTAAGGTTACGATAGAGACCCTCTGAGGGTCTCTACCGGTAAATACCTTTTTTGGACTGTTAAGATTTAATCGAACGGTTCAAATGTTGATGGTGTACGATATTTATCATACACCTAACCTCACACAATCATTCACACCTAAACTCTTCTCCGTCGCCGACGATCTTCCCACCGCTGGCGATGGACGCCGGCGACTCATCCCCGACGCCGGCGACCCAATTCCAACCAACTCTAATTTCGCGAAATCGCGCGAGAGAGGGGGGGCCGGGGAGGGTGGCGACCTGGGGGAGGGGGGTCGTCGGGGGTGGGGGGGAGGCCGGGGGAGGGGGTGGGGCCGGGGGCCTGGCTGGGGGCCGGGGGTGGGGGTCGGCGGGAGGGAGGGGAAGAGAGAGAAGGGGGAAGAGAGAGAGAGAAGAAAAGAGAGAGAAAGGGGAAGAGAGAGGGGGGGTGTCGGGGGAGGGTGGGGGTGGGGGCTGGCGGGAGGGAGGGGAAGAGAGAGGGGAAGAGAGAGAGAGAGAAGAGGAGAAAGGGGAAGAGAGAGAAAATAGGATAGCCGGCGGCAACGGCCGGCGGCCGGGGCTGGGGGCCGGAGGTGGTCGGAGTTGGGTCGTCGGCGTCGGGGATGAGTCGCCTGCGTCCGTCGCCGGCGGTGGGAAGATCGCCGGCGACGGAGAAGAGTTTAGGTGAGAATGATTGTGTGAGGTTAGGTGTATGACAAATATCGTACACCATCAACATTTGAACCGTTCGATTAAATCTTAACGGTCCAAAAAAGGTATGAATTCATAAACAGCAGATAGACACCAGGAGCTAGCGGGACTAGAAGAACTCTTCCCCTGTCATTCAGTACGCACCTTCACATGCTCAAGCTTGACTGCCAAGAGCTTTAAGCTCCAACTAACCTTAACGCCTTGGCGTAGCTGAAGAGTTAAGATACTTTCTTGGGAATAGAATTATTAAGAATTATTTTGAGTGATAAATTTTGGTCAAGTTTTTGGGCTATAAGTGTTGGTGCTGCCAATCTTTCCTGAATCCTTTGACAAATTTGGATTTTATAAATCTGCTTCCCCTAGTTTTTCATGGTCATTCTTCTTGTTATAGGATTCGGAAATTTCTTGAATTGTGCCCCGCATTTCCATTCTTTTGCTTTCACATTCCTCACATGCTGTATTGTTTTTGCATTCCTTGAACGCTAAACCTTGGATGAAAATTTTGAAAATTGTATGTTTTCTCACTCTAATAATAATAAATTCCTATAAGTGCTCAACGATTTGCGAGTTATATAGATATGTCATTGTTTTTAACATCTGTTAAGATTTTATCAATATGAAGGTTACGTATTGGACCATGAATTGAGGTCTATTATATGTAATCAAATTTGTGAACACCCCTAGGTGATGTAACCTTAGTAAACATCTTTGGAAAATTCTGATACACATTTAATAGAGTAACGGTTATTATCCCGATTTCTTTAAAAAATGAAAGAAAAAGAAAAACACCTCTATTCGGGTTAAATGTGAGTCTCTGACACAATGTCCAACCCATATGAAGGGTCCCACGAATCAGTTAAGCCCTGCACTTTGTCAGAAAACCAACCCGACCCAACATGTCTAGCTAAGTAGGTTTTACGCGTGTATATATGTGTGACGAATTCAGAGCAGTGTAAGCTTAGACACTCCACATAAGGCCAGTTGAATGGTCCATTGTGACACGTCGTAGGGTAAAATTTTGAAGTTAGTTACAAAATTTAAACACATACCATATATGGATGTGACAAATTCTCATCTGTCTTGGCTCTCCCATGCAAAAGAGGTGAGCAAAGTTAAAACGGCTCTACAAATACAGAGAGAGTTTCAACCAGATGAGCAGTTCATTTTTTGTCAAATGAACTGTGACACATCTATGTAACTCACAAATCATTGAACAGCTATAGAAATTTAATGCTATTAGAGTGAGAAAAGATATAATTTTCAAAATTTTCATCCAAGGTTTAGCATCCAAGGAATGCAAAAACAATACAGCTTGTGAGGAATGTGAAAGCAAAAGAATGGAAATGAGTGGCACACTTCAAGAAATTTCCAAACCCTATAACAACAAGAGTGACCATGATTTACTCATTTTCACGTCTCTATATTTTGATACGCAAATGCTATAGTTATTTAAATTTAACCAAATTATTAAAAGACTTTTACCATATTCTCTGAAAAACTAGGAGAAGAGGATTTGTAAAATCCAAATTTATCAAGGATTCAAGAAAGATTGGCAGGCACCAACACTTATTGCTTAAAAAACTTGACCAAACTTTATCACTCAAAATAATTCTCAATAACTATCTTCTCAAGAAAGTCCTCTTCATGACATTTCAATTTTCAGCAACATTAATATTTCTCTTTTCAAATGTAAAAACGTGTAGAGATCACTTCAGCTCGGTTGACGAAGTATATCTTCATATGCTGTCTCACGAATGCCTGCTCTGGTTCCCGTAATCGAGATCCAAACCATTTTTTTTTTCTTTAATGACTTGGATCAAGGCTTTTCCTTAACAAAGAGAAAGCATTACTACTACAGAACTAAAGAGAACACTGGTGCAGAGCTGCTACTATGCCACAAACGGCGTCTCTCTCGCAGCTCCGAAAAGCATGAATAACAAGGATTCAATGAGATTATATTTAGTTTCTAAAACCAGCCTTCTAGAATGGACACAAAAGTATTATTTTCTTATGCTTCATGTGACAAAAAAAAAAATGTCGCTTCATATATTTAAAAAAAAAAAAATGTCTTTAAAGACAGGAAAAGTCCTATTGTTGACAATTAAAATCAGTGTATATGAAAATTAGACACTGAACAACATATAAGCAAAAGACATTGAACAAACATATATCAGAGTGAGTATATATATATGAACAATTTTTACTGTATCTGGTATTAGGAAATAAAATTAAAAAGTTACAGACCGTGACGCATCTATGTATTAAATTAGCACGCAAATCACTGATTCGTTATAGAAAATATTATCAGAGTGAGTATATGTACAACTTTTACAGTCATCATAAGGGTTTCGCTTTTGAGGAAAGTTTACTGCTTGTAACGAATGTGAAAGTAAAATTATGAAAAATCAGTGGGGAAAAATACAAGAAATTTCTAAATCCTAACAAGAAGCATGACAATGAAGTAGCAAAGGGCCCTCTTAAAAAAGTCATATCCAAATTACCAGGCTCTCAAAAATTAAAGAGAATGCAGAGAAAAGATTTAGAAAGACAAAATAATCATAATAGCCAAAGTGTATCACTCAAACAATTCTTGAAAATTCCCTTCATCTCATTCATTAAGAAGTTCTCTTAGATACTCCGCTACGGAAGTGGATCCTCACAAAGAAACTTTCAAGCAATTAAAGAACAAGTTCTCCCGATCTCGCAACGATGCGCCACACGAATAAATCCGATCCGACCACACAACTTCTGCCTGGAATTCCAAAAACTCCATCTTCTTAACTTCAATTTCCGCAAACCATACTCCTATTCTTCCCTCCCATTCGGAACATCCAAAATCATCCCGCCCCATAATTACCAACCTCCCTCCCACATTCGCCATCGAATCGACCAGCAAGTCATTCGGCAACCCTCCATTCACAAGCTTGAGCCTTTTCCAATTCCCGGCTCCTTCATCGAAGCCTTTTAAACCCCTAACATCAATACCGGAGCAATACAACACCCCATTCACCTCGCATACTTGTTTAACCCACGGCATCCTCAGTCTAAAGACCTCCCACGTCTTCGTCACCGGGTCGAACCGTAGCTCTTCTCCCTCAACCCACACGCATACCTTACCACCCCTAATGCCACACCCGGCAACCATTTGGTGGTACACCGTACGCTTGGGGCAAGGCAGGGTCTCCCAGCGGCTAGCCACCGTCTCGAACACGTAGACCCAAGAGTCCTCCTCTGTGAACCATCCGAACACGTAAATCTTGTCGTCCAGAACTACTGTTCGGACGCCGTGCTTTCGGACCTTTGGCATGTTCGGACCGGGCTCCCACGTGTGGAATCGGCAGTCGAAAATCCAAACCTTGGCTGAATTTATGCCACAACTTTGGCCGCCAAGGACGTAGATTTTGGGGCCCACGGCGACGTACGTGGACCAATCGTTTCGGTTGTTGGGAATTCCTCGGACCCGGACCATGATCGGTGCGGAGTCTGGGTGGGGTCTCCGATAGAGCGTGAACCAACGCGCCGGCTGGAAGTCTCGGCTTCGAATTCCAACGAGAAGAAGGTGTTCGGCGCAGTTGAGGGCTGATCGGGCGGCGAAGAACTCAGGGGAGGAGAGGAGGGATCTTATGGGCTTCGACACCGTCGAGAGGACAGGGTGGTACCGTCTTGGGACGCGAGCCAGACATTGCAAAGCGATGTCGTTTGGCAGTGATGGGATGAGGATCTCCGATGGCGCTTCGGTGGTGGTGGTGGTGGCGGACATGGTGTTTGTTAATGAGTTTTCGTTGGAAGGGAACGTGAGGGGTAAGTGGTAAGGTAGTGTAACATTCAAATTAACTTATAATGATGAAAATATCTCTGAAAAAAAGGAAATCGTTTGAAAAAAAATCCAAATTTAAAAAACAAAAACTAATAATTTTTCAAAAGAAAATCTTTGCCCTTATTATTTGAAATTTTTTTTTTGGTTGGTGATTAAATATATTTAATTATTACTTTTAAAAAACGACATCACATAATATTTTATCTTTACAATATTAAAATGTTACTTTGATGAAATTGTTACGTTTAAATTTATATATTTAATCTGATGATAATATTTCAAACAATTTAAATGTAAGGTATGATCATTTTTGTGTTGTTTTGTTTTATTTTTTTTTATTTATTTGTTTTTTGTATTTAATCGTTAAAGTGAAGCCTGACCTATATTAGGAGGTTGCTCCTTGTTATGATTAATAGTTGGGCTCCTAAGTCTATATCTACTATCTTATTTTGCAGTCTTAATAGTTATCTACTTAATAATATTTTGATAATTTATCAATTTATTAAATAATTTTTAGTATTTAGTATTTTTTTATACGGTTAAATTTTTAACTTCAAATAATAGGATATAGCACTTTTAGGTGGATAGTCTATGAGATAGGAAACTGATTTTTATAAGCCATAACATAAATTGTTATTTTTATTTTTCAATGAATGCCATAGATAAATCGTTGGCTATTCTTTTGTTTTCTTTTCATTTTTTTGAAGTGAATTGTTTGACTAATCTTGTGGGGGAGAGAGAGAGGTCTATCTTTTAATTATATGAAATTATAGCATATAACATATTTTATAAACACTAGTCAAATGGAATAACAAGTTTTTCAAATGATAGTAAATAATAGCATTTTTTATAAATAATTTATTTCTTATCCATATTACTTTTTTTTTTTTTTTCTGTTTAAAGCTATCTATTCATGTACTTGTTTGAAAAATATTAAGAAATATTATTGATGTTTAACATCACATTAATAAAAAAAATATATCTATTTTTTATTAACGAGTGATGTCATTATTGATATTGCTTCCCACTCACACCCCTCTCCCTCTCCTAGCTTTCTCTTCATTCTCCCGTTTCATCTCTCTCTCTTTCTCTTCCATTGGACCAAAGCCAACTTTCCTTTTTCTTTTTTCTTTTTTTTTTTATTTTCATATATATATATATATATATATATACATAATTGGACCAAAGCTAACAGGTGTGGCACATCAGAAATCAAACAAGTTAAAATGTCCCAAGCAAACATCGGTCAACATATATTACGTCGTGCCAGCAAAAATTGATAAATTTTGTAAATTTTTGAGCGAAGTAGTTATGGGTGGCATGGTTTTTATTTCAAGTAGAATGAAAATCTATTTTAAAATCTTCACTAATATCCTTGGTTAAGCAATTGTTAAAAGTTATTTTCTTAACAAAGTCCTCTTTATGTCATTCCCATCTTAACTATTCAACTACATCAACGCATGAAGTTAGTTGGAGCTTAGAGCATTAGAGTTAACACTTGAAAGTTCTTTAACTTGGCAGTTCTTATCAATTTATTAAATAATTTTTAGTATTTAGTATTTTTTTATACGGTTAAATTTTTAACTTCAAATAATAGGATATAGCACTTTTAGGTGGATAGTCTATGAGATAGGAAACTGATTTTTATAAACCATATCATAAATTGTTAATATTTATTTTTCAATGAATGCCATAGATAAATCGTTGGCTACTCTTTTCTTTTCTTTTTATTTTTTTCAAGTGAATCGTTTGACTAATCTTGTTGGGGGAGAGAGAGTATTCTATCTTTTAATTATATGAAATTACAGCATATAACATATTTTATAAGCACTAGTCAAATAGAATAACAAGTTTTTCAAGATAATAGATAATAGCATTTTTTTATAAATAATTTATTTCTTGTCCATATTACCTTTTTTTTTTTTTTTTTCAGTTTAAAGCTACCTACCACCGCATCCCTCCAGAAAATGTTAATAAATATCAATGATGTTCAACATCACATTAATAAAGAAATAGACCCACTTTTTATTAACGAGTGATGTAATTATTGATATTGCTTCCCACTCACACCCCACTCCCTCTCGTAGCTTTCTCTTCCCCCTTGCATGTCTCTGCCGCTGTATCTCTCTCTCTTCCATTGGACCAAAGCTAACTTTCCTTTTATTTTTTTTTTCATTTATATATATATATATATATATTTTTTTTTTTTCATTGGACCAAAGCTAACAGGTGTGGCACATCAGAAATCAAACAAGTTAAAATGTCCCAAGCAAACATCGGTCAACATATATTACGTCGTGCCAGCAAAAATTGATAAATTTTGTATATTTTAGAGCGAAGTAGTTATGGGTAGCATGGTTTTTATTTCAAGCAGAATGAAAATGTAATTTAAAATCTTCACTAATATCCTTGGTTAAGCAATTGTTAAAAGTTATTTTCTTAACAAAGTCCTCTTTATGTCATTCCCATCTTAACTGTTCAGCTACATCAACGCATGAAGTTAGTTGGAACTTAGAGCATTAGAGTTAACACTTGAAAGTTCTTTAACTTGGCAGTTAAGCATGAGCATGTAAAGGTGCCCGCTGAACGACGGAGTAAGAGTTATTCTAGTCCCAATGTCTATACGCCGTCTATTACATTCCGAGGCCAAACTTTGAGTTGAACTCCGGAGCCGGGAGGTGATGCATCAAAGGAGATGAATCAGTATGCAAAATGTTTCTGTATTTGCCATTGTTAAATTACAAAATGCACTCAACAGAACGAGCTAAAATAAGAATGGGCACAGGCTTGATATATCTTGTCTCTCAAATGAAAAAGCTTACTAGCTGAGTCAAAATCATTAGTAAGACTCAAACTTAGGGCATTGGCTGGTGCAATCTATGCTTACAACAAATTATGGGGACAAGGTACAATTCGACTTCAACGAAAGAAAATGACAAATATCAGCCATAACAACGCAGATAAGAAAAGTCTGTAAGGTATCAACAATAACAGGACTAAACTTAAAAACTAGGCTAAGTCATTGTTTTAGGCTTCAATAATAACAGGGTATGTAAAAGAAACTATTCGCCGACTCTAAATGGATCTCGAGGTTTCCCTAAGAAAAAAAGAAAAAAAGAAAAAAAGATCGAGGATGGAGAAAGTGCAAGAGAAAGGAAGTGACAGGCTTCTGTTAGTGGTTAGTTAAGGGGATAGTAAACGGATTAGTAGTTTCTATTAATGGTTGTTGCGAAACTCATGAATGGTATTGAGCAAATCACCAGGCCTAAGACTTGTTCTCTTAAATTCCAAATTTTTTCACGAAAATGTAAATCGAGTGTGCGTGTGAATGCCTCATGGACCAAAGTCGTGCAGCTCTAGCGACCAAGGAATGCAGAACAAAAGCATTGTAATCAGTTTGACCCAATTCATGAGTTTTCTGGTATGACCATGAGGTGGTAAAGCCTCCTCTGTGCAGTTTGATAATTCTCCTGCACTCGCCTTGGCTCTGAAGAAAATGCAGATAAAAAAACTAAACAGGATCAAAGCAAGAAAAGAAACGAATGATTTTGTGTCATGTATGTTCTAAGCATTCGACGAAAGCGGTACATAAATGCAGAACGCACTACTCATAAATCCAAATTTTAATATCTACGAAAAGAAAATCTCTAACAGCCACCTTTTGGCAATAAACGCATTTGATTTCCACAACTTGAGCTCGTTGTACAATCCCAATTATACAATCACAACAAAAACTACCACAAAACCAATTTGATGAGGTGAAACGAAGCAAGATATAGCACACACAACGAAAGGAAACAATCCAAATCTGAGGTGAAAAGAACGTACTCCATTGGGTCGCTACAAAGAAACTGAGGTACAAGTATAAAGGGGCATCACATGTAGCGACGACATGCGCGTCGAATGAACCATCTCCGACCACAGAACTCCCCGGAAATCTCCGTCCTGATCCTTCTTTACTTCAATTTCCACATAAGAAATTGCCATTGTTCTTCCCATATTCCTTAAAACTGCCGACCCCAAGACTACCAAACTCTCTCCCACATTGCTCATCCGAATTATCTGCCACTGACCCCGAAGCCCATTATTCGCAATCTTGAGCTTTTTCCACACCCCAGTTATTTCATCAAAGCATTTAATCAGCCTTCTATGATAATCATAGCAACACAACACCCCATTCACTTCACACATCTGATAACCCCAATGCACTCCCAATCCGATGCCACTCTCCAACACCTCCCATGTCTTCGTCTCGGGGTCGAATCTGAGCTCTTCTCCGGCCATCCATACGCAAACCTTACCACCCCTAACGGCACACCCGCCAAACATTTGATGGGAGGCCGTAAATTTGACGCTAGGAAGTGCCCCCCATTGCCCGGCCACCGTATCGAACACGTCGGCCCACGGGGTCCCCTCCGTCGGCCATCGGATCACGAAAATCTTGGTGCCCAAAACTACGGTCTTGGTGATGCCCCTTAGCGCCGTCGGCATGGACGGACCTCGCTCCCACGTGTGGAAGCGGCAGTCAAAGATCCATACATGGGTTCTGCTGCCGAGGACGTAGATCTTGGGTCCGACAGCGGCGCACTCGGACCAAACTAGATCGTTGTCGGGAACAACTCCGGGGATGTGGGCGATGATGATATTGTCGGGATCGGAGTTCGGGTTGGGTCTTCCGTAGATAGTGAACCAACCCTCGGCCTGGCAGTCTCCGTTTCGGATCCTGAGGTAAGGCATGATTTCGGTGCAGTTGAGGGCTGATCGGGCGGCGAAGAACTCATGGGAGGAGAGGAGGGATCTTATGGGCTTCGACACCGTCGAGAGGACAGGGTGGTACCGTCTTGGGACGCGAGCCAGACATTGCAAAGCGATGTCGTTTGGCAGCAATGGGATGAGGATCTCCGATGGCGCTTCGGCGGCGGCGGTGGTGGTGGACATGGTGTTTGTTAATGAGTTTTCGCTGGAAGAGAACGTGAGGGGGTTAACTGGTAAAGTAGTGAAATATTCAAATTAACTTTATAATGATGAAAATATCTCTGAAAAAAAGGAAATCGTTTGAAAAAAATTCCAAAATTAAAAAACAAAAAACAAAAACTAATAATTTTTTTTAGGGAGAGGATGTGGAAGAGCCTCTCCCATTTACCCTACCGGTAGAGCTCTTTTTTAATCGTTTGATTTTAATCGAACAATTGATATTTCATTGTTATCATAGACCCTACCTTATATAAACTTTCTCACCCCAAGTCTTCTCCGTCGCTGGCGCCCTGTCCACCGCCGGCGACAGACGCTGACGAATCACCCCGACGTCGGCGACCGACGCCAGCAACTCACCCTGACGCGGACGACCTACTTCCGGCATTTTTTTCGACCGCCGACGACCCCATTTTCTCTATCTTCCCCTTTCTCTCTCTTCTCTTCTCTCTCTTCCCCTCCCTCCCGCCGGCCCCCACCCCCGGCCTCCCCCCACCCCCGGCCGCCACCCTCCCCCGGCACCCCCCCCCGACGACCCCCCTCTCTCTTCCCCTTTCTCTCTCTTCTCTTCTCTCTCTCTTCCCCTTTCTCTCTCTTCTCTTCTCTCTCTCTTCCCCTTTCTCTCTCTTCCCCTTCTTCCCGCCGACCCCCACCCCCACCCTCGGCCTCCCCCCACCCCCACCCCCGGCCGCCACCCTCCCCCGGCACCCCCCCTTTCTCTCTCTTATCTTCTCTCTCTCTTCCCCTCCCTCCCGCCGGCCCCCACCCCCGGCCTCCCCCACCCCCGACGACCCCCCTCCCCCCGGCCGCCACCCTCCCCGGCCGCCCCCATCCCCCGGCGATCTAACGAAATCACCGGGGGATGGGGGCACCGAGGATGGGGGCGGCCGGGGAGGGTGGCGGCCTGGGGGACGGGGGTTGTCGGGCGTGGGGGCCGGCGAGAGGGAGGGGAAGAGAGAGAAGGGAAGAGAGAGAGAGAAGAGAAGAGAGGGAAAGGGGAAGAGAGAGGGGGGGTCGTCGGGGGGGGGGGGTGCCGGGGGAGGGTGGCGGCCGGGGGTGGCGGCCGGTGGGAGGGAGGGGAAGGGAGAGAAGAGAAGAGAGAGAAAATGGAATCACCGGTGGTGACCGCCGGCATCCGGGGCTGGGGCCGGAGGTGGCCGGAGTTGGGTCGCCGGCGTTGGGGATAAGTCGCCGGCGGCGAAAAGATCGCCGGCGACGGAGAAGATTTTAGGTGGGAATGATTATGTAAGGTTAGGTATATGATAAATATCGTACACCATCAACATTTGAACCGTTCGATTAAATCTTAACGGTCGAAAAAAAAGGCTTTACCATAGATTTCCCCTTTTTTTGTTTTTTTTTATTGATTAAATATCCAAGTGATTTAATAATTACTTTTTTAAAAACGACTCACACATTATTTTATCTTTATAATATTAAAATGTTACTTTGATGAAATTTTTGCAATTAAATTTATATATTTAATCTGCTGATAACATTTCAAACAATTTTAATGCTTTTTGTTTTGTTTGTTTTGTTTTTTGTTTTTAATCGTTAAAGTGAAGCCTGACCTGTTTTAGGAGGTTACTCCCTGTTATGATCAATGGTCAGGCTTCTGGATCTATATCTATAATCTTATTTTTTAGTTTTAATAATTATCTACTTAATAGTATTTTGATAATTCATTAATTTAATAAATAATTTTTAATATTTAATATTTTTTATATGGTTAAATTTTTATGGATTTAATATTTTTTATATGATTAAATTTTTAACTTCAAATAATATGATATATCACTTTTAGGTGGATAATCTATGAGATAGAAAATCTTGGACAATTGATGTTGACTCCTGGGTTCTTATTAACCATATCATAAATTGTTAATATTTATTTTTCAATGAATGCCATAGATAAATCGTTGGCTACTCTTTTCTTTTCTTTTTATTTTTTTCAAGTGAATTGTTTGACTAATCTTGTTGGGGGAGAGAGAGTAGTCTATCTTTTAATTATATGAAATTACAGTATATAACATATTTTATAAGCACTAGTCAAATAGAATAACAAGTTTTTCAAGATAATAGATAATAGCATTTTTTTATAAATAATTTATTTCTTGTCCATATTACCTTCTTTTTTTTTTTTTCAGTTTAAAGCTATCTACCACCGCATCCCTTCAGAAAATGTTAATAAATATCAATGATGTTCAACATCACATTAATAAAGAAATAGACCCACTTTTTATTAACGAGTGATGTAATTATTGATATTGCTTCCCACTCACACCCCACTCCCTCTCGTAGCTTTCTCTTCCCCCTTGCATGTCTCTGCCGCTGTATCTCTCTCTCTTCCATTGGACCAAAGCTAACTTTCCTTTTATTTTTTTTTTCATTTATATATATATATATATATATATTTTTTTTTTTTTTTCATTGGACCAAAGCTAACAGGTGTGGCACATCAGAAATCAAACAAGTTAAAATGTCCCAAGCAAACATCGGTCAACATATATTACGTCGTGCCAGCAAAAATTGATAAATTTTGTATATTTTAGAGCGAAGTAGTTATGGGTAGCATGGTTTTTATTTCAAGCAGAATGAAAATGTAATTTAAAATCTTCACTAATATCCTTGGTTAAGCAATTGTTAAAAGTTATTTTCTTAACAAAGTCCTCTTTATGTCATTCCCATCTTAACTGTTCAGCTACATCAACGCATGAAGTTAGTTGGAACTTAGAGCATTAGAGTTAACACTTGAAAGTTCTTTAACTTGGCAGTTAAGCATGAGCATGTAAAGGTGCCCGCTGAACGACGGAGTAAGAGTTATTCTAGTCCCAATGTCTATACGCCGTCTATTACATTCCGAGGCCAAACTTTGAGTTGAACTCCGGAGCCGGGAGGTGATGCATCAAAGGAGATGAATCAGTATGCAAAATGTTTCTGTATTTGCCATTGTTAAATTACAAAATGCACTCAACAGAACGAGCTAAAATAAGAATGGGCACAGGCTTGATATATCTTGTCTCTCAAATGAAAAAGCTTACTAGCTGAGTCAAAATCATTAGTAAGACTCAAACTTAGGGCATTGGCTGGTGCAATCTATGCTTACAACAAATTATGGGGACAAGGTACAATTCGACTTCAACGAAAGAAAATGACAAATATCAGCCATAACAACGCAGATAAGAAAAGTCTGTAAGGTATCAACAATAACAGGACTAAACTTAAAAACTAGGCTAAGTCATTGTTTTAGGCTTCAATAATAACAGGGTATGTAAAAGAAACTATTCGCCGACTCTAAATGGATCTCGAGGTTTCCCTAAGAAAAAAAGAAAAAAAGAAAAAAAGATCGAGGATGGAGAAAGTGCAAGAGAAAGGAAGTGACAGGCTTCTGTTAGTGGTTAGTTAAGGGGATAGTAAACGGATTAGTAGTTTCTATTAATGGTTGTTGCGAAACTCATGAATGGTATTGAGCAAATCACCAGGCCTAAGACTTGTTCTCTTAAATTCCAAATTTTTTCACGAAAATGTAAAATCGAGTGTGCGTGTGAATGCCTCATGGACCAAAGTCGTGCAGCTCTAGCGACCAAGGAATGCAGAACAAAAGCATTGTAATCAGTTTGACCCAATTCATGAGTTTTCTGGTATGACCATGAGGTGGTAAAGCCTCCTCTGTGCAGTTTGATAATTCTCCTGCACTCGCCTTGGCTCTGAAGAAAATGCAGATAAAAAAACTAAACAGGATCAAAGCAAGAAAAGAAACGAATGATTTTGTGTCATGTATGTTCTAAGCATTCGACGAAAGCGGTACATAAATGCAGAACGCACTACTCATAAATCCAAATTTTAATATCTACGAAAAGAAAATCTCTAACAGCCACCTTTTGGCAATAAACGCATTTGATTTCCACAACTTGAGCTCGTTGTACAATCCCAATTATACAATCACAACAAAAACTACCACAAAACCAATTTGATGAGGTGAAACGAAGCAAGATATAGCACACACAACGAAAGGAAACAATCCAAATCTGAGGTGAAAAGAACGTACTCCATTGGGTCGCTACAAAGAAACTGAGGTACAAGTATAAAGGGGCATCACATGTAGCGACGACATGCGCGTCGAATGAACCATCTCCGACCACAGAACTCCCCGGAAATCTCCGTCCTGATCCTTCTTTACTTCAATTTCCACATAAGAAATTGCCATTGTTCTTCCCATATTCCTTAAAACTGCCGACCCCAAGACTACCAAACTCTCTCCCACATTGCTCATCCGAATTATCTGCCACTGACCCCGAAGCCCATTATTCGCAATCTTGAGCTTTTTCCACACCCCAGTTATTTCATCAAAGCATTTAATCAGCCTTCTATGATAATCATAGCAACACAACACCCCATTCACTTCACACATCTGATAACCCCAATGCACTCCCAATCCGATGCCACTCTCCAACACCTCCCATGTCTTCGTCTCGGGGTCGAATCTGAGCTCTTCTCCGGCCATCCATACGCAAACCTTACCACCCCTAACGGCACACCCGCCAAACATTTGATGGGAGGCCGTAAATTTGACGCTAGGAAGTGCCCCCCATTGCCCGGCCACCGTATCGAACACGTCGGCCCACGGGGTCCCCTCCGTCGGCCATCGGATCACGAAAATCTTGGTGCCCAAAACTACGGTCTTGGTGATGCCCCTTAGCGCCGTCGGCATGGACGGACCTCGCTCCCACGTGTGGAAGCGGCAGTCAAAGATCCATACATGGGTTCTGCTGCCGAGGACGTAGATCTTGGGTCCGACAGCGGCGCACTCGGACCAAACTAGATCGTTGTCGGGAACAACTCCGGGGATGTGGGCGATGATGATATTGTCGGGATCGGAGTTCGGGTTGGGTCTTCCGTAGATAGTGAACCAACCCTCGGCCTGGCAGTCTCCGTTTCGGATCCTGAGGTAAGGCATGATTTCGGTGCAGTTGAGGGCTGATCGGGCGGCGAAGAACTCATGGGAGGAGAGGAGGGATCTTATGGGCTTCGACACCGTCGAGAGGACAGCGTGGTACCGTCTTGGGACGCGAGCCAGACATTGCAAAGCGATGTCGTTTGGCAGCAATGGGATGAGGATCTCCGATGGCGCTTCGGCGGCGGCGGTGGTGGTGGACATGGTGTTTCTTAATGAGTTTTCGCTGGAAGAGAACGTGAGGGGGTTAACTGGTAAAGTAGTGAAATATTCAAATTAACTTTATAATGATGAAAATATCTCTAAAAAAAGGAAATCGTTTGAAAAAAATTCCAAAATTAAAAAACAAAAAAAAAAAAACTAATAATTTTTTTTAGGGAGAGACTGTGGAAGAGTCTCTCCCATTTATCTTACCGGTAGAGTTCTTTTTTAACCGTTCGATTTTAATCGAACAATTGATATTTCATTGTTATCATAGACCTTACATCATATAAACTTTCTCATCCCAAGTCTTCTCCGTCGCTGGTGCCCTGTCCACCGCCGGTGACAGACGCTGGCGAATCACCCCGACGTCGGTGACCGACGCCAGCGACTCACCCTGAGGCGTACGACCCACTTCTGCATTTTTTTCGACCGCCGGCGACCCCATTTTCTCTCTCTTCCCCTTTCTCTCTCTTATCTTCTCTCTCTCTCTTCCCCTCCCTCCCGCCGGCCCCCACCCCCGGCCTCCCCCCACCCCCGGCCGCCACCCTCCCCCGGCACCCCCCCCCGACGACCCCCCCTCTCTCTTCCCCTTTCTCTCTCTTCCCCTCCTTCCCGCCGACCCCCACCCCCACCCCCGGCCTCCCCCCACCCCCAACCCCCGGCCGCCACCCTCCCCCGGCACCCCCCCCTCTCTCTTCCCCTTTCTCTCTCTTATCTTATCTTTCTCTTCCCCTTTCTCTCTCTTCCACTCCCTCCCGCCGGTCCCCACCCCCGGCCTCCACCCACCCCCGACGACCCCCCTCCCCCGGCCGCCACCCTCCCCGGCCGCCCCCATCCCCCGGCGTTCTCACGAAATCGCCGGGGGATGGGGGCGGTCGGGGAGGGTGGCGGCCGGGGGGAGGGGGTTGTCAGGCGTGGGGGAGGCCGGGGGTGGGGCCGGCGAGAGGGAGGGGAAGAGAGAGAAAGGGGAAGAGAGAGGGGGTCGTCGGGGGGGTGCCGGGGGAGGGTGGCGGCCGGGGGTGGGGGAGGCCGGGGTGGGGGCCGGCGGGAGGGAGGGGAAGAGAGAGAAAATGGAATCGCCGGCGGCGACCGCCGACATCCGGGGCTGGGGCCGGAGGTGGCCGGAGTTGGGTCGCCGGCGTCGGGGATAAGTCACCGGCGACGGAGAAGATTTTAGGTGGGAATGATTATGTGAGGTTAGGTGTATGATAAATATCGTACACCATCAACATTTGAGCCGTTCGATTAAATCTTAACAGTCGAAAAAAAGGCTTTACCATAGATTTCCCCTTTTTATGTTTTTTTTGGTTGATTAAATATCCAAGTGATTTAATAATTACTTTTTTAAAAACAACTCACACATTATTTTATCTTTATAATATTAAAATGTTACTTTGATGACATTTTTACAATTAAATTTATATATTTAATCTGCTGATAACATTTCAAACAATTTTAATGCTTTTTGTTTTGTTTGTTTTGTTTTTTGTTTTTAATCGTTAAAGTGAAGCCTGACCTGTTTTAGGAGGTTACTCCCTGTTATGATCAATGGTCAGGCTCCTGGATCTATATCTACAATCTTATTTTTTAGTTTTAATAATTATCTACTTAATAGTATTTTGATAACTCATTAATTTAATAAATAATTTTTAATATGGTTAAATTTTTATGTATTTAGTATTTTTTATATGATTAAATTTTTAACTTCAAATAATATGATATATCACTTTTAGGTGGATAATCTATGAGATAGAAAATCTTGGACAGTTGATGTTGACTCCTGAGTTCTTATTAACCATATCATAAATTGTTAATATTTATTTTTCAATGAATGTCATAGATAAATCGTTGGCTACTCTTTTCTTTTCTTTTTATTTTTTTGAAGTGAATTGTTTGACTAATCTTGTTGGGGGAGAGAGAGTATTCTATCTTTTAATTATATGAAATTACAGCATATAACATATTTTATAAGCACTAGTCAAATAGAATAACAAGTTTTTCAAGATAATAGATAATAGCATTTTTTTATAAATAATTTATTTCTTGTCCATATTACCTTTTTTTTTTTTTTTTCAGTTTAAAGCTACCTACCACTGCATCCCTCCAGAAAATGTTAATAAATATCAATGATGTTCAACATCACATTAATAAAGAAATAGACCCACTTTTTATTAACGAGTGATGTAATTATTGATATTGCTTCCCACTCACACCCCACTCCCTCTCGTAGCTTTCTCTTCCCCCTTGCATGTCTCTGCCGCTGTATCTCTCTCTCTTCCATTGGACCAAAGCTAACTTTCCTTTTATTTTTTTTTTCATTTATATATATATATATATATATATTTTTTTTTCATTGGACCAAAGCTAACAGGTGTGGCACATCAGAAATCAAACAAGTTAAAATGTCCCAAGCAAACATCGGTCAACATATATTACGTCGTGCCAGCAAAAATTGATAAATTTTGTATATTTTAGAGCGAAGTAGTTATGGGTAGCATGGTTTTTATTTCAAGCAGAATGAAAATGTAATTTAAAATCTTCACTAATATCCTTGGTTAAGCAATTGTTAAAAGTTATTTTCTTAACAAAGTCCTCTTTATGTCATTCCCATCTTAACTGTTCAGCTACATCAACGCATGAAGTTAGTTGAACTTAGAGCATTAGAGTTAACACTTGAAAGTTCTTTAACTTGGCAGTTAAGCATGAGCATGTAAAGGTGCCCGCTGAACGACGGAGTAAGAGTTATTCTAGTCCCAATGTCTATACGCCGTCTATTACATTCCGAGGCCAAACTTTGAGTTGAACTCCGGAGCCGGGAGGTGATGCATCAAAGGAGATGAATCAGTATGCAAAATGTTTCTGTATTTGCCATTGTTAAATTACAAAATGCACTCAACAGAACGAGCTAAAATAAGAATGGGCACAGGCTTGATATATCTTGTCTCTCAAATGAAAAAGCTTACTAGCTGAGTCAAAATCATTAGTAAGACTCAAACTTAGGGCATTGGCTGGTGCAATCTATGCTTACAACAAATTATGGGGACAAGGTACAATTCGACTTCAACGAAAGAAAATGACAAATATCAGCCATAACAACGCAGATAAGAAAAGTCTGTAAGGTATCAACAATAACAGGACTAAACTTAAAAACTAGGCTAAGTCATTGTTTTAGGCTTCAATAATAACAGGGTATGTAAAAGAAACTATTCGCCGACTCTAAATGGATCTCGAGGTTTCCCTAAGAAAAAAAGAAAAAAAGAAAAAAAGATCGAGGATGGAGAAAGTGCAAGAGAAAGGAAGTGACAGGCTTCTGTTAGTGGTTAGTTAAGGGGATAGTAAACGGATTAGTAGTTTCTATTAATGGTTGTTGCGAAACTCATGAATGGTATTGAGCAAATCACCAGGCCTAAGACTTGTTCTCTTAAATTCCAAATTTTTTCACGAAAATGTAAAATCGAGTGTGCGTGTGAATGCCTCATGGACCAAAGTCGTGCAGCTCTAGCGACCAAGGAATGCAGAACAAAAGCATTGTAATCAGTTTGACCCAATTCATGAGTTTTCTGGTATGACCATGAGGTGGTAAAGCCTCCTCTGTGCAGTTTGATAATTCTCCTGCACTCGCCTTGGCTCTGAAGAAAATGCAGATAAAAAACTAAACAGGATCAAAGCAAGAAAAGAAACGAATGATTTTGTGTCATGTATGTTCTAAGCATTCGACGAAAGCGGTACATAAATGCAGAACGCACTACTCATAAATCCAAATTTTAATATCTACGAAAAGAAAATCTCCAACAGTCATCTTTTGGCAATAAACGCATTTGATTTCCACAACTTGAGCTCGTTGTACATTCCCAATTATACAATCACAACAAAAACTACCACAAAACCAATTTGATAAGGTGAAACGAAGCAAGATATAGCACACACAACGAAAGGAAACAATCCAAATCTGAGGTGAAAAGAACGTACTCCATTGGTATCGCTACAAAGAAACTGAGGTACAAGTATAAATGGGCATCATATGTAGCGACCACATGCGCGTCGAATGAACCATCTCCGACCACAGAACTCCCCGGAAATCTCCGTCCTGATCCTTCTTTACTTCAATTTCCATATAAGAAATTGCCATTGTTCTTCCCATATTCCTTAAAACTGCCGACCCCAAGACTACCAAACTCCCTCCCACATTGCTCATCCGAATTCTCTGCCACTGACCCCGAAGCCCCTTATTCGCAAGCTTGAGCTTTTTCCACACCCCAGTTATTTCATCAAAACATTTAATCAGCCCCCTACGATAATCATAGCAACACAACACCCCATTCACTTCACACATCTGATAACCCCAATGCACTCCCAATCCGACGCCACTCTCCAACACTTCCCATGTCTTCGTCTCGGGGTCGAATCTGAGCTCTTCTCCGGCCACCCATACGCAAACCTTACCACCCCTAACGGCACACCCGCCAACCATTTGATGGGAGGCCGTAAATTTGACGCTAGGAAGTGCCCCCCATTGCCCGGCCACCGTATCGAACACGTCGGCCCACGGGGTCCCCTCCGTCGGCCATCGGATCACGAAAATCTTGGTGCCCAAAACTACGGTCTTGGTGATGCCCCTTAGCGCCGTCGGCATGGACGGACCTCGTTCCCACGTGTGGAAGCGGCAGTCGAAGATCCATACATGGGTTCTGCTGCCGAGGACGTAGATCTTGGGTCCGACAGCGGCGCACTCGGACCAATCTAGATCGTTGTCGGGAACAACTCCGGGGATATGGGCGATGATGATATTGTCGGGATCGGAGTTCGGGTTGGGTCTTCCGTAGATAGTGAACCAACCCTCGGCCTGGCAGTCCCCGTTTCGGATCCTGAGGTAAGGCAGGATTTCGGTGCAGTTGAGGGCTGATCGGGCGGCGAAGAACTCAGGGGAGGAGATGAGGGACCTGATGGGCTTCGACACCGCCGCCAGGACTGGGTGGTACTGTCTCGGGACGCGAGCCAGACATTGCAAAGCGACGTCGTTTGGCAGTGACGGTATGAGGATCGCTGGCGGCGCCTCGGTGGTGGCGGCGGTGGTGGACATGGTGTTTTCGTTGCTCTGCCCTATGTTGTGTTGGCGTTTGCTACACTAACCACTACTCATCAAATTAGCTAGTTATGATGCCTCACGCAGAATAGGCAAATAAAAACAATTTCAAAAAATTCTCTTTCTTTGTCTTTTTTTTTTTTTTAGTTTAAACTGTCATGTTTGAAGACAACGATAAAAAGCACTGTGGTAGTATTTTTGTCCTTTTGTTACACGTAATAAATGTAGCAGATTTCACAAATGATCAGTAACTTTTTTTTTTTTTTCCCCCTCTCCCTAAACTTTAAAAATTATTCAAAATACTCTGATATATATAGAAGGATCTAACTAATATGTCATTTTATTCATATCCTCTAATAATATAATGATATGTCAGGTTAAATTCAAAATATCATAATAAATTAATTGAAATATTATGTCAGTTATAAACATATCATGTTATTATTAGGGAGACATGAATGATGACACAAATAAGAGGATATATGAATTAAATTCCAAATAAAACAGCTCAAAAACTACCTTCTATGCTTCTATCTAATATAGAATATAGAAAAATCTAGCAGTCTGTTGGGTTCAACCATTAAAATGGAAATATCTGACTGTAAATATTTGAATTATCATATGAAACGGTATTTAGAACTTTGGATATTTGCAATCTCAACAAAAACATCTTATATGAATGGAGAAAAAGAATAATCTCAATTGCATTTGAAGCAAAAAGAAGATATGATATTTTTAAGTTCAGATGGAAAAGAGAAAAAGTTTTCAATTAATGACAACCAAAATATAACTATTTTATAAGCTAAATTCAAATGGATTATTGTGATTGATTTGTCCAGTGAGAAGTTGTTTGTGTGTACTTGTTGTGTTTACTTAAAAAGCATTTTATTACGATAAATTATAGCATAATTTCATTTCTCTCTTTAAAATATGTGTTGTCTTCTCAATTTTATCCATGTTTCCCCCACGGCATATCTATCGTCTTCTCCCCCTCTCGTTACTTAGGGGTTGCGCCAGAGTCATTACCCAAATGACGTGTTAGTGGACATCGTGACAATGATGAAGAGATCGGCGCAATCTCATGAAGGCTGCGATACCGGTGCACTAATTGTCGTTTTCTATCGCGATATGCTCTTGGGAAATTATGGGTAAATAAATAATGTTTTTATTTTAAATAATTATGTTTAATTTTGTGTTTTACATGTCAATATGTAGCAAATATCTATATTTACCATCAAAATAAAAATTTTAAAAAATTAATATTAATTTACTCCAATAAGCTAAAAAACAGTAAATAACGGATTTACTAGTAAATATCATATTTATGAGTAAATACTAGATTTTCTATTTAAAAAGTACACATAATTTGATGAGATAAATATATTTACTTTCATTTACTTCATATTATATCAAAAAAAAAAAAACTAAATATCGAGTAAATGTTAGATTTACCTAGTAAATATCATATTTGTGGTTTTAATCACACACTTTACTTTGACAATTGGTATATCTCTATTAATTAAAATTTATTATTTTAGACTTATTTGCTTAATCATTTTTTGTTATGGAAAAAAAAAAAAACTCATATTCTTATTATTTTGAAACCTATAACGAAATCATATTCTTCACTTTTCAATTATTATTTCAAAAAATTGCATGGAGTTAACAGTTTTCTTTCCTGCTTAAAGTGTCCCGTTCTTTTCTAATGGTTTATTTATTATTTTTTTTAATTTCTTTCTTTTTTAGAAGATGTTTGGTGAATGAGTTGAGTTTGAGTTGAGTTGAAATTTTTAAATTTGAATAGTAATTTTTGTTGACTTTTTCAGAAAAGATAAAAATTTTTTTTTTCAGAAAAAGACAATAAAAAGTACAGTTTAACTTGAGTTAAACTGGAAAGCCAAATTCCCTCTTAGTACTTTTGGCCTTTTGTTTTGTTTGTTTCTGGATTATTTTTTTTTTCTTGCGTGATGTTTGCTTTTAGTGAAAGAAAGAAAAAAATTTCAGACATGAAGTTTCAATTAAAAAACAGAAGAGATAGTTAGGGAAATGAGATTATCAAAGTAAATAAAAATATAAAATTATGGATGTGAAAAGATCTTTTAAGTGATAGATTATTATTTATTTAATTAAGATAGGTTGGTGTGATTATAGAATACAAGGGGGTGGTGTGTAATAAGTAAATTTAAGTATTACAAAATAACGAAGGGTGTGCATTTAGAATAAACGTGTGGAGGGTTAAAAGAGGTGTTTTAATAAAACCACCCATATCATATTTATCATAAAATAAGAAAAATTGAAAACAAAATAAATATTGAATTTTCTATTTAAAAAGTGCACATAATTTGAATTAATGTATTTACTTTTATTTATTTTATAGTATATTAAAATATGAACAAAAATTAAATATCTAGTAAATGTTAGATTTACCTAGTAATTATCATATTTATCATAAGATCATAAAAAAAAAACTTAAAATAAAGTAAATATTGGATTTATTAATAAAATTTGTATATGATATTGATTAAAAAAAATTGTTATCTCAAATAGAAAGTATGGTAAATACTTGATTTATTAATAAATACAGATATATAAGTAAATACTGAATTTACAAATCAACCAACGTGTAATGTTGATTTAAAAAATAATTTATTATCTAAAATAAAAAATTAAGTAAATACTGGATTTACAAGTGAATTCCAGATTTACTGTTAAAATTTATGTGTGACATTGATTAAAAAAAGTAATTATCTCAAACAGAAAATTAAGTTAATATTGGGCTTATTAATAAAGAATAGTAAAAGTTAGATTTATTAATAAATTTTATGTGTATCATTGACAAGAAAATAAGTAATTATCTCAAATAGAAAACAAAGTAAATACTGGATTTACAACTAATTACTTGATCTATAAGTAACTTTTATGTGTGGTGTTGATGAAAAACCAAATTATTATAACAAAAATACCATCTAAATCCAATTCAATAACATTTGGATATCCAAATTTTTTTTGTGTGGATGAATTAAATTAACCAGGTTCAATGAATTGGATGATTGGATATTGTGGCCAAATAGCCTTCCACCGGAATGTTTTGTTTTTTTTTTAAATTTTCCTATACGATTTTATAATTTTTATAATTTATCCCAACTAAAAATAAAAAATTATCATATGTTCTTTATTTTTTTTTATCTCCAGTAAAATTATAAGTTTTTACATGCTTCTTACTAAAATTAATACAATTTTAGAACTTTACCTTCATTAAAATTAAATATTCTCACATAATTTTTACTAAAATTTATTTTATCTTCAAAAAAAATTTTTTGACTTACAACTCAACTTAACTAAAATATAATTCTGGTCCGTACCCGCAAGGGCATTAACAAAAGAAAAAGAGATTAGTGCAACAATGGAGAGCGATCAAAACGAGAGATGGGTCCTGATATACCCAGTGACCATCTTTAACATAACAGAGAGCAACCAAACCAAAACACCATGTCCACCACCACCACCACCGAGGCGCCGCCGGAGATCCTCATTCCGTCACTGCCAAACGAAATTGCTCTGCAATGTCTGGCGCGAGTCCCGAGACAGTACCACCCAGTCCTGGCGGCGGTGTCGAAGCCCATCAGATCCCTCATCTCCTCCCCTGAGTTCTTCGCCGCCCGAGCAGCCCTCAACTGCACCGAAATCATTCCTTACCTCAGGATCCGAAACGGAGACTGCCAGGCCAAGGGTTGGTTCACTATCTACGGAAGACCCAACCCAAACTCCGCTCCGAACAATGGCGACAATAGCAATATCATCGTCGCCCACATCCCCGGAGTTGTTCCCGAGGACGAGTCCGATTGGCCCGAGTGCACCGCCGTCGGCCCCAAGATCTACTTCTTCGGCGGCAGAACCTGGTACTGGTATCTCCTCTCAGCCCATGGATGGATCTTCGACTGCCGATTCAACACCTGGGAGCGAGGTCCGACCATGCCGGAGACGCAATGGGGCTTCACCAAGACCGTAGTTTTGGGCACTAATATTTACGTGATCCGATGGCCGACTGTGGAGACCCCGTGGGCGGACGTGTTCGACACGGTGGCTGGGCGATGGGAGTCACTTCCTAGCGTCAAGCTTAGGGCCACCAATCAAATGGTTGGCGGGTGTGCCGTTAGGGGTGGTAAGGTTTGCGTATGGGTGGCCGGAGAAGAGCTCAGATTCGTCCCCGAGACGAAGACATGGGAGGTGTTTGAGAGTGGAATTGGAGTGGGAGTGTGTTGGGTTTATCAGATGTGTGAAGTGAATGGGGTGTTGTGTTGCTATGATGCTTCTAAGAGGCTGATTGAATGGTTTGATGAAAGAATTGGCGAGTGGAAGAAGCTCAAGTTTGTGAACAAAGGGTTTCGGAGTCACTGGCGGAACATTCGGATGAGCAATGTGGGAGGGAGGTTGGCGATCATGGGGTCCGCAGTTTTAAGGAATGTGGGAAATACAATGGGAGTTTGGTATATGGAAATTGAAGTGAAGAAGGATGAGGATGGCGATTTCCGGGGAGAAGTTCTGTGGTCAGAGATGGTTCATTCGACGTGCATAGGGTCGCTACTTATGGCGCCCAATTGTACTTGTACTGCAGTTTCTTTGTAGCGATCCAATGGAGTACGCTCTTTTTGCCTCATACTTGGATTTATTTCTTTTCATTGTGTATATATTGCTTTGTTTCACCTTATCAAAATGGTTTTCATACTGGTTTTTGTTGTGATTGTATAGCTGGGAATGTACAGCGAGATCAGGTTGTAGAAATCTGATGCGTTTCTAACTGAAATATAACTGTCAGAGATTTCTTTTTGTAGCCAACGAACTTTGAAATTTATGAGTGCACGTACTGCATTTGTCTAATGCTTAGAACCTACATTACCCAAAATCATTCTTTTCTTTTCTTTTCTCGTTTTAGTCCTGTTTATTTTTTTATCTGCATTTTCTTTAGAGGCAAGGACAATGCAGGAGACACATATAGACAAAACACACACGCACACATGCATGTTCGTTTTTCTTTTCCTTGAAAAAGTTGGAATATAAAAGAACAAGTCCTAGGCCTGGTAATTTGCTCAATGCCATTCATGATTTGGAGCAACAAGCTCATATAAACGCTTTTCCTTATGTTAACCTTGCCCTTGTCATTACTAGTTACATTTACCTAGGTTTTAGTCTTGTGTATAATACAACTTCATTAGGTTACCGAGGAATTAAATGAACTATAGTCATTGTTGAAAATGAAGTGTTGATTGCGGCCTTGGATGATTTGTTTGAAATGTACCATCTACCTAATCTATCAAGCACAATTTGGATAAAAAGGATGCACTTTGATTGAGAATTTCACTGATTACAAGCAAGCAACGAGGAAACCCTAGTCGAGATAGTAGTTGAGATACTATCTTATTCTCCCCATCTTGGATTCCCAAGCCCAAATGTTTATTAAACAATTCCCCTCCTCCCTCCGCAGTAGTCTCTTTACATACGCTAGTCATGGTCTAACAAGTCTTAACTACCGACAGAAATTATTAGTCAGTTACACTTCCGTTAACTAACCATTAACGGACGCCTATTGCTTACTTTCTCTTTCATTTTCTCCGCCCTCAAGATCTTTATCTTTTTTGTTTTATTTTATTATTATTTTTTTAAGGGGAAACCTCAAGATCCCATTTAGAGTCGACAAATAGTTTCTTCTTTTACATACCCTGGTATAATTGAAGCCTAAAACAATGACTCAGCCTAGTTTTTTAGTTTGGTCCTGTTATTGTTGATAACTTTGACTTCCTTACCTGTCTGATGAATATTTGTCGATTTCGTTCCTTTAACTTGAATTGTATCTTGCCCCCCTAATTTGTTATAGGCATAGATTGCAACAGCCAATGCCCTAAGTTTGAGTCTTACTAATGATTTTGACTAAGCTAGTAAGTTGTTTCATTTGAGAGACAAGATATATCAAACCTGTGCCCATTCTTATTTTAGCTTGTTTTGTTGGTTGTGTTTTGTAATTTAACATTGGCAAATACTGATGCTTTTTGCTTAATGATACATCTCCTTTGAAGCACAACCTCTCAAGTCCGACTCAAAGTTTGGAATCGGAATGTAAACAAACAGCAGGTAGATACCGTGATTAGGATAACCCGTCCACCTGTTGGTCAGCGGTCACCTTCACATGGCTCATACTTGACTTCCAAGTGTTAACTCGTTTGCTCTAAGCTCCAATGAACCTTAATACCTTTTGTAGCTGAATAGTTAGGATGGGAATGACGTGAAGAGGACTTTCTTGAGAAAGAGAACTAATAAGATTTTTTTTTTTTTTTTTTTTTAGGGTACTAAAAGAATTGTTTTGAGTGACAAACTTTGGTCAAGTTTTTTAGCTAAGTGTTGGTACTGCTATCTTTCCTGAATCCTTGGTAAAATATGCATTTAGACAGATCATCTTCTCACAGTTTTTTTGAGAAAATGTTTAAAGTCTTTAGAGGGGCCTTTACCGCTTCATGGTCGTTCTTGGTGTAAGGATTTGGAAATTTCTTGAAGTTTTCCATGCATTTCCTTTCTTTTGCTTTCACGTTCCTCAGTCTCACAAGCAGTATTGTTTTTGCATTTCTTGAACGAATCATGGATGACAATTTTAAAAATTGCACATTTTTTTCACTCTCATAATTTTAAGTTTCTATCGGGGATCAACGATTTGCTTGATAGTTCATGTAGAATGTATCACAGTTTTTGAACTTCTGAATTCAAATTTACTACTGCTGCCATTAACTTTTGGAATCGATTCTTACTGATGGTGTGTGTGTGTGTGTATTTTTTAATGTGGAATTTATCTTTTTTAATTGTATTAGTTTGTTTCTTAGACATTTATTTCAAAGCTTTCACAATGTGAAGCAATTTTTTCTCTTTTCCCCCTTTTTACTACCTCTGTTTTCCTTTTCTTTTTCTTAAAAAAAAAAAAAAAAAAACTAACTAAATTGAACTTGCATGATGTTATTCTCAGTTAAACAACCAAAACTCTCTCTCTATATGAAAACTACATGTCGTTTTGTGGACGAGAGGCAATGTTTATTAAAAAAAAAAAAAAAAAGAAAAGAAAGGTAAAGCTACATTAAAGTTGTAAAAACTAATCCATTTTCCATCCAACATTCAACATTCTTCTAAGTAGCAAAAAGTAAGGGAACGAATTTGCTGAGAATGCATTAAACAGGATTTGCGCTTATTAATGATTTCAGGAACTGGGATGTCAAGGAAAAAAAAAACATAATAATAATATTATTATAAAAGAATAAAAAAGGAAGAACGGAACAAAAATTAAAACCAATTGAAAAAGGATATTGGAGTTAAAATTTTATTCAAGTTGCAGTATAAACAGTTGACTTCCAATCCTCGTTTGTTTTTTGTTTGATTGTTAAATGCCAAAATTTTTCATATTGACAAAAAGGATGGTAAAATCATGATAAAACAATGTAAAATCTTAAATCAATTGTATAGTTCTTTGTGGTATTTGCATGACTTTTTCCTTAAAAAAAATTTGCATTACCTTGCTTGAAGTTGGGTTTTGTGTTCTTTTAAAAGTACTCTCTACAAATTTCTTATGAAAAGCAGCTATAAAAGCAAAGCATGTTGATGAATGATAACAGTAAAATTTTGGACCCAAAAAAAAAAAAAAAAGCAGTATAAACGATCTGTTATTTGCACATGACTCATTTGCATACTACTTAGAAAGAGATTATAAAATTATAACAAACAAATGGTCAAGAACAATCAACGTTTTTGAGGTCAGATATCAAGACAAAGGACAACAACTGTATATTCAGATCTCTTGAATTTTTATAAATGGTTATTTTGTAAGTATAAAGATCTTAATATAAATTAACTTTTTATTATACTACCATACATGGACGGATATAAGTGATTTTGCTCACAGCTTAACATTAATGTTTCAATGTTCATAGGTAAAATTATAAATGTACTAAAATCGAGGAGGAAAAATAAAGTTTTCCCAAATCTTATATGGCCAAAATATGGGAATGATATTTTTGCTAATGGTTATAGTTCGAGGGATATTTTTGCTAATAATTTAAAGTTGGAGGGGCTAAACACTTGTTTTCAAAATTTGGAGGGCAAAACTACAAGAGTATTAAAGTTCACAAAGCAAAATAAACTGTCATTAATAAATTAGGCTTCAGTTATTGTCATGCCATCCATTAACTTACGGAAGAAGTAAATATACTAATATTTCATAATTCATGGAGCATTTCATTCAGTTTTTAAAATTCAAAGAGTAAAGTTATAAGAACAGCAAAATTAAAATAAAATTGAATTTATCTTTTAAAAAAATAACAAAGGTTGGATAAGACAATAGTATATAAGAAATAACGAATATCCATTAATTTATCAATTTTGACCATAGTGTTGATCAGGTGATGGATTCCCGTTAGGCAAAATCGTGACCGGCGGCAGCTGAAAGTGAGTTCCTAAATTCGAATGAGAATTTTCCAAGCATGGAAAAGTCTCTGGAATGGGCGAAGGCTGCAGTGATGCGGTATGATGACTTGCGTCGGGAAGACCTTCCCCCGATGGAAACTGATCGGCGTTGACGTTTTCATGGTTGTTGCTCTGAGTTTCCCTCCCCGAAACCATATTCGTGTTGGAGGCCGCGACGCCGTTCTGTGCCGAAGTATACGTTATTACTGCAAGAGGGAAAGAATACGGTCTTAAATTTTGCTTTGACAAGAATACTTAAAAAGACTATAATTGAATGCAAATGTTTGATATGATTTGGAGTTTAATCTTAGGATCATCGAGAAGTTAAACAATCTAAAACATAGAGCCAGAGAGAGTCTAACCAGGTTTTCGGCCAAAAGAATTTTCGCAATTCACACACCGGCAATCAAACGAGCATCCAGCATTACCCTTCAAAAGAAACATATTATTTTCAGTCTGGCAAATTGTTGTTCAATAGTACCATAATTGAAACATGTTGCAGTTTCTGTTTTATAATCGTTTTTAGATGAGAAAATAAGTTTGATTACTTTGTACCTTGTAGCATTCGCAGTATTTTTTCACACACTTCGACTTATTGCAATTGCAGCCTGTTCTATGCCTTAACGAGCTTGGGTTCGACACGGTCCCATCTTCCTGCAAAGAGTTTCCGCCATCAAATTACTGTGAAGTAAAAGTAAAGAAGCAACATATAATTTGAATGAAAAATCTTTTGAGGGATCACCTTAGTATTGGCTGGAAGTCCTCTGCCCTCGTTAGTGACCTTTGGAGCAAAGGCAAGTGGATTGCGAGTTTCAATTTTATTGCGTGCATCTTGAACCTTGGGCGCGTTAGCACTTGTGTTTTCGCAGTTTTGGCATTTGCAAGATTCCAAACAAGGAAGTCCCGCGGCAAAGCAATCACAATAACTACCAATGAGAAAGAACATGGTTGAGGCATGAGAGACTTTAACTTGTTTTGATCTTCTTTGCCATAGAAATTGGTTTTGCTCGAAAGATTTACTAAGTTTCATATCAAATTTTCGGCATTGCCCTTTAACTTGTTGTTCAAGAAACGACTAATCAAATAAAAATATGGGGGAAAAAAAAAAAGAAAAGAATATGCGCTAGTGACAACTTTCAATGACTTACAGTTTCAAGCATTGGCTATTTTTACACTGGCAGCCTCTGTTGATTCCATCCTTGCCTGAAGTGCTTCGCGGCCTGGATGCGTTTGAAATGCAAAGCCATGTTAAGCGCAAGCGAAGTGTCAAAGTATTTTTCACATTTTACAAGAATATCGAGCACGTACCTTTCACTCCTGGGTCTTCCTTGGTTCAACTCCTCAACCAAATTAGCGTCCGGAAGATGAGACATATTTCCATTGCAAGGAACTATCACTTGCTCAGCAGGTGACACTTGCATAGGTCCGGAGATAGGCTCTGTACCATCAATAGGATGAGAAGGTGTGGGACTGGCAACGACGAGAGCTTGACTTTCCGAATGATTGGGGCTTGGAAGAGAACGGGTTTCCCTGGCTGCATCCGCAATCGAACTAGTCTCTAAGTCCACTAAATCAGTGTTCCTCTCACGTATAACCTTCCTTTCTTGTGAAGTCCCATTCATCCTGTCAATGATATTTAGATGCAAGTCAGCACCAAAAAAAGTATGAAAGACGAGAAAAAAGAATTTCCACCATTGAAGAGTTGCTAATTAGCTAATTTTCGAAAAGATATATACCGGAGAGAGTTGGCTGCCATTTGATTTATGGAGTAATTTGTTCCATTGTTAGACTGAACGAAACTACTCGATGAAGCTCCAATATTGGTAATATCATAGGACGGCCCACGAAAACCGCTTCTATTATTACTAGTAGTTAACATTGGCGTTGGCATGAATCCCATGTAGGATGATGATCCGGTTCCGAATTGGAGACTTCTGTGTGTTCCATGATGACGCGGAAAGTTTTCCTGCATTTAGAAATGGAAATTAGCACTTTACATAGGCTTAAATATAAAATTCATTCCAAATACAAAAACTTTTTTCTTTTTTAAGTGAGGGGAGGAAAAAAAAAATCTCCCACTAAAATTTGTTAAAATAAAAAGAAAAAGAGAAACATAAAACAAAGAAATTTAGAATCCTACCTCAAAGGCAAATCAAATAAAAAAAACGAAAAAGGAAAAGCAACAATCCTAAATAAATAAATAAACATAAAAAACACATGAACCCAACAAAATATTTAGGTTTATACATTTTATATGTTTATACAGAGGATTCGGTAATATTGATTTGCAAAAGAAAAGCAATGCATGCTAAAACACAAGTAAGCTAATCCTTAGTTCTACCAAAGAGAAAGAAAGAAAAAAAAAAAATAAGAAAGAAAGAAAAGGTAAGCTAATTCTTAATTAATGAAACAAAGGCTAGAAATAACGAACATTATTTGATTTTTTTTTTTTTTGATCTGTTGGTCAAACGGGATTGACTTTGAATGTCGAATTTTTGCATTACGTTGTGGAACTCAGTTTCCTCTTTTACACACCCTTTGATACTTTTGTAAATTTCCAATCCGATTCTTCATGATAAGATTCAAACTAAGCAGATATTCAAGACATGATTAGGCAGTACTATTTTGTTTTTTTCTTTTCACAACCTTCATTCAGTTACTTGACATCCAAGCAAACCGGAAAATTTAAACAGAAAGGCTACAATTTATAACATAAAGGTTCAAATCAAATTCACATGCCTAAGATGAAAAAAGTACCTGATCAGCTGGTCTAGAAACATGATTCCCATTCATAATTCTGGACCCGAATTGTGAATAATACTCGGACCTTAAATTCCCTCCCCGATAATGTAGCGCACTAGGGTTAATCAGCTCTGGTGAAGCAAAAGCTGGTTGGAAGTTCTGGAAATCGAAATCCATCCGATTCGTATCGTAGTCCCAATTATAACACGAATGACTATTTGAGTTGATTTCATTGTTTTGAATATTATTGTTGAAGTTAATTCCATGACCAACATCACTGTCAATGAACACATAATAACGTCTCATCAAAAACAAAACAAAAAAAAAAATTATAGAACATATATGTAGTTTTGAAAAATCAAAAACCTTCTTTGCTGTGCTGATGAGAAGACGAATGCCGGGTGGTTTGAAGAAGCCGGATGGCGTGGTGGTGGTGGCGGTGGCGGTGGCGGTGGTGGGTCCATAATTTTGTTGAGAAAAAGAGAAGAGAAGAGAAGAAAGTAAAAATAGGAGAGTGAAAGTGTGGTGAATAGTAATGTTGTAAGTTTTGGGGTTTAGCAAAAATCGTAAAAGGGTTTATATGTATAGACTACTCAAGAATTAGTACCTTTAGCCAAAAAAAAAAAAATTCAAGAATTAGTAAAAAAGATTTTAGGACTTGAGAATTATCTCCCTCATCCAATCTCTTTTATCTTGGAATATATATATATATATATATATATATATCTCTTTAAGTAGCTGATACACGTTTCCAGTTTTCTTTTTTCTTTTTTTTCTTTTTAATTGAGAATCATCTTTTTTAAATTTTGAGTGAATTTTTTTTTTTTTTTTTGAGAATTATCTTTTGAAAAAAATTAGAGTTGGGAATTTAAATTAAAACTACGTACAGATTTTCAGATCTTGGGTCCGACCGCGGCGCACTCGGACCAATCTAGATCGTTGTCGGGAACAACTCCGGGGATGTGGGCGATGATGATATTGTCGGGATCGGAGTTCGGGTTGGGTCTTCCGTAGATAGTGAACCAACCCTCGGCCTGGCAGTCTACGTTTCGGATCCTGAGGTAAGGCAGGATTTCGGTGCAGTTAAGGGCTGATCGGGCGGCGAAGAACTCAGGGGAGGAGATGAGGGACCTGATGGGCTTCGACACCGCCGCCAGGACTGGGTGGTACTGTCTCGGGACGCGAGCCAGACATTGCAAAGCGACGTCGTTTGGCAGTGACGGTATGAGGATCGCTGGCGGCACCTCGGTGGTGGCGGCGGTGGTGGACATGGTGTTTTCGTTGCTCTGCACTGAATGGTCAACGTAGGTCACGAGCTCTCTCTCGTGTTGTCTGCCCTATGTTGTGTTGGTGTTTGCTACACTAATCACTACTCATCAAATTAGCTACTTATGTTGCCTCACGCAGAATAGGCAAATAAAAACAATTTCAAAAAATTCTCTGTCTCTGTTTTTTTATTTTTTATTTTAAACTGTCATGTTTGGAGATAACGATGAAAAGCACTGTTGTAGTATTTTTGTCATTTTATTATATATAATAAATGTAGCAGATTTCACAAATGCTCATGTAACTTATTTTTCCCCTCCCTAAACTTTAAAAATTATTCAAAATACTCTTAATATATTAATAATATAATGATATGTCGGTTAAATTCAAAATATCATAATAAATTAATTAAAATATTACGTCAGTTATAAACGTGTCATATTATTATTTGAGGGACATGAATGATGACACAAATAAAATGATATATGAATTAAATTCCACATAAAACAGCTCAAAAACTACCTTCTATGCTTCTCTCTAATATAGAATATAGAAAAATCTAGCACTCTGTTGGGTTCAACCATTAAAATGGAAATATCTGACTATAAACATTTGAATTATTATATGAAACGGTATTTAGAACTTTGGATATTTGCAATCTCAACAAAAACATCTTATATGAATGGAGAAAAAGAATAATCTCAATTGCATTTGAAGCAAAAAGAAGATATGGTATTTTAAGTTCAGATGGAAAAGAGAAAAAGTTTTCAATAAAAGACAACAAAAATGTAACTATTTTATAAGCTAAATTCAAATGGACTATTGTGATTGATTTGTCAAGTGAGAAGTTGTTTGTGTGTATTTGTTAAGTTTACTTAAAAAGTATTTTATTATGATAAATTATAGCATAATTTCATTTCTCTCTTTAAAATATGTGTTGTCTTTTCAATTTTATCCATGTTTCCCCTACTGCATATCCATCGACTTCTCCCCCTCCCCCTCTCGTTACTTAGGGGTTGCGCCAGAGTCATTACCCAAATGACGTGTTAGTGGACATCGTGACAATGATGAAGAGATCGGCGCAATCACATGAAGGCGGCGATACCGGTGCACTAATTGTCGTTTTCTATTGCGATATGCTCTTGGGAAATTATGGGTAAATAAATATTGTTTTTATTTTAAATAATTATGTTTAATTTTGTGTGTTACATGTCAATATGTAACAAATATCTATATTTACCATCAAAATAAAAATTAAAAAAAATATTAATTTACTTGAACAAGCTAAAAAGCACTAAATAACGGATTTATTAGTAAATATCATATTTATGAGTAAATACTATATTTTCTATTTAAAAACATATACATAATTTGATGAGATAAATATATTTACTTCCATTTACTTTAAATTATATCGAAAAAAAAAACTAAATATCGAGTAAATGTTAGATTTACTTAATAAATATCATATTTATGTTTTAAACACACACTTTACGTTGACAATCGGTATAACTCTATTAATTAAAATTTATTATTTTAGACTTATTTACTAAATAATTTTTTGTTATGAAAAAAAAAAACTCATATTCTTATTATTTTGAAGCTTATAACGAAATCATATTCTTCACTTTTCAATTATTATTTCAAAAAATTGCATGGAGTTAACAGTTTTCTTTCCTGCTTAAAGTGTCCCGTTCTTTTCTAATGGTTTATATCTTTTATTTTTCTTTCTTTTTTAGTACTTTTGGCCTTTTGTTTTGTTTGTTTCTGGATTAAAATTTTTTTTTCTTGCGTGATGTTTGCTTTTAGTGAAATAAAAAAAGCTTCAGACATGAAGTTTCAATTAAAAAACAGAAGAGATAGTTAGGGAAATGAGATTATCAAAGTAAATAAAAATATAAAATTATGGTGTGAAAAGATCTTTTAAGTGATAGATTATTATTTATTTAATTAAGATAGGTTGGTGTGATTATAGAATGCAAGGGGGCGTGTAATAAGTAAATTTAAATATTATAAAATAACGAAGGGTGTGCATTTAGAATAAACATGCGGAGGGTTAAAAGAGGTGTTTTAATAAAACCACCCATCTCATATTTATCATAAAATAAGAAAAATTGAAAAAAAAATAAATATTGAATTTTCTACTTAAAAAGTGCACATAATTTGAATTAATGTATTTACTTTTATTTACTTTATAGTATATTAAAATATGAACAAAAATTAAATATCTAGTAAATGTTAGATTTACCTAGTAATTATCATATTTATCATAAGATCATAAAAAAAAACTGAAAATAAAGTAAATATTGGATTTATTAATAAAATTTGTATATGATATTGATTAAAAAAAATTTGTTATCTCAAATAGAAAATATGGTAAATACTTGATTTATCAACCAACGTGTAATGTTGACTAAAAAAATAATTTATTATCTAAAATAAAAAATTAAGTAAATACTGGATTTACAAGTGAATTCCAGATTTACTGTTAAAATTTATGTGTAACATTGATTAAAAAAAAGTAATTATCTCAAACAGAAAATTAAGTTAATATTGGGCTTATTAATAAACAATAGTAAAAATTAGATTTATTAATATATTTTAAGTATATCATCGACAAGAAAATAAGTAATTATCTCAAATAGAAAACAAAGTAAATACTGGATTTACAACTAATTACTTGATCTATAAGTAACTTTTATGTTTGGTGTTGATGAAAAAACAAATTATTATAAGAAAAATACCATCTAAATCCAATTCAATAACATTTGGATATCAAAATTTTTTTTGTGTGGATGAATTAAATTAACCAGGTTCAATGAATTGGATGATTGGATATTGTGGCCAAATAGCTTCCACCGGAATGTTTTGTTTTTTTTTAAAATTTACCTATAAGATTTTATAATTTTTATAATTTATCCCAACTAAAAATAAAAAAGTATCATATATTCTTTATTTTTTTATCTCCAATAAAATTATAAGTTTTTACATGCTTCTTACTAAAATTAATTATATATATACAATTTTAGAACTTTACCTTCATTAAAATTAAATATTCTCACGTAATATTTACTAAAATTTATTTTATCTTAAAAAAAAACTTTTTGACTTACAACTCAACTTAACTAAAATATAATTCTGGTCCGTACCCGCAAGGGCATTAACAAAAGAAAAAGAGATTAGTGCAACAATGGAGAGCGATCAAAACGAGAGATGGGTCCTGATATACCCAGTGACCATCTTTAACATAACAGAGAGCGACCAAACCAAAACACCGTGTCCACCACCACCACCACCGAGGCGTCGCCGGAGATCCTCATTCCGTCGCTGCCAAACGAAATTGCTCTGCAATGTCTGGCGCGAGTCCCGAGACAGTACCACCCAGTCCTGGCGGCGGTGTCGAAGCCCATCAGATCCCTCATCTCCTCCCCTGAGTTCTTCGCCGCCCGATCAACCCTCAACTGCACCGAAATCATTACTTACCTCAGGATCCGAAACGGAGACTGCCAGGCCGAGGGTTGGTTCACTATCTACGGAAGACCCAACCCAAACTCCGCTCCGAACAATGGCGACAATAGCAATATCATCGTCGCCCACATCCCCGGAGAGGACGAGTCCGATTGGCCCGAGTGCACCGCCGTCGGCCCCAAGATCTACTTCTTCGGCGGCAGAACCTGGTACTGGAATCTTCAACTGCCGATTCAACACCTGGGAGCGAGGTCCGACCATGCCGGAGACGCAATGGGGCTTCACCAAGACCGTAGTTTTGGGCACCAATATTTACGTGATCCGATGGCCGACTGTGGAGACCCCGTGGGCGGACGTGTTCGACACGGTGACTGGGCGATGGGAGTCACTTCCTAGCGTCAAGCTTAGGGCCACCAATCAAATGGTTGGCGGGTGTGCCGTTAGGGGTGGTAAGGTTTGCGTATGGGTGGCCGGAGAAGAGCTCAGATTCGACCCCGAGACGAAGACATGGGAGGTGTTTGAGAGTGGAATTGGAGTGGGAGTGTCTTGGGGTTATCAGATGTGTGAAGTGAATGGGGTGTTGTGTTGCTATGATGCTTCTAAGAGGCTGATTGAATGGTTTGATGAAAGAATTGGCGAGTGGAAGAAGCTCAAGTTTGTGAACAAAGGGTTTCGGAGTCACTGGCGGAACATTCGGATGAGCAATGTGGGAGGGAGGTTGGCGATCATGGGGTCCGCAGTTTTAAGGAATGTGGGAAATACAATGGGAGTTTGGTATATGGAAATTGAAGTGAAGAAGGATGAGGATGGCGATTTCCGGGGAGAAGTTCTGTGGTCAGAGATGGTTCATTCGACGTGCATAGGGTCGCTACATATGGCGCGCCCCAGTACATTTGTACTGCAGTTTCTTTGTAGCGATCCAATGGAGTACGCTCTTTTTGCCTCATACTTGGATTTATTTCTTTTCATTGTGTATATATTGCTTTGTTTCACCTTATCAAAACGGTTTTCATACTGGTTATTGTTGTGATTGTATAGCTGGGAATGTACAGCGAGATCAGGTTGTAGAAATCTGATGCGTTTCTTACTGAAATATAACTGTCCGAGATATCTTTTAGTAGCCAAGGAACTTTGAAATTTATGAGTGCACGTACTGCATTTGTCTAATGCTTAGAACCTACATTACCCAAAATCATTCTGTTCTTTTCTTTTCTTGTTTTAGTCCTGTTTATTTTTTTATCTGCATATTCTTTAGAGGCAGGGACAATGCAGGAGACGCATATAGACAAAACACACACGCACACATGCATGTTCGTTTTTCTTTTCCTTGAAAAAGTTGGAATATAAAAGAACAAGTCCTAGGCCTGGTAATTTGCTCAATGCCATTCATGCTTTGGAGCAACAAGCTCATATAAACGCTTTTCCTTATGTTAACCTTGCCCTTATCATTATTAGTTACATTTACCTAGGTTTTTGTCTTGTACATAATACAACTTCATTAGGTTACCGAGGAATTAAATGAACTATAGTCATTGTTGAAAATGAAGTGTTGATTGCGGCCTTAGATGATTTATTTGAAATGTACCATCTACCTAATCTATCAAGCACAATTTGGATAAAAAAGATGCACTTTTATTGAGAATTTCACTGATTACAAGCAAGCAACGAGGAAACCCTAGTCGAGATAGTATTTGAGATACTATCTTACTCTCCCCATCTTGGATGCCCAAGCCCAAATGTTTATTAAACAATTCCCCTCCTCCCTCCTTCGTAGTCTCTTTACAAATGCTAGTCATGGTCTAACAAGTCTTAACTACCGACAGAAATTATGAGTCAGTTACACTTCCGTTAACTAACCATTAACGGACGCCTATTGCGTACTTTCTCTTTCATTTTCTCCGCCCTCAAGATCTTTATCTTTTTTGTTTTATTTTATTATTATTTTTTAAAGGGAAACCTCAAGATCCTATTTAGAGTCGATAAATAGTCTCTTCTTTTACATACCCTGGTATAATTGAAGCCTAAAACAATGACTCAGCCTAGTTTTTTAGTTTGGTCCTGTTATTGTTGATAACTTTGACTTCCTTACCTGTCTGATGAATATTTGTCGATTTCGTTCCTTTAACTTGAATTGTGTCTTGCCCCCCTAATTTGTTATAGGCATAGGTTGCAACAGCCAATGCCCTAAGTTTGAGTCTTAGTAATGATTTTGACTAAGCTAGTAAGTTGTTTCATTTGAGAGACAAGATATATCAAACCTGTGCCCATTTTTATTTAAACAATCTAAAACATAGAGCCAGAGAGAGTCTAACCAGGTCTTCGGCCAAAAGAATTTTCGCAATTCACACACCGGCAATCAAACGAGCAACCAGCATTACCCTTCAAAAGAAACATATTATTTTCAGTCTGGCAAATTGTTGTTCAATAGTACCATAATTGAAACATGTTGCAGTTGTTGTTTATAATCGTTTTTAGATGAGAAAATAAGTTTGATTACTTTGTACCTTGTAGCATTCACAGTATTTTTTCACACACTTCGACTTATTGCAATTGCAGCCTGTTCTTTGCCTTAACGAGCTTGGGTTCGACACGGTCCAATCTTCCTGCAAAGAGTTTCCGCCATCAAATTACTGTAAAGTAAAAGTAAAGAAGCAACATATAATTTGAATGAAAAATCTTTTGAGGGATCACCTTAGTATTGGCTGGAAGTCCTCTGCCCTCGTTAGTGACCTTTGGAGCAAAGGCAAGTGGATTGCGAGTTTCAATTTTATTGCGTGCATCTTGAACCTTGGGCGCGTTAGCACTTGTGTTTTCGCAGTTTTGGCATTTGCAAGATTCCAAACAAGGAAGTCCCGCGGCAAAGCAATCACAATAACTACCAATGAGAAAGAACATGGTTGAGGCATGAGAGACTTTAACTTGTTTTGATCTTCTTTGCCATAGAAATTGGTTTTGCTCGAAAGATTTACTAAGTTTCATATCAAATTTTCGGCATTGCCCTTTAACTTGTTGTTCAAGAAACGACTAATCAAATAAAAATATGGGGGAAAAAAAAAAAGAAAAGAATATGCGCTAGTGACAACTTTCAATGACTTACAGTTTCAAGCATTGGCTATTTTTACACTGGCAGCCTCTGTTGATTCCATCCTTGCCTGAAGTGCTTCGCGGCCTGGATGCGTTTGAAATGCAAAGCCATGTTAAGCGCAAGCGAAGTGTCAAAGTATTTTTCACATTTTACAAGAATATCGAGCACGTACCTTTCACTCCTGGGTCTTCCTTGGTTCAACTCCTCAACCAAATTAGCATCCGGAAGATGAGACATATTTCCATTGCAAGGAACTATCACTTGCTCAGCAGGTGACACTTGCGTAGGTCTGGAGATAGGCTCTGTACCATCAATAGGATGAGAAGGTGTGGGACTGGCAATGACGAGAGCTTGACTTTCCGAATGATTGGGGCTTGGAAGAGAACGGGTTTCCCTGGCTGCATCCGCAATCGAACTAGTCTCTAAGTCCACTAAATCAGTGTTCCTCTCACGTATAACCTTCCTTTCTTGTGAAGTCCCATTCATCCTGTCAATGATATTTAGATGCAAGTCAACACCAAAAAAAGTATGAAAGACGAGAAAAAAGAATTTCCACCATTGAAGAGTTGCTAATTAGCTAATTTTCGAAAAGATATATACCGGAGAGAGTTGGCTGCCATTTGATTTATGGAGTAATTTGTTCCATTGTTAGACTGAACGAAACTACTCGATGAAGCTCCAATATTGGTATTATCATAGGACGGACCACGAAAACCGCTTCTATTATTACTAGTAGTTAACATTGGCATTGGCATGAATCCCATGTAGGGTGATGATCCGGTTCCGAATTTGAGACTTCTGTGTGTTCCATGATGACGCGGAAAGTTTTCCTGCGTTTAGAAAAGGAAATTAGCACTTTACATAGGCTTAAATATAAAATTCATTCCAAATACAAAAACTTTTTTCTTTTTTAAGTGAGGGGAGGAAAAAAAAAATCTCCCACTAAAATTTGTTAAAATAAAAAGAAAAAGAGAAACATAAAACAAAGAAATTTAGAATCCTACCTCAAAGGCAAATCAAATAAAAAAACGAAAAAGGAAAAGCAACAATCCTAAATAAATAAATAAATAAATAAACATAAAAAACACATGAACCCAACAAAATATTTAGGTTTATACATTTTATATGTTTATACAGAGGATTTGGTAATATTGATTTGCAAAAGAAAAGCAATGCATGCTAAAACACAAGTAAGCTAATCCTTAGTTCTACCAAAAAGAAAGAAAATTAAAAAAAAAAAGAAAGAAAGAAAGAAAAGGTAAGCTAATTCTTAATTAATGAAACAAAGGCTAGAAATAACGAACATTATTTGATTTTTTTTTTTTTTGATCTGTTGGTCAAACGGGATTGACTTTGAATGTCGAATTTTTGCATTACGTTGTGGAACTCAGTTTGCTCTTTTACACACCCTTTGATACTTTTGTAAAATTCCAATCCGATTCTTCATGATAAGATTCAAACTAAGTAGATATTCAAGACATGATTTGGCAGTACTATTTTGTTTTTTTCTTTTCACAACCTTCATTCAGTTACTTGACATCCAAGCAAACCGGAAAATTTAAACAGAAAGGCTACAATTTATAACATAAAGGTTCAAATCAAATTCACATGCCTAAGACGAAAAAAGTAAAATAATCGTAAAAGGGTTTATATGTATAGACTACTCAAGAATTAGTACCTTTAGCCAAAAAAAAAAAAAATTCAAGAATTAGTAAAAAAGATTTTAGGACTTGAGAATTATCTCCCTCATCCAATCTCTTTTATCTTGGAATATATATATATATATATATATATATATATATCTCTCTCTTTCAGAGTTCAGACATTTTCCAAGCGGGATATTCTACTTCTTTTGTTTTTTGTTTTTTTTTTTTATTAAGTAGTTCATACACGTTTTTCCTTTGTTGTATATTCCAATTTTTTGGTGATTTAACTCTAAGTGATTTTTTTTTTGGTGGAATTATCCACTAGTATCTTGCTTCGGGATAATTAGTGATTCCAGTTTTCTTTTTTCTTTTTTCTTTTTTTTCTTTTTAATTGAGAATCATCTCTTTTTAAATTTTGAGTGAATTTTTTTTTTTTTTGAGAATTATCTTTTGAAAAAAATTAGAGTTGGGAATTTAAATTAAAACTATGAACAGATTTTCTTTATGTTTGTTTTTAAAAAAAAATATAATTGCCCTACGTGAATATCCCTTTTGAAAATATTGCTATATGTTTTTCTTGAATATAGTTATATGTCCGACCTTTTGTCAATGTATTTGAGGTAAATCATTATAACATGATTTGGAGTGGAGAACTGTACGGCCAAAAATTATTTCCTGATATGAAGTGGAGAAATTTACGGCCTTCAAATAAATATTGTTATGTTTTTCAATTTTCAAAATAAAAAAGAAAAAAAAATGCTAGTGTTCAAGAAAAGCCTTAGATTCCATCACTTGAATGATCAAAGCATAATGCAGACATACAGTTTACTAAAAAAAAAAAAAAAAACAAGAGTTTCAATATTCAACAGAGGAAAAATAAAGCAAAATCACAGAGAAAAAGAACGCAGCTCAGCTTCTGATTTCAATATTCAACAAAGTCGGCCAAATCGGTTGCGGGATGTGGGATTAGAGGTGGTAAGGTTTGCGTTTGGGTGAATGGAGAAGAGCTCAGGTTCGACCCCGTGACGAAGACGTGGGAGGTGTTTAGACTGGGAATGCCTTGGTTTTCGCATATATGCGACGTGAATGGGGTGTTGTTCTGCTATGATGATCATATGAACACTTTTAAAGGCTTTGATGAAGAAGGTGGGGTTTGGAAACAGCTGATGCTTGAGAACGGAGGGTTTTCGAATTCGAATTTGAATCCGAATCAGTTGTTGGTCTATTGGATGGCCAGTGTGGGAGGGAGGTTGGTAATTATGGGAGTTTTGCGGGATGAGCATGGAAGTACAGAATTGGAAGGAAGAATGGGAGTTTGGTGTGTGGAAATTGAAGTGAAGAAGGATACGGCCGGGGATTTCCGCGGAGAAGTTTTGTGGTCGCTGATGGTTTTTTCGATGCGCGCATGGTTGTTTGATAGGGCGTCCTCGTTCAATACTTGTATTCCCGTTTCCTTGTGAGAATTTTTTTTCTTCGGATTTGGATTGTTTCTGCTCATTGCTAGCTAGAAGTAAAGATTTCGGTCCCTTTTTTTTTTTTATTTTTTTTTATTATTACTATTATTTTTTCCCCTAGAGAAATCTGAAGTCTCTGTTTTTTGAACTGAAAATCCTGCTTGAGTGAGGACTTGCTCAACACATTACTTTATTTTCCCCTTTGTGATGTTTCCTTTTAATTAGTATTATCATAATTCTTTTAAAGGAATTAAATGCGAATAGTGCATGTGTAACCATAAAGTTTTGTTTCATTTATTGGAAGATAAAAGTTGGAGTATTTTGCTTAAACATTGTTTATTTTCCTGCTTTGATATTCTGTTTCTGTAGTTCCCTTGTGTTTTGGTGTCATTCTATCATTCTTTGTAACAAGGATGTAGACACCATGCACATGTGCATTTTGGCATGGTGAAACTTTTTGTTTTTTTCTGTCTTTCTTCAAAAGGTTGCAATTTACCAACGTTCTCAACATCTATATATGGCAGTATATATTTTTCATATTTCTCTTCATTTGTCGAGGAAAAGCTTCGACATGTATATTTTCTTGAGCAATGAAGTGATTTCAATTATTATTTTTTTTGGCATAATGAAAACTGTCTGAAAGGTTGAAATTTGGTGGTTCTTATCTTTGGGAATTCCCGGAGCTAAATCCATAGTGATTCAGTAATATTTTGATAACCAAACGTTCTAGTTTACTTAATTAATGAAAGAAAAAAAAAATTTTCTAAAGAAAGTTTTTTTTTTTTTGAAGTTGATTTATTATCACTCACTTTTAATTTTGAAAGAGCATTGAAGTTTTAAAAACAAACGTAGGTTATTATGTAACCATCCTCTAAACATTTTTTAAAAATTTTTTTTACAAACAACCATCCATTAAACATAAGTCTCAGGTCATAAGCAACATAAAAAAAGTTCCCAAGTCTTAAAACTTAACAAATAAGTTTCAAGTCAATAAACCTAGCGCCGGCTTGCGACCTGGGTCCCCCTCCCCCTCACCCACGAAGACCAGCCACTCTTGACCTCGGCGACCCCAACGATGGACCCCCCAACCGACACCGAGTCCTCAATGAGGAGCCCAACCACCACCCGTCCATCGATGAAGGTTGTGTTCTTTTTTATTTCTTTTTTTTTATTGTCATTTTTTAATTTCTTAAGTTATATTACTATAAGGTAAGGTACGTTAAAATTATTATATACAAGTAATTATATTTAAACAGTTTAAAAATAACTCTTATGTCTCGTTTGGTGAATAAATTTAAACTCAAATTTTTCATCTTAATTTTTGTCTTTTTCTGAAAAGTCAACAAAAATTATAACTAGATTTTAAAAAGTTAACCAACTCAAACTTAAAAATTTCAACTGAAACCGTTTTGTGAAACGGAGTCTTACTAATATATCTCAGTCGTTTGATTATATTAAAATAGTTTAAAAATGCAATCTACAGACATTAATATGTAAAATGAATTCTACGGTAGACAAACCCTTAACGTTTCTTTTCTTTTCTTTCTTTAGGGTTTGTTTGGAATCATCACTCATTTTAAATTAAACTGTACTTTTTTCATCATGTTTTTTATCTTTTTCTGAAAAAGTTTTTTATTTTTTCTAAAAAAATCAACAAAAATTACTATTCAAACTTAAAAATCTCAATTCAACTCAAACTGAACTCATTCACTAAACACCTCCTTGAAAACCGGTTAACATGACATCGCAAACCAAGACCGTTACAGAGCAGCAACTCACTAGCCAAAGTCAAACTAGTATTCTGCTCACTTCTTTTGTTCTCTTCCGACGAGAATCTCATTAGCAAACATCATGTTCTACTTCTTTTGTTTTTTGTTTTTTTTTTTTTAAGTAGTTCATACACGTTTTTCGTTTGTTGTATATTCCAATTTTTTGGTGATTTAACTCTAAGTGAATTTTTTTTTTGTTGGAGGAATTATCCACTAGTATCTTGCTTCGGGATAATTAGTGATTCCAGTTTTCTTTTTTCTTTTTTTTCTTTTTAATTGAGAATCATCTCTTTTTAAATTTTGAGTGAATTTTTTTTTTTGAGAATTATCTTTTGAAAAAAATTAGAGTTGGGAATTTAAATTAAAACTATGTACAGATTTTCTTTATGTTTGTTTTTTTAAAAAAATATAATTGCCCTACGTGAATATCCTTTTTGAAAATATTGCTATATGTTTTTCTTGAATATAGTTATACGTCCGACCTTTTGTCAATGTATTTGGGGTAAATCATTATAACATGATTTGGAGTGGAGAACTGTACGGCCAAAAATTATTTCCTGATATGAAGTGGAGAAATTTACGGCCTTCAAATAAATCTTGTTATGTTTTTCAATTTTCAAAATAAAAAAGAAAAAAAAATGCTAGTGTTCAAGAAAAGCCTTAAATTCCATCACTTGAATGATCAAAGCATAATGCAGACATACAGTTTACTTAAAAATAAAAATAAAAATAAAAATAAACAAGAGTTTCAATATTCAACAGAGGAAAAATAAAGCAAAATCACAGAGAAAAAGAACGCAGCTCAGCTTCTGATTTCAATATTCAACAAAGTCGGCCAAATATCAATGTTGAAACTTTAGAGATGGTTTCGGGCGGTAGACCTGAGCTCAAAACAGACACAAGAGCACCAAGTAAAACGACAAATGTTTCTACAAAGACACAAACAACTCTTTAAAGGACTAAGCAGCACAAAATGCTGCCATTTATGACACCGATGAGAAACGACACCACGCACATACGGGCAAATAGAACACAGAACTCAAGTTCCTGCATCAGATTAAGGAGTTGAAATGCTGTTGCTAATAAACTAAATCGTATCTACTTAGATAAATCTTGTCCAAATCCATGGCTGAGGGTAAATGGAGGCACGCCTCTATTTCTCAATAATAGCAAATATCCCATATCTGATCTTTCTCCTACAACCACAGAGCTTCTAAGCTCCATAAAACGACACCAACTAAAGAGTTATTAAACTTCATAAAATGACACCGACTAAAATAGTTGCTTACTAAATCAACATATGCAAAACGACAAGTAGCGCATCAATTTAATCACTGGAGGAGTTGAAGAAAGCTTGACAAGCAATAGGTAGAAACTAAAATGTAACATTCCAAAACCCGGATGCCTCTCCATAGCTGCCTGTCTCAACTACTACTTTCATCCAACAGATGTCTACTAGCCGAGTTCGCTTTAAATTCCCAATCATGAAATTACTCATTTAGTATCAACAAAGACTATCAGGAAAATACTTCATCGGGTTAAACATTTGGATTGTCAAACAGAACAAGATTATAGTTATATAACCAAAAAGAAACTCTAAGGCTTCATTCTCTACTGCCAAAAAAGTCCTCACAAATAAACCAACAACAATCTCAATCACGTAACAGTAGCAAGTGGCCGTGAAGTACCTCTTTCTACACATTGAAATCCTATTGGGAATGCAAACGAACCTTTATTATTGGAAAAATCATAAATAAAGCAGAGACGAGCAGATAAGATGAAAAAAAAAAATGATATGCCTGCAAAGACAGTAAAATTCATACTTAGCAAATTATACCAACATACAGGAGAAAAGGAACTAAATAAAATAAAAATAAGTAAACAACAAACCCGATCTTAACAACACAAACACTAGTTCAAGCAAACGACAACTGACAAATATATTCGTACAGATTTATAGTGGCAATGCAGCAGCAGAACTCCAAAAGCATTAACTTGAAAATAAAAAAAAAAGGCACAGCACAAGTAAATTAAATTTCACATCACATGGAGATTTTTTTTTTTTGGGTGAAATCACATAAAGAAGCTTAATAATCAGAGAGTTAAAAATATACAACTCTCGAAATTTTTGTCATGGGTTAAAGGTTGAAGGAATGAAAAAACATATATTGCTTGAGAGGAACGTGAAAACAAAAAATATGAAAATCTGTGGGAACACTGCAAGAAATTTCCGAATCCTAACAACAAGCATGACAATGAAAGAGGAAAGGCCCCTCTAGAAAAGTCTTGTCTACTTTACCAATTTCTCTCAAAAAACCAAGTATAATACAGAGAAATTTTACAAGGCAAAATAATAATCATAAAGAAAAAAGCATATGATCTATACAATGTAAATTTGATAAGTAATCAGCGACCAGCAGAACCAGTGCTCAATTGCTTAGAAACGTGACAAAAATTTATCCCCCGAACAATTCTGTAAAACTCGAATACCAAATCACAGTAGAAAGAAATACTAGTTATGCAACACAAATGAAAATATCCAATTCCAGACTTCCACTCCCTCTCCATGTCATTTCTTCTGTTAAAATATGTTGATTGTACTTCTATATTTCTGTACAAATATTTGACAACTTTGTGTTAGGGTGGAATCTAGTCATGGTTTTTTTTTTTTTTCATTCGCTCTTTCGAATCAAAATTTAATGCCTACTTTAATTGCATTGGCTGAATCGTTCTCTATTAAACCAACTGGAATAACACACTCTAGAACAAGAGTAATGGCCCTGATCTCTAATTGCCGCAAAGCGTAGCCAACTCCACAATGAGACTAAAATTGTACAACAAAGTGAACTTGGGCTATCTAAAATCGGTGTCAAAACGGGCTACAAGAGCTGTAGAATTGACACTAGCATCAGCACTAAATCTACAATCTGCGGTGGAACTTTCTATTTTGCTACTGGAATTCTCAAAGATAAGAAATAGCAAAGTTCAATGTTTCAACCACATTAATTTAATTTTCACCTTGCAAAAACACGTTTCAATCACTCCAGATGGTCAAAGAAGTATTTACCGTAGACCTTGAGAACACCGGTAAAGTAAAATTGCAACCGTTCGAAGAAAGAGAGAAAAACAAAAGAGTTTCACAATCACAAATACACATGACCATGGTGTTTACATCCTTGATACATAGAATGACAGGATTGTTGACACCAAAACACAAGGAAACTACAGAAAACTAAATATCGAAGCAGGAAAAAGCCAATGTTCAGGCAGAGTAATCCTATGTTTATCTTCCAAGAAATGTTACAAAACTTTATGATTCCATCTGCATTTTTTTTTTTTTCAATTTAGTTCCTTCAAAAGAATGATGAGGAGAATTGTTATGATAATACTAACTAAAAGGAGGGACAAATAAATTGAACAAGTCCACAGAGTATTACATATGACAAATTGTTTGTCCTGCTGTCGGAAATTTAAACCAACTTAAACGAGAATAAATAAATTCAAACAAAAGACAACTGACATAAAAAAAGAACTTACACTATTGACAGAGTGGTTCTCAATTCTCATAAAGAAACTGGCATACAGGTATGGAACAATGACAGCCTATATAACAACGATTCGTGCATCGAATAAACCATGTCCGACCACAAAACTTCTCCGAAGAAATCCCCATTATCCCTGTCCTGCTTCACTTCAAATTCCGCACAACATATTCCGATTCTTCCCAACCCCACAATTACGGACCTCCCTCCCACATTCAGCGTCTGAAGCACCAGAAAGTCATTCGGAAACCCTCCATTCACCAGTTTGATCTCTTTCCAAAGCCCAACTCTTCCATCGAAGCCTTTTAAGGTCCTAATATCACCATAACAGCAACACAACACCCCACTCACCTCACATATATGTGAAAACTCCGGCAGTACCAGACTAAACACCTCCCATGTTTTCGTCACCGGGTCGAACCTCAGTTCTTCTCCCTCCACCCAAACGCAAACCTTACCACCTCTAATGCCACATCCCAGAACCAGTTTGTCGTAGACTGTAAGCTCGGGGCTAGGAATAGCCTCCCAGCGACCAGCCACCGTGTTGAACATATCGGCCCATGAGCCTTCAGATGTCAGCGATCCAAAAACGTAAATCTTGGCGTCCAGAACTATCGTCCTGAGGCCGTGCTTTCGGGTGGTTGGCATGTTCGGACCACGCTCCCACTTGTGGAACCGGCAGTCAAAAATCCAAACCTTGGTTGAACTCTTGCGGCCGATTTTGCAGCTGAGAAGGTAGATTTTGGGACCCACGGCGGCGTGCTGGTACAAATCTAGGCGGTCATTGGGAATTCCGCGGACAGGTGCCATGATGAAATTGCCCGTTGCGGAGTTTGGGTTGGGTCGTCGATAGAGCGTGAACCAACGCTCCGGCTTGAAGTTTGGGCTTCGGATTCGGAAGTAAAGAAGGTGTTCGGTGCAGTTGAGGGCTGATCGGACGGCGAAGAACTCGGGGGAGGAGAGGAGGGATCTGATGGGCTTCGACACCGCCGAGAGGACGGGGTGGTACTGTCTTGGGACTCGAGCCAGACATTGCAAAGCGACGTCGTTTGGCAGTGACGGGATGAGGATCTCCGATGGCGCCTCGGTGGTGGTGGCGGAGGTGGACATGGTGTTTGTTAAAGAGACCACCGGAATAGAAGCAGAGCATTACGAATTGCTTGTGATTGTGCAAACGACATTGAGATAGCAGTCGTCGTTCTTGAGGTTTTTGTTTTCGTTTTCGTTTTCGTTTTTGTTTTTTGTTTTTTGTTTTTGTTTTTGTTTTTTGTTTTTTGTTTTTTGTTTTTTTTTTTTATGGTTCTTAACTGTGTAAACAACAAATGATTGATTGATAATTTCATGTTGCCAAGTGTTGGTGTGTTCTATTTTATGGGGGAGAGTTTCAACGATTAAATAAAAAAAAATAGCAATTAAAAAAATTTATAAAAAGAGCAACAAATTTATTATAAAAAAAAAAAAAGCGATGTTATTATTTTCAAGTGAAAAGAGCAACAGGTTAACCAGTAAACAACCAAATGGTGAAAGTATGGTATTTCTAAAAGCTATTTGTTGCAGACATAGTATAATATCACGTTTATTTTTTTATATGAAAAAATATATAGTTTAAATATCCCTTTTTCTATATTTATTATAAAAAAAAGCTATCTTTTTTATAAATATTCTTTGTCTTATATCTAAATTAACACTCTCATATCTCCACTTGATTATGAATGTAATTTTCTTTTTATAAATAACTTAATTAACAAATCTTATAACTAATCATGTTTCTTTTTTTATTTTTTAAATCCGTCACATTTCTCAATGTTTAAAAGAAAGCAAGCATGAAAATTGTTCTTTTAAATTAAAAAATCCGTACCCATTAGCTACAAATATAAAATTTCAAAGAAATAAAAGATCATAACCCCATTAGCTGCAAATAGAAATTGTATTCTTCATTTACCCAAAAAAAAATATATAGAAATAATATTCTTCAAATAAAAAGAAACACATGCCCCCACATCATTGTATTTCTGATCACTTTTTTAATTTCTTAGAATTTTGCATATTTTTCTTTGTTTTAGTACTTCACCGTTTGTTGTGTGTGTAATATAGTTTTAACCTTATCTTTGGTGTTCATTTATGTTATTGATTTAGATTACTCCTGAGTTTTTTCTTTCCCTCTTAGCTTTAATTAGATTCTTTTTTTTTTAATTTAGATATTCATGGAACTATATAATGCAGAACAATAATAAAAAGAAAAGCCTCCTCTCTTTCGATCTCTAACACGTGAGAGCTAGTGTTTCTTTGTCATTTTCCTCTCTGCTTTGGTGATGGTCTTCAGCCTATCTCCAATTTCTTGACCATAAGAATGGAGTTGGGAATCATAGGATGAATGTCTTGAAAAAGGCGAACATGTTGAGGAGAATTGGCATTACAGGAGGAAGTAAGATAAGGATGAGAAAGTTGATAGCGGTGTATGGTCATCATATGCTGAGGAGGTCCTGCAACAGTTTTAGTATACATGGGTATTTTTCATATTTTTGGTACATATAAATTATGCAGTTTTAAAGAGAATTGCTATTTGTTAACATTAGTTTACTTCCTGCCATTTAGTTTAATTATTTAGATAAATTAGTTATATGACATGCGTTTTGTGTATGTGAAATAGATAAAGAAAACAAAAATAAAAAGAAAAAAAAACCATGTGATAATATGATCATTACGTGAAGATGTCGTGACGACTACATGAGTATCACGTTACAAAAAAAAAAAAAAACATGACTAGTGAATGGCTCTTTTAAATATTGGTCGGAGATTGTTATTTGTTTCATTCTCCCTGAATATTCCATAGTTGTAGCCCATCGGGTAATAAGTCGGGTTAGAACTTCCCACCCTATATTTGGGTATCTTCATCTAGTCCCTCTAGACGGTTAGGCACGTATATTTGTAGCTCTATTTATTATATCCAGATTGATCGTTTGGCATAAATATTTTCTTGGAATTATCAAAGTTTTTTAAAATTAAAAAAATATGTAAAACTGTATAATTTGATTGATTTGTTAATCAAGTTGTGGCAAAATGCTTTACACCTATTTGTATTTGATCTAGATGGGTAACTAATTTCTTTCCTAGCTTACTCAGCTAAAAATAAGAAAAAAAACTCTTTTGGAACACATTTTTCACGTGTGGTTATAAATATAATATAACAGTAATATTATATTTGACATTATCAAAAAAATAAAAAATTAAATCTCCAACTCCAGGTAAAAAAAAAAAAAAAAAACTGCTCACACACATTTTTCATGTATGCCCGGCATTGGAAGCGCTGGCAGAAACTTCCTGGCAGCCCATCGAGTAGTGAGTAGTCAAATAAGGTAGATATAGAAAGATCTTTCTTCTTCTTCTTTTTTTTTGTCCTTTACAGCAGCTTTTCAAATTTGGGCAGACAATCTCATCATATATATATATATATATATATATATTTATTTATTTATTTTCATAACCTCTCAAGCCCACAAAACAGGAACGACACGAGAAATAGGAATTCAAATTTCAACAAAACAGTCCAAGTTTCAACCCCTTTAATGCTTTGGAAAATCAGGGATCTTGAGCTTCCTAAACAACCTTCCCGGCACGGTAATCTGTTTTCTATGCTTCTCGTGATAAATTCCTGTTCATATTGGACAAGTTTGTAGCGAAAACTGAGCAGAAGTGTTAGTTCTTTACCAAATTGATAATCTGTGTAATCTCCTCATTTTCTCTGTTTTTATTTTGTTTACGGAATGTTTCTCAATGCTCATTTCTCATGTCAAAATTTTTTTTTTTAAATCGTTTTTAGCAATTCTGTTTACTGCTTACGAACTCATTAAGCAAACATCATGTCCACCACCGCCACCGAGAAGACGTCGGAGATCCTCATCCCGTCACTTCCGAACGACGTCGCTTTGCAATGTCTAGCTCGTGTCCCGAGACAGTACCACCCTGTCCTCTCGGCGGTGTCGAAGCCCATCAGATCCCTCGTCTCCTCCCCTGACTTCTTCGCCCTCCGATCAGCCCTCAACTGCACCGAACACCTTCTTTACTTCAGAATCCAAAGCCTAAAATTCCAGCCGGCGCGTTGGTTCACGCTCTATCGACGACCAAACGAAAACTCCGTAACCGGCAATATCATCATGGCCCCGGTCCGTGGAACTCCCAATGACCGCCTAGATTGGTCCGAGTACGTCGCCGAGGGGCCCAAAATCTACGTCCTCGGCGGCAAACTTGGCCGCAACAATTCAGCCGGGGTTTGGATTTTTGACTGCCGCTTCCACAAGTGGGAGCGAGGTCCGAGCATGCCACCGGCGAGAAAGTTCGGCGCCAGAGCGGTGGTTCATGACGGCATGATTTACGTTTTCGGACACGTGACAACGGAGGGCTCATGGGCCGACGTGTTCGACAGGGTGAGCGGACGCTGGGAGGCTCTTCCTAGCCCCGAGCTAAAGGTCTACAACAAATCGGTTGCGGGATGTGGGATTAGAGGTGGTAAGGTTTGCGTTTGGGTGAATGGAGAAGAGCTCAGGTTCGACCCCGTGACGAAGACGTGGGAGGTGCTTAGATTGGGAATGCCTTGGTTTTCGCATATATGCGACGTGAATGGGGTGTTGTTCTGCTACGATGATCATATGAACACTTTTAAAGGCTTTGATGAAGAAGGTGGGGTTTGGAAACAGCTGAAGCTTGAGAACGGAGGGTTTTCGAATTCGAATTTGAATCCGAATCAGTTGTTGGTCTATTGGATGGCCAGTGTGGGAGGGAGGTTGGTAATTATGGGAGTTTTGCGGGATGAGCATGGAAGTACAGAATTGGAAGGAAGAATGGGAGTTTGGTGTGTGGAAATTGAAGTGAAGAAGGATACGGCCGGGGATTTCCGCGGAGAAGTTTTGTGGTCGCTGATGGTTTTTTCGATGCGCGCATGGTTGTTTGATAGGGCGTCCTCGTTCAATACTTGTATTCCCGTTTCCTTGTGAGAATTTTTTTTCTTCGGATTTGGATTGTTTCTGCTCATTGCTAGCTAGAAGTAAAGTTTCGGTCCCTTTTTTTTATTTTTTATTTTTTTTTATTATTACTATTATTTTTTTCCCCTAGAGAAATCTGAAGTCTCTGTTTTTTGAACTGAAAATCCTGCTTGAGTGAGGACTTGCTCAACACATTACTTTATTTTCCCCTTTGTGATGTTTCCTTTTAATTAGTATTATCATAATTCTTTTAAAGGAATTAAATGCGAATAGTGCATGTGTAACCATAAAGTTTTGTTTCATTTATTGGAAGATAAAAGTTGGAGTATTTTGCTTAAACATTGTTTATTTTCCTGCTTTGATATTCTGTTTCTGTAGTTCCCTTGTGTTTTGGTGTCATTCTATCATTCTTTGTAACAAGGATGTAGACACCATGCACATGTGCATTTTGGCATGGTGAAACTTTTTGTTTTTTTCTGTCTTTCTTCAAAAGGTTGCAATTTACCAACGTTCTCAACATCTATATATGGCAGTATATATTTTTCATATTTCTCTTCATTTGTCGAGGAAAAGCTTCGACATGTATATTTTCTTGAGCAATGAAGTGATTTCAATTATTATTATTTTTGGCATAATGAAAACTGTCTGAAAGGTTGAAATTTGGTGGTTCTTATCTTTGGGAATTCCCGGAGCTAAATCCATAGTGATTCAGTAGTATTTTGATAACCAAACGTTCTAGTTTACTCAATTAAAAAAATGAAAGAAAAAAAAATTTTTGTAAAGAAAGTTTTTTTTTTTTGAAGTTGATTTATTATCACTCACTTTTAATTTTGAAAGAGCATTGAAGTTTTAAAAACAAACGTAGGTTATTATGTAACCATCCTCTAAACATTTTTTTTTAAAATTTTTTACAAACAACCATCCATTAAACATAAGTCTCAGGTCATAAGCAACATAAAAAAAGTTCCCAAGTCTTAAAACTTAACAAATAAGTTTCAAGTCAATAAACCTAGCGCCGGCTTGCGACCTAGGTCGCCCTCCCCCTCACCCACGAAGACCAGCCACTCTTGACCTCGGCGACCCCAACGATGGACCCCCCCAACCGACACCGAGTCCTCGATGAGGAGCCCAACCACCACCCGTCCATCGATGAAGGTTGTGTTCTTTTTTATTTCTTTTTTTTTTATTGTCATTTTTTAATTTCTTAAGTTATATTACTATGAAATAAGGTACCTTAAAATTATTATACACAAGTAATTATATTTAAACAGTTTTAAAAATAACTCTTATGTCTCGTTTGGTGAATGAATTTAAACTCAAATTTTTCATCTTAATTTTTGCCTTTTTCTGAAAAGTCAACAAAAATTATAACTAGATTTTAAAAAGTTAACCAACTCAAACTTAAAAATTTCAACTCAAACCGTTTTAAGAAACGGAGTCTTACAAATATATCTCAGTCGTTTGATTATATTAAAATAGTTTAAAAATGCAATCTAAGACATTAATATATAAAATGAATTCTACGGTAGACAAACCCTTAACGTTTCTTTTCTTTTCTTTCTTTAGGGTTTGTTTGGAATCATCACTCATTTTAAACTAAACTGTACTTTTTTCATCATATTTTTTATCTTTTTCTGAAATTTTTTTTTATTTTTTCTAAAAAAGTCAACAAAAATTACTATTTAAACTTAAAAATCTCAACTCAACTCAAACTGAACTCATTCATCAAACACCCCCTTAAAAACTGGTTAACATGACATCGCAAACCAAGAACGTTACAGAGCAGCAACTCACTAGCCAAAGTCAAACTAGTTTTCTACTCACTTCTTTTGTTCTCTTCCGACGAGAATCTCATTAGCAAACATCATGTCCACCACCACCACCACCACCACCACCACCGAGACTCTGTCGGAGATCCTCAGTACCACCCTGTCCTGGCGGCGGTGTCGAAACCCGTAAGATCCCTCCTCTCCTCCCCTGAGTTCTTCGCCGCCCGATCAGCTCTCAACTGCGCCGAACACCTTCTCTACTTCCGAATCGGAATCCTAGACTTCCGGCCGGCGCGTTGGTTCACGCTCTACCGACGACCCAACCCAAACTCCGCAGCGGGCAATTTCACCATGGCCCCTGTCAATGACTGCCTACAATTGTACAAGCACGCCGTCGTTGGGCCCAATATCTACCTCCTCAGCGACGAAATCGACCACAAATATACAGCCAAGGTTTGGATTTTTGACTGCCGGTTTCACACATGGGAGCGTGGTCCGAACATCCCAACCTGCCAAAAATTCGGCCTGGGGACGGTAGTTCTGGACGCCAAGATTTACGTGTTCGGATCGCTGACAGCGAAAGGCTCATGGGGCGACGTGTTCGACACTGTGGCTGGTCGCTGGAGGCCCTTCCTAGCCCCGAGCTTACTGTCTACGACAAACTGGTTCTGGGATGTGGGGTTAATGGTGGTAAAGTTTGCGTTTGGGTGGTGGAGGGAGTAGAGCTGAGGTTCGACCCGGGGACGAAGACATGGGAGGTGAGTAGTCTGGCACTGCCGGGGTTCGAACAAGTATGTGAGGTGAATGGGGTGTTGTGTTGCTGTAATGGTGATATTAGGACCTTAAAAGGCTTCGATGAAAGAGTTAGGCTTTGGAAAGAGATCAATCTAGTGAATGGAGGGTTTCCGAATGACTTTCTGGCGCTTCAGACGCTGAATGTGGGAGGGAGGTTGGTAATTGTCGGGTTGGGAAGAATGGGAGTATGGTGTGCGGAATTTGAAGTGAAGCAGGATAGTGATAATGGGGATTTCTCCGGAGAAGTTTTGTGGTCGGACATGGTTTATTCGATGCACGAATCGTTCTTATATAGGCTGTCATTGTTCAATACTTGTATGCTGGTTTCTTTGTGAGAACCACTCACTCAATAGTGTAAGTTGTTTCTGAACTAGTGTTTGTGTTGTTAAGATCAGACTTGTTGTTTCCTAATAGAAACTGGTTTTTTTTTTCCCTCATTTAAGTTGGTTTAAATTGCCAATAGTTATACATATATTGTGTGGACTTGCTCAACACAGTTTATTTATAGCCCTCCTTTTAATTCGTATTATCATAATAAATCTGCTCATCATTCTTGTAAAGGAACTAAATGAAAACACAGTGCAGATGGAATCATAAAGTTTTGTTACATTTCTTGGAAGATGAAGATGAAAATAGATTACTCTGACTAAACATTGATTTTTCCCTGCTTTGATATTTAGTTTCTGTAGTTTCCTTGTGTTTTTTTGGTGCAATTCTGTCATTCTTTGTTTCAAGGATATAAACACCATATGCTCATGTGTATTTTATCATAGTGAAACTCTTTGCTTTTTTCTCTCTCTTTCTTCAAATGATTGCAATTTGAACCTTACCAGTGTTCTCAAGGTCTATGGTAATACTTTTAATCATATTTCATCCTTTTTGTTCAGGAAATGCTTTGACTGGGATACTTTTCTTTGACCCATCTGGAGTGATTTAAACATGTTTTTGCAGTGTGAAAATTATGCTAATGTGGCTGAAAGTTGAAATTTTCTACTTATCTTTGAGAATAAATTAGAAAGGTGATCCATAGAGATTCAATAGTATTTGCACCGCAGATTGTTAAATTTAGTGCTGATGCTAGTGTCAAATCTACAGCTCATAAAGCCCATTTTGGTTTTGATTTTAGATAACCAAAAATCACTTGTTGAACAATTTTCGGCTGAATGTGGAGTTGGCTTATATTTAAGGCAATTAGAGATCAGGGCATTTACATTGTTCTAGAGTATGTTATTCCAGTTGGTTTAATAGAGAACGATTCGTCCAATGCAGTTAAGGTACGCTTTGCAATTTGGTTCCAAATAGCTGAGGGGGCCCAAAAAAAAAAAAAAAAAAAAAAACTATATACTTAACTCCACCCCGACACAGAGTCACCAAATATTTGTTGAGAAATATAGAGGTAAAATTACCTTAGTTTTACTGAAGAAAAGAAATGGAGTCAAAGTCTGGAATTGAATATTTTCGTTTATGTTGTAGAGTTGTGCAAAATGATCATATATCTTATATGGAATAGCACATTCCGAATCCAAACTCTTAGTAAGCTGGGACCGGCAGTATAGAACCGATTGGTATCAGAACAAGACTGATTTTTCACTTCTATTCATTAGGCACAATCGACCTTAAATAGGTTTGAGCAGTGAATGGTGGTTTTAAATCTCACCATGCCCCTCATTTGTCCATGATCCCTGACTTCCATTTCATGTTGCTGAAGAATATTAAAGACAGATAGAGATACAACGATGAGTTTCTTGTTTGGAGTTTCCATGAGTGAATAATAAACTAAGGTTATAAACAGTAAATGTTGGTGCTCCTGTTCTCAGTTTTCGAGTTGGTTTTTATTTTCTTTTCCCACTTTTTTCTATTGTCCTGATAAAGAATTTTATTTCCATTTCTGCTTGGCTTTGGAGAGAATTCGGTAAATATGTAATCAGATGATTTTACTCGGAAGATATTACGTTTCTATAGTTTCCCATTGCATTGGTGGATCGGAAGAAAAAGCTTCTTGCTTAACCAAGACCATATTCAAAGCAGTTCTGCACCCGCGTGTTCTTCGAGTTTACTTAAAAAAAAGTTTTGACAGATATATTTTTTGCTCCTCTTCTGGACCCATCTTAACTCGTTTTTGCATTATTTGACATGGCAGAGCTGAATTTGAGATGGAGGAAATTGACAGTTCTTAACATCTAGAATTCCTTCCTTGAGCCAAATAGAATTGCTAATTTGTTGTTCCATTTACAATCAGATTCTCAAACTCCAATGTTTTTGTCAAATCTGGTCTCCCTCATGATCATGCACTGCCAGACTTCTCCCATCGATTTTCTATCGAGAATTCTTCCATTAACATCAACGATTTGAGCATCAACTACGTTGTCCGCAGCTAATTAAGCGTATTTTCGCGGCAACGAACCATAGGCTCCTCCAGTGATGTGCCCGCCAATGCCTACAGTCGCCCAAATTCCTGCAGGGAAACCAAGGACTTTGCTTTTCTGAGCAATCCTATGGTAAACTTCGCCGTTATTAGCTCCAGCTTGAACCCATGCAGTGTTGTCTTTTATGTCGATTTCGACTAACCGAAGATTGACAGGGTCTATGACAACGAAAGGGCTTTCGATTCGGGACATGTACGAGAGGCCTTCGTAGTCATGGCCTCCGCTTCTGACTCTGAGATGAAACCCTAGCTGTTTTGAGCAAATAACAGCAGCTTGCACGTGGGAATCATGCAAAGGGGTGAAAATGAACTCAGGTTTCGGAACTGCAGGCTCTAAGAACCTGAGATTAGACACTGGAGATTGCAGAATAGAAGAGTATAAAGAATCGTTTGGGGGAGAAAAGAGTGGTTATGACTGGAACTGAAAGTTTAGAGTAAACACATTTGATGAAGTTTTCTGAAGTTGAAGATGCCCGTGAATATGACAGCAAAAGAAGAGAATATGGTAACAGTTGAACAAATATTGAGGACTTTAAAATCATATGATTATAAAATGATGAGTTGTGTTTGTAGAAAACCAAGAACCAACCAGAGAGAATGAGAATGTTAGGGTAAAAAATAATACATCAAAAGATATTTATATAGACTAACTAGAAAATATAAAAAAACAAATCTATCCTTAACTGAGAAAAAAAGAAACTGACTAATAATAAAAAACCAGTAATAAATAAATATAAAACTATAATGTTATGTTTTTGAGCAATACAATGTAGCAGTTTTGTGTTCTTTCCATATTATGTCGTTTGATGTCTTGCATATGTTGAGCTCTAGTCTCTTAATTATAGAGTGTCGATGGAATAATTGAAGAAAAGTCATTTGATTGAGCCACCTATCATTGTACTCACATATTTGACATGCGACTCTGCTTTACTCTTCCATTCTCATCTTCATGCATTAACCTTTCCTGTAGCTCAAAGGAATGACCAAAAACATAATGAAAGGAGGATAAAGGCCTCGAGCAAAAAGTAAAAAAGCGTTTATCGTTAGGATTGACGCCTTTAAAGCATTTACTAGTTTGCGAGCATAAATAGACGTAATTTTAAAAAATAATTCTACGCGGTGGTTGCCGGACCACCACGTGATCACGTGATGATAATTAGACTATCGTGTGACAGTTCAGAAGGAAGGATGAAAGCACTGTTGATAAGTACTTTTGTCCTTTTATATATGATAAAAAGACATATTTGATCTATTTTTATCATTTCTTATTAGGACATTATTCTTTAAAAAAAAAAAAAAAAGTTTAGACAATTTAGTTTTATTTTTTTATAAATTTTGTTTATTAATTCATTATAATTGTATGAAATATATCATAAGGTTTAAATACCGAACGGTTGCTTTAACTATATGTAGGCGTAGAGTTCACAAATATAAAAGACATGATTAAGTAATATGAAATAATAACAGTTAGCAATCAATTAATAAAGTTTGGCACTTTATTTTGACAAGACCATGGTGCAAGTTTATTTATTATTAACAAGTGACATGACTTTATCTTGGGTTATAAAAATGGTGATTACAAAATTGAAAAGCAGTGGTGTGAAGGGCATTGAACTGGACCTTGATAGATATTAATTCTCTAATGTACAAGCCCTGATCAATTGAAAACTTATTAGTTGTTCAGTTTAAGAATAGAAGATCTATCACTAGATGGTCAATTTATAAACAGACCTTAATTGTGACCTTGATCTCGCGGCGGCAAACAGCCTCGGCCCCTGGCCTACCAGATCTTCCAATGACGTGCAGCCCCCATTCGATCGCAACAATGGTAAGTAGCGCTCGCCCGGATCTCGTGACAACATGCAACTCCTCCGGATACCATCGACGAGAACGAGCGCGCCTACGCCCCTCGACGGCAAGCACGCGCCCCCTCAACTACCGGCAACTTCATCCCCTCCCCCATGGCGTTATGATATATGCAAAACAATAGATGTGAATAAATTATTCTAGGTGTTTAAATAAGAATTGGAAAAATGTATGTAACCAACAAAGTGTGAGAACTCTTAATTAATAAATAATATTTCTTTTATCATATTTATTTTGATCATTTTTCACGCACAAAACAATTCATCTTACAAGTTTATCGAACATTATTTTACAACTTTCTAAATTAACAGCACTTTAAAAACTACACTTTATTTAACTCTCAGCTAATTTTTTCCACAACAGTTTTTTCTTCAGCATGCAACCTTTTCAATTGCTACAACAAAATCAAACTAACCCCTTAAAATTGAATATTAAATTCTGACAGCTAACTTTTTCCACAACAGTGTTTCCTTTGGCACAACTAATAGCAACTTTTTTAATTGCTACAACATAATCAAACTAGTCCTTAATACTAAATATTAAATAAATTCTCCAATCTTCATTCATGATTTGTTCATAAATAGGTAGTCTCTTGAAGTGTTAACTGTAGTAATAAAGAAAGAGGTAACTAAAGAGGTGCAAACGGAAACTACAAATAAATCTAACAATGAATACGCATAATAAAGAGTCACATTACATGACAATTGGTTATATCGATTGGCACATGTTTTTAAAACAAAGGTTTTTTTAGAAATATATATATACATAATATGATTATGCAGTTTTGATCCCTGATCATGCCCGAAATCAAAACTAATAATTATATATTTGTTTTATTATGGGATTAATCATAATAATTATTAACTATTTGAGCTTGCATTATGCAGATCCATCTGGTTCCCTATATAACTTTATAAACCTGTAGAAGAGTTGATGGAATTATTCCGAACGTTTATACAATCTTTTTGGAAAACCATGTGAAAATCGTCCATAATGAGTTCTAGTCCAAGTGTCGCACTAATTAATATTGTCTAGGACACTGATGAAAGTGGTAATTATCAGAATTACTATACTTATTATCATTACTAGCGAAGGGATTTAAGCCAAAAACTTTGGGACATTTTTGACAATTTGACTATATATGTGAGATCCAAAAAATTTAATGTGACAGTACTACAAAAGAAAATATTGAAAAGTGGTGTTAGATTTGAAATAAAATTTTTTTTCATGTACTATTATTGAAATAAAAAATAAGAGTAAGTATTGAAAATTAATATTGTTATAAAATTGTAAACATGGGGACATGCTAGGTTTGAAATAAAAAATTTTCAGAAGTATTATTGTTAAAGTTAATCTAAGAGAGAATGAAGTATCCTTTTGGTGTAATCTTATGGAAAATTTTGAGAAATTATATATTCGAATAGTCATTCTAAATATGCGTTTGTTATAAAGAATTAGAAATTAATCATTCAAATATCATTTGAGTTTTTATTTTTAAATGACAAAGAGCCATCCCTTAAAAATTTACCAATATTCTGATATATATATATGTTACAGTGATTAAAAAAAAAAAAAATTCTCATAATTATGACCATCAACACCAACATATTTATTATTATAAAAATTCTAAATATATATATATATATGGCCATTCATACTTCACTTTAGGTAGTTAAGATTTCAGTCAATTGTCAGGATTGAATGAGGCTAATACTTCATTTGCTTTTAAAACTGGTCGTCCAAATGGTCGGTTAATAACTCACATAATGTGGCTAGAAAAAAGTGACGGCAGACATGAACTAATAGGAATATCATATATATATATGACTTTACTTAAAAACTATAGAGTTAAAATTTCTATCCCAAGTTCAAAAAAAAAAAAAAAAAAAATTGTGGTCAGAAAAACGACATCCCATCTCCATGCTTAAGGCATTATACCATCTCTACAAAAACCCAGCCCACCAATAAAATTTGTTTTAAGCATTCGTTTGGATGAATTACTGGAAAGCCTCAACCCCATCTCTACTGCAAATCAGTTTACTTCCCTTTTTTTTTTTCTCTCTTTATATTATTATTTCTTCAACGAAAACCGAGGTAGCTCATAACCATAAGAGGAGGAGCCTTTTGCAATTCCGTAGCAGTTCTGTCGTTTGAGTAGTACATAGTTGGATTTCTATTGGAATTCGAGTATTTAGATTTAGAGTTATTACTTTGAGATTAAAGTTTGATTAGTTCTTGTTGATGGATTATATATATATATATATATATGTTAGGGTTTGATTAGTTAAATTCATTACATTCATTATCCTTTAAAAAAAAAAAACCACTTCACTCATTATGTTTTTTTTTTTTTAAATAATATCTAGATGGCAATTGATTGAACAATCATGGATAAATAGAAAATCAGAACTCTCCAACTCCTACGAAGAAAAATGAGATTAGTACTAAATCAAGTAAAGTGGATTTCAATCCTGGAGAATTGTAAACTGATCCTGATTATAAACTCCAGTTTTATAAACTATAATAAATATTAACGACCCTTTTCAAGTTCGATGAACGCAAAGGCAAAATTCTCCTTGTTAGCCCCGGAACCATATGTTTCCATTGATACAATTTACAAAATAAACAATAAAATACATCTTATTGGTTAGAATATTGTAATTGTTTTATAAATATTGGAGTTGGTTATAATACTTTATTATACACTAAAGCATAAAGTATAATGCTATTTTTACACATATTTATCAATAAAATACATTTATTGGTTAGAATATTGTAATTGTTTTATGAATATTGGACTTGGTTATAATACTTTATTATACACTAAAGCATAAAGTATAATGCTATTTTCACACAAATTTATTACAAATATGTATTGACATGAATATATATTGTTGTAGAAGTGACATAATAATTGCTCACAAAAGTTACAAAGAGATTCTTTTATAAATAATCAACCATTATACTCGGAAATTCACTCCAAATTCCATCCAATGGGGCCTTTATTTCTATTTTTTTTTTTTGGTTATAAATTCATAGACACACCCAACAAACGATTAAATACACTTTTTTGAAACCCAAGCTAAATAGATTGCTTTCCAGATGGATCATATATTAGAGATGGTCTTTAATACTATCTTCTGTTTGGAGATAAAGTAAAGAATCAATAATTTCTAAACAAAAACAAAGAATAATTTAACATTCCGACAACAAATACAAGATTGCACTACATAAACAGCAATTAACTTTACAGGAAATTAAAGTAGGGGGGAAAAAAACCAACTTCTCCTAAAACGGAAAAAGATAAGGAAAGAAAAGAAACAAGACTGACATAAAAACTTATTTCTTTAATGTTTATACATTCTGTGGGTGAGATTATTACTTCGTTCAGTCATCACTATATATTCTATAACGTAATATTATAGTTTGAATATTCACATCAAAGAAAGCATGTCAACAAACATGTAACAGCATAATAACGGAATCATATTCATACATGTCATCCCTTGTATATTATTTAAGACAAGCACGCCTAATCAAAATTCCCTTAATAATATTAGGTTACATTGATCCCAGAATAAAGGAGACAAATCAGGCAAAACATGAGTTTCTTTTTCTTTTTTCTTTTTTCTTTTTAATGTGCGATTCTTAAGATTATATTTAACAACAATAATAATAATCAACTAATTAATTAATTATAAAGTTGGAAATGAAGCATCATCAAATAGATATCTCACAAGTCACTCTCAAATGATCAGCAGCCCTTGCTGCTTTTTATATCTCTGCTCCTTTATTTCACATTCAATTAAAACCGTCACAGTACTCAACGCGTTACTTAGCGTTATTATATATATATATATATATATATCTGTCGTTTCTTATTTATTTATTTCTTGGAAAATAACATGTCTCTCTTTATATCTAGACAATAGTAATAACAATTATGTTAACAAAATATATATATGGGAAATTGGTTTGCCGTCTTGAGCCTCAAAAACCTATGTTCTCATTTAATGCTATTATAATTTTAAGATCATATTTACATATGCCACTCTATCTCAGCAGCTTCCATAACGCCCCTCATCGCACCCCAACCACATCTCTCTCTCTCTCTCTCTCTCTCTCTCTCTCTCTCTCATGCAAATCATAATTGTACCTCTTCCTCTCGCCACGTGAATTTTCCCCTTCTAATTTTAATATATTTTTATTTATTTGTTTATGTTACAAAATTTTCTCGTTATTTATAAGCAATATATATATACAAATCCGAAGTATAAGGAACAGAATATTAATTTCACATAATCCCTGTATTTATTTATTTAAATCTATTAGAAAGTAGTACTATATATATACATATATTAGAAACGCCCAATTTCCCTTTCTCTTTATATATCTCTCTCAAGTCTGACCCCAACACACCTCTCTTGCACTTCACCAACTACCGAAAAAACAAAAACAAAAACAAAAAAAAAACAAAAAAAAACCCAAAACCAAACTCTCTCTCCCTCTCTCTCTGTCTCTCCCTGCCTCCCTCTCTCTCTCTCTCTCTAGAAAAGAAAAATGGAGATGAGTGCTACGGCTCTCGTCACCGAAGACACGAGCTGGTGGGTGTTTACCCTACCGGCGTTTTTCGGCACCGAGACCCTTTTCGACGGCTGCGTTTTGCTCTATCTGAGCCTGGGTTTGGTGTCGTTTGGGCTTCTCACGTGGGCCTTCTCAACCGGCGGCGTTGCATGGAAGGATGGGAGGAACCGGAGAGGCCCAACCGCCATCAGCGGGCCCAGGGGGCTACCGGTGTTCGGGAGCCTCTTCACCCTCAGCCGCGGCTTGGCTCACCGGGCCTTGGCTTCCATGGCTTGGGGCCGAGCCGAGACTCAGCTCATGGCTCTCAGCCTCGGCTCGACCCCTCTCGTCGTCGCCTCCGATCCCCACACCGCCAGGGAAATCCTCACCTCCCCGCACTTCGCTGACAGACCGCTCAAGCAGTCGGCGAAGAGCCTGATGTTCGCCCGAGCCATCGGCTTCGCGCCGAACGGATCCTACTGGCGGCTCTTACGGAGAATAGCCTCCTCGCATCTCTTCTCTCCCCGGCGCATTTTAGCCCACGAAGGCGGCCGCCGGATAGAATGTGCAGCCATGCTGCGAAACGTTTCGACCGAGCAGAAACTCCTCGGTTTCGTCTCCCTGAGAAACCACCTCCAGGCGGCGTCGCTGAACAACATCATGTCGAGCGTTTTCGGCAAAAGATACGAGCCGGCGCACGATAGCGAGGAGCTCGGGGAGCTCGAGGAGCTCAAGGACATGGTTAGAGAAGGGTTCGAGCTCTTGGGCGCTTTCAACTGGTCCGATTATGTTCCATGGCTGAGTTTTTTCTACGATCCGTTTCGCATAAACGAGCGGTGCGCGAAACTTGTCCCCCGAGTCAGGAAACTCGTCCTGGGCATCATTGAACAACACCGACTCAGTCATGATAACGAGAAAAGCAATACTAATCCTGACCATGGGGATTTCGTTGATGTTTTGCTCTCTTTGGATGGCGACGAGAAACTTCAAGACGATGACATGATCGCTGTTTTGTGGGTACGTCATATTTTCTGTTTTTCTCTCTTTTTTTTTTTTTTGTCTTTTTTGGAATATATTTGTTTTTGTTTCTTTGTTGTGGAAGTGACTTGACTCACTGAGTTGTCTCGTTCAGGAGATGATATTCAGAGGAACTGACACGACGGCGATGCTGACGGAGTGGGTGATGGCGGAGTTGATTCTGAATCCGGAGAAGCAAGAGAAGCTACGGGGAGAGATAGCCTCCGCCGAGGGTGACGGATCCGTGGTGACGGACGCTGAGCTGGCGAAGCTGCCGTACCTCCAGGCGGTGGTGAAGGAGACGCTGAGGGTGCATCCGCCGGGACCGCTCCTCTCGTGGGCCCGCCTGTCCACGTCGGACGTCCAGCTCAGCAACGGGATGGTGATCCCGGCGGAGACCACCGCCATGGTCAACATGTGGGCCATAACCCACGACCCCCACGTGTGGGAGGACCCGCTGGCCTTCCGACCCGAGAGGTTCCTCGCCGCTGACGTGGACGTCCGTGGGTCGGACCTCCGGCTGGCTCCATTCGGGTCGGGCCGGCGCGTCTGTCCCGGGAAGAACCTCGGGCTCGTGACGGTCACGCGCTGGGTGGCCGAGCTGGTGAGGAGTTTCGAGTGGACTGAAGACCCGACCCGACCCGTGGATCTAAGCGAGGTTCTGAAACTGTCTTGTGAAATGAAGCACTCTCTCTCCGCCGTGGCTACGCAAATTAAGGAGTTTTAGTTTGTTTTTAAATTATTATTATTATTAATTATTAGGGTTGATTTGGATTAATATTATAATTATGTGGGTGCTTATTAATTATTATTAGTGTTGTGGGATATGTTTTCTTTAGTAGGAGATTGATATGGAAGCTGTATATTTATTAGTATACTGGGTTTCCTTCCTTTTGAAATATTTTTATTTTTATTTTTGGTTTTTAAGTAAAGTAGGCATGGATATTTAGCATGGTTTTATGTTTGTTAGAGAGGTCTCCAGTTTTGGGAAACGGCATTTGTTTTGGAGAACTCCTGTGTAATTTGTGAATCGTGTGATAGTAAAAATGTTTGCATGTAATCTCTCTCGATCTCTCTATGGACATATATATATATATATATATTTTTTTTTTTTTTTATATTACCTTGGACTTCTGTTAGAATCATCTTTCTTAGCTTTTACCGTGTGGAATGTGTTTCTCCCTAGAAAAAGGTGGTTACGAAAACAAAATTCGTTTGATAAGGCAATTTATAACACCTTAAAACTTTTGTCTTACAGGACCTATTTGGATTTGGCATATTATAATATATAGACTATAAATAGTATATGGATGCGTTATTAAGAAAATGAGTTATAAGCTGACGACCTATGTGATATATATATATATATATGTATATATATCTATATATATTCATAACAGTTATGATTGCTTTGGGCTGTAACTGTCAAAATAAGTCGTTATAATTTACGAAGTCACAATATAATTTGCAATTATGTTGTGAATGAATACAATATAGGGTGAACGACTCGTTGTATCACAAGTTACCGTTGTTTCCCAAAAATAAAAATAAAAATAAAAATAAAAAATTGCCGTTAATATTTCGGTTTAACAAAATGCAATCGTATTTACTTTAAAGGATCTTATTTTTATAAAAAAGGAAAAGAAAGAAGAAGAAGAAGAAGAATTCTTAGAAGGAATTAACTATGTTAAAAGCATACGTTTACCTTATTAATTTTTAAACTTTTAACATTAATTTTTGTTCATGGAATGAGTGTCTTTGAACGTGACTGAATTTTTTTGCTAACGCAGATATAAATTGATGTAGACTATATAGCTAGGTAGGTCACATTTCACTCGCCAAATATTTGTCTATTTTCATGTCGTCGTTAATTTTGCTGGCTTTTAACATTCCTTAGACTTGAGAAACATATAAATATATATCTATATATATATATATTCCCTGTCAACATTTATATATACATATATAACGATTTTATTAGCTAGTTGGCATTGGCCATAAAAATAACTAATTATATGGACTAAACGGAATTATTTGCATCCGTTTTGTTGGATATTAATCAATCTTAAATAACGACTATTTTCCATGGAGGCAACAACTGAATTTCGGGGAATTACATTGGATTGAGAATAAATTCTCTATTTGGCTTGTGAATAGATTTCATAACAAATCTATCTAAAAAATTTTAAGATAGATAAAAAAGATTATAACAACTAAATATTTAAACTTGATTAAAAGAAAATTACATTTCAAAATTATACCTTATTTATTAATAAGAAAGATAAACTATTTTTTTTCTACCATAACCCTAAATGCTCCTGATGCAGTGTACCTTCCTTTCATAAAAGAACAGAGAGCTCAGGACTTATGTTAATTAATGTTATTCTTTACTTGCATATGTATGCACACATGTACATCTGTCTTGAATTTAATCATGATAAAGGTATGTTTGACATAACTTTTTAAAAATTATTTTTGGTTTCTTCAGTCTAAAAGTTGCTTTTAAAAGTATTTGAATGGTCTGTCGAAAAAGCTTTTAGTCTCCAGAAAAACTTTCTATCAAAACTAAAAAAGATTACTTATGAAAAAAGTTCTTCTAAATAGATTTTAAAACTTGAATCATAATTTAAGTTAGATATTATAAACTTTGTTTCACTTACAAGAAAACTTTAAAGTCATTTTGATTTTAAAAATTCTTTTTTAAAATCTGCTTCCCAAACATATCTGTTGCTTCTCTCTTTTATTGATTAAAAACAAATGCAATAGCTCTGCCACACAAATCCTAATTATGTCAGCAGCAATGAAATCCAATTGTGTTCGTTACTACTGCCCTAAAAAAAAACATTGTATTCGTTTTATAAATATATATATATATATTTATATATATGCATTTTTTCTCATCCAATTGGAAGATTTATATGTAACTTTTTTAGTTGATGTAACAACTAATTAATTAGTTTGTAATATTTTTTAATAATATTTATTATTTACATTAATAATAATAAAAAGTCTATAATTGTTCCAATATTTTTTTTAAATTACATATAAATTACCTAATAATTATAAGATATTAAATAAAATATTATAACTGTCAAAACTTATCAACTGTAAGATATGAGATTCTATATTAATAAGTGACAAATTTACATCATTTAAGATACATATAAGTCACCTTATGGTCTTGTTGAAATCATTATCCATATAGTAGTGGAGAAAGATTCACGTAACGAGAATAAGGGTATATATTTGGGAAAAAAATCTTATTAAGAGAAATTCATGTTTTATTTAATTATAAAGTATTTTCAATTGTGATTACTTTTTTTTTGACGTGATTTTGACTATATTTTTATCTAGAAACGTGCAATGATAACAGAATAATTTATCGTAAAACAACTCCCTTTATCACTTTATTTATCTACATGAAGGAAGGTGCTTCCTATAGTCAGACTATAACATGCATTTTTAAACGTTAAATTCAGTCAAAATTGCATAAAAAAAAAATTTACAACACCTAATCTTAATATAATAATTTAAAGTTGAGCCTAACTAAGTGTCTGTCTGGATCATACATTATATTTGATTGTTCATTTAAATTGAATATTTCTATTTAAATAAAAAATTTGAATTGTGTATTCAAATTAAATGTGTTTGAATAGTTTTGTTAAAAATAACATTTGAATTATGTAAAAGTAAAAGAATTAATATAATATAAAGTTTTAAAAAGTGAAAATTGAAGTTGGACTTAAATTAATGTGAAACAGTAAAAACATTTGAATGCACTTAAATGTTTGATATTAAAGTATGTATGGATCCTCTTATAGTCAATCTTACTTATGTGATTAATTTTATATATACAAAAAAAAATATGTTGGGATCACATATTAACTTCGTAAAATATTCCAACGTGATAGATGTTTTGAAATATATATTTGGATGTCCCGTTTAACCATTATAGTCGAAGTGTTTACATTTGGAATGGTTATTCTAATGTGTATAGTGAGAGAGTGAGAAATAATATATGATGTAATTGATAAAAATATATACATGAAAAATTATAAGCCTCCATTTAGTGAAACGGTTTAAATTAAAATTTTTAAGTTTAAGTTGGTTGACTCTTTAAAAATTAGTTATAATTTTTGTTGATTTTTCAAAAAAATATAAAAATTAAGATAAAAAAATACAGTTTAATATGAGTTGAACTAACAAGTCCTAAATAATATTTTAAGTAAATATACTATTCAAATGGAAGAATATAAGAATACAATACAGAAGGAACCAAATGTTTTATTTTATTTTTTTTACTTGATTATAATATAAAATAAATATATGATTAACTTGGTTTTTGTTTGACTCTCTATTTTGGACCAAAAAAATTTTCAGTTCAATTTCCGTGCATTACAAATATGAATTGTGTTAAGAGTTAAATAATAATTACGCGAGTTAACGATGGAAACGGACAAAGCACAGAGATCATATGACGACAAATGCCCAATCAGTCAGCACTCAGAATAACGACGCGTGGCGGCTGTAGAGGTTGGTGAAGGAGAAGAGTATGAAAGCAGTGAGTAGTCAAAGGGCTCAAGTGCCTTGGTCAAACACAGAAGTTTTTTTTTTTTTTTTTGTCGTAGGCACGTGATATTCAAATGCTACACAACACAGACACTCGTTGTGGGCCCCAGGCCAGAATGCCAGAATGGTGCTTTGCTTTGTCCTCCAACGCCAACTGGTTTTTCTATGTCAAAATTTTATAAATAGAAATGCACTCGGAATATTACAGCTATATATACGTACCTGAGAATTATATATATAGATTTTTTTTTTTAAAACAAAGTTTTGCTGTTTTGTATTTTAAAAATATTGGGAAAATAGATAGATTTCAAATATATATTTCAAAAAAAATTAAAATGTTTAGTAATTAATTCGATTAATCAATAATTCACTATATCGATGATATGAATCAATCAATATGTACAACATGATCAATATTATTTTATATTATATTGTCAATCAATGATCGATGATACGAATCAATCAATGTGTATGACGTGGTCAATATCATTTTATCAAAAAAGACAATTTTCTTAATTTTTAAAAAACTTTGGTTCATGAAAAAAAAAAAAAAAAAAAAAAAAAAAAAAAAAAAAAAAAACTTAAGGCCCAAACTGGTATCAGTTCGAAACGTTTTTCATGTTTTCATAAACGAGCCAAGATAGCATCTTGCATCAAGTCAGAAAACATAATAAAAAATAATAATAATATTTTGTTCAGTGATGAGAAGATGAAATGATGTTCTTTTTTTTTTTTTTTTTTTTTTTTTTTAAATTTTGTGTTCATTTTCGTTTTTATTTCTAATCTTTATACATCTAATAATTATTTTCAAAATTACATTGAAACATAATTTTAACTTTTTCTTATACTCAGAACAATATTTTCACAAACATAATCAAATATGATTTTATCTCAATAGTATTTTCAAAATATTCTTATTTTGTTGCACACTCGGAACAAAATTATATTGAAAATGCTCTCAACCGCCCTAAAAAACAACCTTACCTATATATCCTTTTTAAAAAATAGTTATAATATATATATATATATATATATGCCTAGTCATGTATATTTATACATGTTGGCTTTCATAGGTATGATTTGTGATTATTCTAAAATTTGAGATTTTTAAGAAATTAAATTTCTATTTTACATCATGAGATACCAATAAGGAAGCCATGAATTTTTTTATCAATTGGGGCTTTTTAAACTAATAAGATTAATAAAAAAAATTAATTTATTAAAAAATTTACAAATAAAAATTTGATAAAAAATTTTATTAATAAGATTATAAAAATAGGATTATAAGATCAGTTTTTTTTTTTATGTTTAATAAGGGCTCTATGTACATTTTTATAATATATATATATATATATATGTTTTGTAAGAAAACATATATTAAAGTCCTCATGATTAGTCTTTATCAGGCTCTGTGCCCGCGAGACACATGAAGCTATTTTCGATTGTAATTTAGAGGGTCGAAAATTTATCAAATGTTAAGAGAGTGTTTGGTTCACTCACTCAAAATTTTTTTTTTTTTTATCTTTTTCTTAAAAAGTTTTTATCTTTTTTTCAAAAAATTTTTTATCTTTTCTAAAAATTCAAAACAATTTACTATTAAAATTTAAAAATTTCAACTCAAACTATTCCACCAAACACCCCAAAACACCCCATAACTATAAGTAACATTTAGTTAATATTTGAATCTAAGAAATTACAATCTATTTTTTTTTTTATCTTTTTTATAAAAAGTCAATCTTAGTTTCATTATTTATAATTATTATTATAATTTTATAATTTAAACTTTAAAAGTTCATAATTTTACAAATATAAATATAAATAAGATGCTTTTTTTTAATTATATAAAATTTCTAAAAAAATGAAATAAACTCAATAAAAAATTTTCTCTAATAATTTAATCATCTCATCAAATACATAACTTAATTTAAATCTAAATTTAACCCTCCAAACTCATGTACTAAAACATATATATATAATAATAATTTAATCATCTCATCAAATACATAATTTAATTTAAATCTAGATTTAACCATCCAAACTCATGTACTAAAACATATATATATATATATATATTTTCATAAGTTCAATAACAACTGTACCATATATGATTTTTTTTTTTTTTATTTTAAATATCTGTCTCATGAAAAACACTTTTGACCGAAGTCGGTAAGTAAGAGAAATTTAAAATAGGGGCCAAAACGACAATAACAGATGGCACAGTGTTGGCTAATATTTGACTAGAGTAGGGCTCACATGACTTTTTCACTGTATGAATGATAGGTCATTTGCAGTCAATGATTCAGATACGATTTGCCCCTTCGGTCGTAAAAAGTACTATAAAGGAGGTTGACCAACCCCACCCCCAAACCCATATGGCCATATCCAGCCACGCCAACCCCATATACAGTCACCACAGTCACCATTTTAGTCTAATCCGGTTGCCATTGCACCGTCCACAGTAACTTTATAGAAAGATATATGCATTACATGTTGTTGGCTAGTTAGCTTTGGCAAATGAATAAACAAAAATAATTCTTCTTTTTGAGGTCACGACGTCTTGTACCAACACCCTTCTTTGCGTCAATGAATCGTACAATTGAACACCGTACACCTCACGTGAATATTGATATAATTTAATGGTAATTTTATTTATATTATATATAAATAAGAAAATTATAACAACTAATATATTTTATAAATATTTTATATATTCATTTTAATTCTCAAATTAAAAAAACTAAACTGAAAAACAACAACAACAACTTTGAAAAGTCACTTCACATTTCTTTTTCTTTTTATTTCTGTTTATTTTGGTTCAATAGACATACATTTCATGTTATGAAAACATACCCTTTTGTTTTTTTTTGCTCTCAATTGTTGGAATATAACTAACTAACTTGTGCCATCATTAGTCTGGCTTAAAAATTGAATAAGGGAATTGATGAATAGTAAAATAAATAGGCATACTAGTGTTTAAATAAAATTGTGTTGAAGTACAATATATAAAGGACTGAATGCATATTCCATGATATTAAAAAATATATATTGTCAAGTGAGCGTCTTATGTAAACACACCATTAACGAATAGGGAGAGCTCGAGGGTTTTAAAGTTTAGAATTTATCCATCAGTAAGGATATTACCCTATTACCATTGAAAGCTCGATGGGTAGACGAGATGGTCTCCAATATAAAATTCAATATCAATATTTAAATTATCTTAAAGTCATGTGAAATCAACATATATATATTTGATATGTTATTTTTACTAATTTGTGATACAAAACATAATTTTATTTTAATTGTTAGATCTATCATTTTGTCATTATTATTAAATTTTAAAAATCATAAAATTTTAATAATGAACTCATTTGGAAATGAAAAGGTGAAATTAACCAATATCAATCAAATGCCAACTTTACTTGATGTAAAATTTAAGCTATAGCAATTCACAAATTCGTTACTGAGAAACATCATTAGTATGGAAAGTATTTTTCCAACAGAAATGCAATAAATAAATAACTAAAATTTTAGCAATGAATTTGACAGGCTTCGTTTGGTTCGTAAGCTCAAGCTTACATTTCAACACTCAAATTTTATCTTTTTCCTCAAAAATTTTTGTCTTTTTCCCAAAAAATTAATAAAATTTACTATTTTAACTTCCAAATATCAACTCAAACTTACGAACCAATTATTGATGCTCTATATATACTCAGTACTTGTCCTCAGATATGGGTTCGAGCTGTTACCGACAAAGTGATTAAGATAACCAGAGATGTTATATGTCACACAAGAATGCCTTAGCTCTTTTGAGATTATCACTCTTTATATCTAATTAACTTTTTTCCTACCCTGTTATCTTGTACTCTTCTCCATACACGAATCACTCATGTACACTGATTTTATCTTTTATTTAATTATGGACTGCTATCTTATCTCTTTTCTATATTAAAAAGGCTAATCATTCATTCATAATAAATTTATCTTCTACTTAAATATTATTATGTGAGTGTCTTGTTATCCGTTATTTGATAGATCCTTAAATCACTACATATTTTAATTTTATTTTATTTTATTTATCTACTGTATGTGACCGTAACAAGTGTTTGTCAACTAGAATTTTAAAAAGAAACAAATGCGAAAGAAATTAGGGGTTTTTTTTTTTTTTTTTTTTTGTTAGAAAGAAGATGGGGCAAAAAATGAAAATAAAAGGAAAAGAAAGCAGGGTTTGGCTCTGTGAAAAGGAACCCTAAAAAGGGATTGCACTACTGCAGAGATAACTCACTGTCCCGGTAAGGCCCGCGACCCAAGACTACCCCAAGTGATCCCCCTACACGTTAAAATTAGAGCCCCCTTTATGTTAGAGACTTTGTACAAAGACAGCAAACCCTACTCAAGCTTGAGTAATTGCTTACGTATACATCCATATATATAATATAATATTATATTATATTATATATCTACCCCTATTCAATGCAAAAGCTGATCAATAACTGTTGAACCAGCAAACAAAGGGCCGTACGATATCCCACGCTGGTCTTTGGAACACAAAGAATCTTTAATCTCAAACCCTACAGCCCAACTCTACTGTGTGCGTGTGTGTGTGTATATATATATATACGTATATATATATACAGAGATATAGATGAATATATCGTCAGAACTGGACAGAGGCCTAAACCCTAGGTGCCTCGCGGTCGTGGTTTTGCATGTCAGTGATGATTACATTTTCGTATGTGTTATAAAGGCAGAGACGAGAGTGAGAGAGAGAGAGGAGAGAGAAGCTCAGTGATCGAAAAGAGAAACAAAAGCACGTGAAAATGGCAATAATTTACTGCAACCACCTTCATTTTGTCATCTCATTCACGCACGTACGAACAAGGCACAGTGACTGAGGTGGCTTCTTATATTGGCTATAGAGCTAAGATCAGCAGCTGGGAGAGAGAGAGACAGTTAGTGAGAGAGAGAGAGAGAGAACTTTTATTTACTTTTAGGTTTGGTGTCCATTACATACTTGGTTTTGGACAGAGCTGGTTAGCTTTTGCTGTGCCAGTTTAGTTGGATCCGAACTCTCTCCACACTTACGACAACTGGTGTAGTTAGTTTAGTCGGTGGCATCTTTTTCTTTCTTGCCCGCTAGTCGGCAGATGCTTTTTAGGGTTTTTCTTTTTTTAACTCGGTACCATGAAATTGAACTTTGTACTGTACAATAGACTGAGGTATAATATTCTCATATTATATTATATCTTATATATTATATCTGTAATCATTTTTTTTTATAATTTTATAAATGGCGTACGTATGTCTCCAAATATTTGAAATAAAAAAAATTCTCCTCTCATGGCAGCATAAGGCGTAAAATTACCAAGTGGCAACATTTTTATAAGAGGACTAATGCTATATAATGGATAATTAAAGGATATTATGAGCAAACTTTCCTTTTAGGGAAAGGGGGAATTATTAAATTTTCTTCAACATTGTAGGATATTTTTTGACAAAAAAAAAAAAAAAGGGTTTAGGGGGGTTTAAGCCTAGTACTTAAGTAAATTACGTCTCTATCATTAAACTATGCATGTAATCATATTTTTAAGTATATATATTAATCATATTAAAATCAACAAAAGATGTCTAAATATATATATATATATAAATTTATATATTCAAACTACATAAATGATCAGAAGAAGATTGAAGTCTAATATATGTTTAGAAGAAGAAAATTTCTATAGTATGACTTCTGATTTTATGTTTAGAAGAAACAGTTGCTTATACTGTCTGATCTTTGACGAGCAAGTAGTATAATAGACTGAGTATAATATTCTCATATTATATTATATCTTATATATTATATCTGTAATCATTTTTTTTATAATTTTATAAATGGCGTACGTATGTCTCCAAATATTTGAAATAAAAAAAATTCTCCTCTCATGGCAGCATAAGGCGTAAAATTACCAAGTGGCAACATTTTTATAGGAGGACTAATGTTATATAATGGATAATTAAAGGATATTATGAGCAAACTTTCCTTTTAGGGAAAGGGGGGAATTATTAAATTTTTTCAACATTGTAGGATATTTTTTGAAAAAAAAAAAAAAAAAAAAGGTTTAGGGGGTTTAAGCCTAGTACTTAAGTAAATTACGTCTCTATCATTAAACTATGCATGTAATCATATTTTTAAGTATATATATTAATCATATTAAAATCCAACAAAAGATGTCTAAATATATATATATATATATAATTTATATATTCAAACTACATAAATGATCAGAAGAAGATTGAAGTCTAATATATGGTTTAGGAAGAAGAAAATTTCTATAGTATGACTTCGATTTTATGTTTAGAAGAAACAGTTGCTTAGTACTGTCTGATCTTTGACGAGCAAGTAGGTATTATGCGTGGTAAATTTTTAATCTCACGATTCCTACTGATAACTAATAATAAAGGGGACTTTGGGAAGAAATGATGATAAAGTTTTTTTACGTTTCTCAATAATAGCAGAATTCCGTGATCATTAATTGAACTTCTCATTTTTAGTTGAGGAAATATTTGTGGTGCGTAAGAAAACAACTCTTTTTTTTTTTTTTTTTTTGAAACCTATAAGTCCTATTGACCTCATTGTTCTTTTTATTAATATTATTATTATTATTTATTTTTATAAGTAAATAGAAAGAACTTCATGCTTCTAAAATCTTGTTACATTTTCATTTTATGATTGTGTCAAATTTATCTAGTTGTTGTTGTCTAATGAAACAACAAGAATTCCCCCATTTAATAAAGAGCGAGCTAGCGTCCTAGTAAAAAAAAAAAAAAACACAACACACATGACAATAATGCTTATGCGATGATAATATACAATCAACAATATACACATACCATCAATTATGTAATTAATTAATGGATGGATGCAACAGTATTTGCTAAAGCACAAAAACACACACACATTTATAAATACATAGATCATATATTTATATGTTGATTACATTAAAAACGGTGAAAGAGTACTAAAGCACTAGATAATAAAGAGAGCTGCATTATTTATCTCCCATATATATATTTATGTTAATGTTATATTTATTATAAAAATATATAAAAAATCAGATATATCCGTTATTAAAAATTTTTTCTATCTGTAGTCTCAAAATTTTTAATTAACACATGAATTTAGCGGTTCACTTTTTTTTTTTGGGTGGAATTTAGCAGTTCATTTTAGATTTCAGATGATCTTACAATGAGAATAATTGGCAGTCTAGCTGGGGGTTTGAAAATATGTATGAGAAGGCGTGCATGCATAGTGCAGTGAGATACCACACAGCTATATATATATGTGTGTGTATATATATGCGTTCGTATATATATGTGTCAGCCAAGCCAATCATCTGCAGCATCAAACTGAAAGTGAGGTCAAGAAAGAAGAGACACAGAAATATCTCTCTGATCAGTCTATACTATACTTCATGAATTAGGCCCAGACTTTTGCGGTGGAAAGCTGTGGAGGAAAATCAAAGTGTGTGCCATAAACTTTTTATTTTTATTTTTCTTTTTCTCGGATCTAATTTTGGTGGTTTTTATTTTTCTCAAAGTATGATATTCAGTGAACCGTACATTTCCTTCGCCGGATTGGTCGAGTCTGTTGGCTGACCAGCTTTTGCAGCTGTTCACTATTATTATTATTATTATCATCATAAATGCCAAAATATGTACAGGAAGGGAGATTTTTACTCTAAGACAATCTTTAATATATTAATATATATTAATGTTATACTTATTATAAAAGTAAAAAAAAAAAATTATACCCTTCTAATAATATTTTTACATCTTATTTGTACTTTCGAATTTGTAAACGTGATAATTTAATATTTAAATAAAGTGAAAATAAAAAATTAAACTAAAATATGATAAAATCAAACCAACAACTAATTATAATCAAATATTAAATTTGATATTGATGATTTATTGTGATATATTTGTCAAAAAAAATTAGCATCAAATATAGTATTTTATTGGAGAGTTATTTTTTTTCTTTCAAATATCAAAACTTACCATCTAATGCACATCGATCGCATGAGCTATTCGATTAAAAAAGAACATGTTTTAAAAATCAGAAAGTGAATTTAGAGATGTATAATAATTTAAAAGGTATAACAAATACATCATAATATTCAGAAGCATGTTAGTTCAAGTGACATAATTCACGGGTTGGTAAAATTTTTTCACATACATATTATCAACTTAGATGGTCAACTACTAAACTTATGATTGTTAAATACATCTGTTGCACTAACTCAGCCGATAATGAGAAGGATAGATGTTCAGAATTTTCAGTCATAGATCTAAATGGAAGTTTTTTTCGTTTAAATTAATAAAAGTGAATATGCAGTGAACATCTATAAAATTCTATATAAAAAATAAAATCAAAATTGTTGCATTCCATGAGAATATATATATATATATATATATATTTGTTGCAATTTATTGCAAGATGATATTTCTAGAAGACTAGAATGATCTAGGAAAGTCTCCCGCATTGTGCTGCGCCGCTGGTGCGGTTGGACTTTGCTGTTTGAGCTGCTTTGTAAAGAAGTATATTTTTCAGTTATTAAAAAAAGAAAAAGAAAAAAAAAAAAAAAGATTGCCATGAGAGAATATATTTTCAAACAAAATATAAAATAAAAACCGTCAGAGTATACATCGACCCGCGGGGGGTGGTGGTGGTGGTGGGGGTGTCATTTATCTATATAACAAATCGGAAAGGTGTGTGTGAACTTAGATTATTTTTAGTACTCTTCTAGAAAAACTTAAAAGAATATTTAAAAGTGAACTTTTTTGGTGACTATATTGAAAAGTAAAATTGGTTTTAGTAGTCTTCCATTATTAATGTTGTCTTTAATGCGCAAGAGATGGAATAACATGATAGGATATTTATTAATAGAAAGATTAATCATATTGACTTTCGTTTGTCATTAAAGTCTGTTTTACAAAACTTTTTAAAAAATTGTTTTTGATTTTTCGTATTTAAAAGTTATTTCTAAAAATATTTAGATGATTTATCTAAAGTGCTTTTAGTTAGACATTATAAATTTTAATTTAATATCTCTAACTTCATAAGCTCTTGTAAGAATGTGATAGGAAAGGAAAAAAAAAAAAAAAAAAAAAGAAAAGAATGTGATACCCAAATATTTACTTAAAAGTCACAATTTTATTAAGCTCTATGTAACGGTCCTACCTATAAATTGGTTCAACAAAATAAGTTTATTGATAGAAATGTGTGGTATTATTCTTATTATTAAAAGAGGAAACTAATCATTTAAATGTCACCTGTTTGACAAACATTTTCAAATAAAATAAAATTTGTTGCAATACATGCCCCCAGGTGATGCACAAACTACATATAAGATCTAATAATGAACATCTTTTGAGGGTCCATGTCGGGCCAAATTAGCTACAAAATGAGCACACAAAAAAAAATAATAAATAATAGTATAGTCCTATTAGTAATGTGAACCAAGGATTAATTATTCTCAAAAGTCAAAATCTCTGCAAATCCCACTAATTAATCTTATATAAATATATAAATATAAATATTATTTTGAGGAGATAAATACCGAAATCTAGATAATAATTAAGTATATAATATTTTATGTCATCATTCTGTCTAGTCATATACAACTTTAATATTCCATTAAAAAAAAAACATTACTTAATTAGTGAATTGCCCGGTTGAATTAAATTGGATAATGATAGTACATCTCAACTGCCCTGAACAATTCCTAGTAATATTATTATTATTTTTTATAAAAAGAGTCGTCATTAATATCCACATATGCCTCCTATTATCCTACATTCTTTTTCCTTTGAATACGTCTTATAAATTGATAGAGGTTCTTTGTCATTTTAGCCAAAGAGAATCCTCATCAACTAAGCGACAATATATATTTTTGCAGAGAGCTTCACTTTAAAAAAGAAAAACAAAAAAAAAAAAACAAGAAAGTAAAGAGGAGACATGGTATAGAAAAGGAGTCAAAGTGTAACAAACATATACATACATACATACATACATAATATATATATATATATATGGTTTTGCAATTCAAATCATATTTATGTGACGGTTTCCTTGTCTAAAACTTTGAAAATGTATTAATATAGGCATTATAGCATATTGATTATTATGATATATGTTGGATAAATAGAAAGGTATACATCATGATCATAACCTGTAAATGTTTTGAAATCTTCAACTAAAAAATAATAATACAAAAAATGTGTGTAATGTAATAAAAATCACATCAAATCTTCCATTAAATATTGTTCTAAATATAATAAGTCATGACCAAGTTTTCAAAGGAATACTTGGTTTGATTCGTTGCATCTCTCTTATGATAATGGTGCCACTATTATTTTATTCGTGCTTGTATAACTATTTTTTTCTTTATAAAAAATAAATAATATTGTTTTAATTGTTTCTTCAACCTCATGGGAATCTCGAAAAATAATACCATGGACGTCAATTTTTCTCCCACTTCTTAAAAAAATGAAGAAATTCGAGAATTTCTATTTAAATTTTATATTGTCCTACCTGCTGAGTTGGTCCGAAGAGCCATAGACATCAACTTGTTAACTTAATTAATACTTTGCGTTAGGATCTATCTATAATCTAAAAAATTCGAATTATATATATAGCTAAGAGTGGAAAATTAATGTGTAAACATATATATATATATATATATATATATTGAAGGACCATTATTATAAATAAAGTATCTATGAAGTCTGCATTCAAGCATTTAGGGGTCAAAACCACCAAGGGACATGGATTCAGAAGCACCCATTGGTTTTAGTTTTTCTATTAGTTTTTTCTAAAATAAGAAGAAGAAAACCCCCTGGTTTTAAAAGGACAGGGTTGTTGGTATGGCAAATCAGTTTTTGAGTTCATTAATTTTGCATACCATTTCTTGTCTATATACAATAATATACATTCAAATATACATATACAATAGTGGACTATATAGATATACATACATCGGCTTCACTTTAAACTAGGCGATATAATTAATGAACGCACATGAAATCGTCACCCCCCCTTCATATATTGTCCTACCCACAATTAAACACAATTTTTATTTTTACTTTTAGTCGGTAGAAAAAAACTAAATTTATTTTTTTTGATAAAAATTTATAAACGTATTTTTATAAAATTTTAATAAACCAAAATGATTTTTAAATTTTTATTAAACAATAAAATATTAGAATGAAATTTATAATGTCATATGAAACTCTTTTTTTTTTTTTAATGATTTTTAAATTTTAATTAAACAACAAAAATATTTGAATAAAATTTATAATGTCATGTGAAAAATTTTTTTTAAAAAATTTATTTAGAAGAGTTTTTTTTTTAAAATAATTTTTTAAACTCTCACAAATAATTTGTGGATTCAAGAGGGTCAAAAATTGTATTCAGACAGTCATGCTTAGACGGGCACTTAACCCGGTAACTTGTACCAGGAAAAAAATAATATTCTTTTGTGTTTTGCAAACATATTTAATTTTAGGGAAAGATTGTGATACAATTTATTTTATATAATTCATTTTATATACTTTATCAGTGGAGCTCATTTTTTTAGATCATTTGATATATTTCAACGGCTGCTAACTGATAACTTAGAGTATAATTGAAATTCTAAATGAAGAAATATTATGTGACACCATGCAATTCTTTACGATATATGTGTGTATACACGTGTATATGGCAAAAATCAATCCAAGACATGAACCTATGGCATTCCTGTGAAGTTTCCCAATTCTGATTTGAAGATATTGTTGGGCCAGAAAGGTCCAGCCCAGGAACAGATGGATGGTTCCAAGTATTCAAAAACAGATGGATAGTTCCAAGTATCCATGGTTTTTGAATAATCCATATCTGTTATGTGGTATGACTATAAGCAGGGAAAACTTGAAATATATATATCATTGATTAAAAAAAATGAAAAAGTACAGAAAATTATGAAATACCTTTTAATCTTAAAATCCTTACACGAAGCATTAATTAAAACTTTACACATTTAATTAGAAATTTATAAATATATGTCAACAAAGTTGAGATGGCCGAGTTGGTCTAAGGCGCCAGATTAAGGTTCTGGTCCGAAAGGGCGTGGGTTCAAATCCCACTCTCAACAAATCTCTTTTTGGCCCCCTCTGTTTTTTGTTTTTTTTGTTTTTTTTGTTTTTCAACCAAGAAATATGTCGTTTGTATCTCTTAAACGCTCTAAATACTATTGTCGTTTAAACAGTAAATTCATTCAAGTGGCGCCAAACCTTATCCGTTAACTAAAAGGTTGTGTCGTGTCACAACACTTCTTCACTTCTTGGGACATAATTTTGTGAACGTAAATAACGACCACAATGTTGAGCAGCTTAACCATGGCTTCTCTGTTGAACACCAGTGTAGCTGCCGCCGCCGACTTTCGTCTTCGAAATCTCGATCTCAACTGCCACCACACAACATGGCGTGTCAGAGCTTCTTCCTCTGCTGCCCCAGGAGTCGACCTCTCCAACCTCCAATCTGCCATTGCAAAGGTTAAGTAGAGAACCCCACAACCGTTTATGTGTTCTCTGTTCTTTATTTATTTATTCTCTTTTATTTTTTGGGTTTTGAATTAGATTGCTACATTTGTACGTTCTGTATGATTTTGAGCTGCATTTTGTTGTTCTCTTTCATGTCAATTGGAAACTGATCCATTTTCCATTCACGTGGATATATATATATATATATATATATATGTATATATATGTTGTAAGTGCAAATTTGAGTTTAAAGAATGTATTCGAAAATAGCAGAATTTAGGCACACGGACGTAAAAACGATTGAAGCTACATTGAATTTCGGTATTGAAGAAATTGAAAAAGACAGTGGCAGAGGCACTTAAAAGCCGATTGGAAGCCAATGTCCCTTAGGTGAGTTAGTAGGACACTCGTTCTCGCCGTTAAATATTTGGGTTCATTCATCACCACCGCATTGTCAGGGTATATAGACAATTCACTTTGTGAGAAATTCATATATTACGCGGGAAGTATCCACTCCAGGATAATCTGGGTATTCAAACTTCTACCCCTATAACCATTTAGCTTTATCAAAAAAAAAAGTGTGGAGGCGGTTGCCTCCTTATTTTTTTTTTTTTTTATATTTTAAAAAAAGTTATATAACTTTTTATTTTTATGTTCTGCCTAATTGACATGAAGTTTTTACACGTACAGTCTCGTTAAATTCTACATTTTTTTTAATTTTATTTTATGATTTTAAAAATAATTAATATGCTCCTTACTGAAATAGGCTGACTCTGTTATTGATTATAATATATTATTGATAAAGCTACTTGAACTAATTAGGAATTTTTTAATCGATATTTTAATTAGAATAATTGAGACAAGAAGATATTTTGCACTATTCTTCCTTACAAAAGAAAGTAGTAGTTCTGCCATACTTAAGTTGTTAATTGAAACAGCTTAAATTAATGGAAACCAAAATTAGACCACTTCAATTTCATACATGGTATCAAAACAGAGTTGGGTGTCGTCGTGCTTGTTAAAGAATTTCTGATTCTGCTTTTGCTTTAAAATTCTAACTTATAGCTTCTCAAAACTGCTATAAAAGTGAGAACTCTGTGTAAATTACATTTCTTTTTCAAATAGACTGCTTCTGAAAGTTTTTTTTTTTTTAACTAAAATTCTCTGATAATCACTTTTAGAACTACAAAAGCCAGACTAAAAACTTTTTCGTTTGTTTTAGATTTCAAATTCCAATCGGTATTTGTTTGATAATTTGAACAGAACTTTGGCATGAACAAAAAATAAAAAATAAAAAGTTTGGCAAGTTGTACTGCTTAAAGAATCTCTGATTCGAGCACTTAAAAATTTGAACTTTTAGCTTCCAAAAAATGCTACGACAAGTGATTTGATGCTGTGTAAGTTATTTTTAGAATGTGTTGTCAAACTGACTGCTTCTAAAAGTTGCTTAGTCGTTACTAAAATTCTCTAATAATCACATTCAAGACCTGTTTATTTATTTATTTGATTATTTTAGATTTATTATTGGGAGATTACATTGATGATTTTGATGGTGTATATGTACAAATTTGTTACAGAATGATAGCACAGGTGTTAAAGAGGCACTTGATCAGCTGAATGGTATTGGGTGGGCCAAAAAATGGGGTTCTCAGCCATATGTGTCACGTCGTACGGTCAGTCTCCATTACAAGTATGAAGTTCTGGGAAAGTGCTACTCAAAAACTGATATACAGAAATATACACACACACACACGCGCACATTTACGCGAATTTTGTGCATCTGTTCATGTTCTGCTTTGGGTGCTTATTCCTGTGTTTTACCTGGAAAATTCACAATTGACTGTCTCATGGTCATCTGTGCGCAGACGTCTCTCCGGGAGCTGACAACTCTAGGTATTAAAAATGCAGAGAATCTAGCAATCCCCAGTGTTAGAAATGATGTAAGTACTTTTGACACGATCCAATTTTATTTTTCTAATCCTGATCGTTCTAATTTCATTTCATGTCAAACCGCGGAGAAGGTTTTATATAAATGCATAAAGTTATGGCATGAGCTGTATATTTATCCTATAAGATCTATAGCTAAGAGTAGTTTTATATCGTACGATATAAATTTTTAACATAAACACTCGTTAAACAGTAATTCCAACCGGTATGACTAAAAAAACAGTTCCTACAGTAAGTGTTTCCTAATTGTAATCACTTGGCCAATTGGGACTACTTCTTGATAGTATGTCTACGATTTTACAAACGTTTGAATTACAAAGCATTGCAAAAACATTGGTCTTAAAACTAATTGATATCTTTCAGTGGTACAGGCGGCTTTTCTTTTTACAGTGGTGGGAACAACCGGATTCTTAGGTGTTCTTGCTGGCCAACTTCCTGGGGTAAATTGGAAATAACTTTTCCTTCTGTTTCCACTGTAAAATCTAAATTGCTTTTCTTTTCACTTTTGGTTCTCTTACTCCTTATTTTTTCAGGATTGGGGCTTCTTTGTGCCATATTTGATAGGAAGTATCTCTTTAATTGTTTTGGCTGTGGGTAGTATTTCTCCTGGGTAAGAATAAGCTCTAAATGCCTGGAAGTTGTAACTTAGTGAGGTTCATTTATAGGTTCACTATTTTCCTTATCCTGAAAGCTATTGTGGTCGATCTGTTTCGTGGATTTGTGTGTGTCCTTTGCTTGTGTGAATACAAAATAAATGTATATCTCATCAGTTGATACTTATTTTATTTTGACTATTTTCTGGAACCGCAAGTGATGCTTAATCTACGATTTTTAGGCTACTTCAAGCCGCCATCAACGGATTCTCATCTTTCTTTCCAGATTACCAGGAGAGGATCGCTAGACATGAAGCAGCTCATTTTTTAGGTACTCTACACGCATATTATAAAGATTTGATCTTTATCTCTCTTACATTATGTTACCTTGAATGATGGTTTACTTGGTTTCTTGACACTGATTTCAGAAAAACAAAAATGTTGTCTTTGATAATTTAGTTGCTTACTTGTTGGGCCTACCAATTTTGGGGTATTCTCTGGATATTGGAAAAGAGCATGTTAATCTCATTGATGAGAGGCTTGAAAAGCTGATATACAGTGGGCAGCTTGATGCCAAGGAACTAGACAGGTAACATTACAAATACTCATCAAATGTATCATTTGCTTGATCACATCCCATTTTTTGTTTCAAATAGATGGATTATATGCAAGATATCCTATAATCACTCCAATAAAATATATATATTTATATATGTATGTTTATAGGGATGGGCTACTATTCTCCCTATACGCCACGTGTACCAAGGAAGTCCCATATTTCCTCATTATGTAGTTTAAATTTCATCCAAATATTGGATCATTGCAAACATGATCTTTGATACTTTTGCCCCCTAAACTTTAGTGAATTGGCAAGTTTCTCTTTGAACTTTTAATCTTAACAAGTTACCCCCTTAAATCTAATAAAAGGTTACAGATTCCTCTCAAATCAATGATAACTGTTAAAATTTGAACGGAAATATCCTCATACATGTTACATTAGCTCGTTTAAGGGCAAAAAGGGATGGTGACAACACAAGGGTGTTTTCAGCGAAATTTTAACAACTCTTGTCAATTTGGGAGAAGTCTTAAACACAATCAAAATCAAGTAATCATTTGCCAGAATAAAATGTTCAGAGGGTAACTTGTAACTTTCCTATTCACGAAAAGTTGGAGAAAAAAAAAAAAAAAGGCCGAGAACCCTCACCAACATGTCCTTCTTTCTAGGTTGCTTCAATCATCATTGACTAAGCAAAATTATGTGTGGTATGTTATTAGGTTGGCAGTGGTGGCGATGGCAGGACTCGCAGCCGAAGGCTTTCAATATGACAAAGTGGTTGGACAATCTGCTGATCTTTTCACTCTTCAGGTACATAAACTATCACTTACCCAACACCCTTTTTTTGCAAGTATACTACAACTTAGTGATAATCTCATACTCTTGCATTATTTATTTTGATCTTTAGAGATTTATAAACAGAAGCAAACCACAGCTAAGCAAAGAACAGCAACAGAATCTCACCAGATGGGCTGTAAGTTTCTCGCAACCTGCATTATATGACCCACTTTTTCACTTTTCATTCACGATGCCAGACCTTCTATTTCACTTTCTCAAGACTTTACATTATTATGTGTGAAATTTAAAGTAAAAATTTTATTTTTGGTAAATTGCTCGTGTACTTTTAAGTTTGTATAACTTTATCTCTATTATATTTTTGATAGCTTGAATGACCCTAAGCTATTAAATGTTATTACAATAGTCATTTTCGTTAATTTTTTGACAAATCCGTCAGTAATTTGTTCAAAAGGCTATCTAACAAATGGATTCCGTCCAAGAGTTACAGAAATGATTACATTTTTAATAGTTTAGAATCACTCCAACTATGGAAAAAAATATATAAATAAAGACCAAATTACACAAACTTAAAAGATTTAAGGACCAAACTAGTAACATGCCCTTTTATTTTGTGTGTTTTGGATTGCTGATCTTGGGGATTGGTACTACAGGTTCTACTTGCTGGATCCCTCTTAAAGACTACAAGAATTTGCATGAGGCCCTCATAAAAGCAATGTCAGAGAAGAAAACTGTCCTGGAGTGTATTGAAGCTATTGAGAAAGCATCTTAAATCTACACCCAAAAGTCATTTTGGAATTCAGAAATCAGATTTACATTATAATTCTTTACCCTTACACTTAATCACATTTTAATTTGCAGTTACAGAAAATTGGACGACTTTCAATGCTATTTCTCGCCTGTATCACCACAAAGCTATTTGTTTATTTGTTAATTATTATTTATTTCTGAACAAACAGAACGTAAATTTTTTATTAAACAATTGTATTATTACATTTTGCAATAATTTGAAAAATGACTAAGCCCTTTAAGGTGGCTATCCGGGGGAGGTATTAGAACCAGATTATCGACGCTCAATTTCTTTTCTACCAAACCAACAACTTGAAAGATATTGAACCTTTTACTAATTAGGATGAAGTTTAATGAACACAGTGCCTACATGAATGAAATAGTTAGTGTCTACTCATACCTTGCTAATGGAGAAGAAAATGAGCAAGTAAATGAACAAATAAAAAGGGAATTTCATTTTATTTAGCATAAATCACTGTAACCAGCAAACTTACTTCAGGTTTAGCAAAGTTTATTTATAAATAATTTACAAATAGTCAGCAAGTTCACAATAAAAGATGATTAAGGCTAATCAGCCAAAAAAACAAAAAAGAACCGTGGCTACTTCAAGAAGATCTCGGTTGCTTGATTTACAGTCGACCATACATTGATTGCAAATCCCTCAGTTTTGAAGCTTCATGCTCCAGACTATCAAAACTCATGGAACTAGGTATCCTCCAACTCCAATTACCAAACTGTATCAAACAAAGTGCTACAGTTAAACTCTTAAATCCGAAAAGATCTTCTAATCATGTCAAGAGATTAGGAAAATAGGTCCAAACTTAGGTTTTGCTCCAGGTGGGTCTGTCCTTGGAGCAATTCCATGTGCGAGGGAAAATTTTGCAACCAATAAATATTGATGTTTATATAGGAAAAGGAACAGTATAAAGATTATGGCATGCAGAGAAAAAAATAAAAGTGATATTCAGCTCGGTCCATGATCAGAAACTGCAGGGTATACAAAGAAATAATAAAATTTGAAATTATATAAAATAAATAAAAAGAATACACCACCACAACAATAAATCAATCCTATGCATCCATGGGATAAATTGCGAATCCAACATAATGGTAGAAAGATTTAAGTTGTTTCATCTTCTACTTTGAATTCAAGACCTTGTATAATACATTTTGCAAGTGAACTAATCATTTACCTGAGTTGCAGGAATGTTCATCCTTGCAGAATTCCCTAACTTAAGAATATCCTGCATAGGTATTATTGTGGTTCGGGCCACTGACGATAACGCAGCTTTGATGAGTTCCCATGAGATATCATCTTCATTGGTAATCGACAGATACTTCAGTACCTAAGGCAAGAATTAAGTCGTAACAAAATTATAAGTGTTGAACCTTGCCAAAACCAAATTCATTTGCATTAGAAATTTTGGAAAGCGAATGCGGTTTCACCCACATTGGACTTCTCTTCTTTTGGCAAAATGTCCCACCAACCACGGATCTGTATTAAAACAAATCACAATTAGTAACCTCTCTTTTAAAATCGGTAAAAAAAAAAAAGAAGAAGAAGATAAGTTCAGCTGAACGGTTAATAAGCATAGAATAAAGTAGTCCTACGCCAGAATTACAGAATTTATGATCCCCCAGATGTAATTTTATAGCCAAATAAATTCAGTGGATCAAGGAGGCAAAATGCCAATCATTACGTAAAGATTTCAGTCCATACGACCATACCATATACGTAGAATTTCCAAATTAATAATCATCAAAGATGAAAATCTAGCAACATTTCTAAAGAAAGAAGATGGAATAAAAGGACTAATACCGTGTCATTATCATGAGTTCCAGTGTACACAACTTGATTCTGTTCATGGTTATGGGGTAAATGAGGATTAGCAGCGTCACTTCCAAAACCTGGACCAAGAAAATATAAAACAACAGGAAAATAAAAGCATGAATACTTGAGTTGTTCTTCTACGTGTACGAACCATATGGAAGAAATATACAAAATCAAAACCAATTTAATACCAAACTGAAGGACGGCCATTCCAGGTGCCCCAATGGATTTCCGAAGCTCAATGACATCCTCAGTAATAACCCCCTGTCATGTAAGAAGAAAGGATGAGAATGCATCCAGCAAACGCCAAAGTGGAAAAAAAAAAAAAAAAATTGCACTCAATATGTAACCATACCAGATCTTCAGCTATTATATTAATCTTTCCAACAGCTCTGGAGATGGCATCAAATAAAGATTTTCCTGGTCCTGCCTAATGGCACACAAAATTCCATGGTTTAATAACGTGATAAGACCATCACTGACTCTCTGACTAAGGAACTACCTTCCATCGTCCAACCATTGCAACTTTTGCTTCTGTGAAAGTGAACATATTAGTGCAACAACGTCATATATATGCCAATCAATAATTGCAAGAAATCTTAACTTATGAGTCTCACCAGAAGGAACAGCCCAGAAACCAGTAAATCCTCTGAAGTGGTCTATCCTAAATTCATCGTATAGATCCTGTGCACGTCGTAAGCGTCGTGTCCACCATGAAAACCCATCTTTCTCCATTGCTTGCCAATTGTAAAGAGGGCTTTTAAGTTGAAATTTATTCAATCAAAAAGCCATATTAGAAGTGGAAAAAAAGTAGATCATTTTTTACATGAAATATGTGATGACAACAGAACAAGAAATCTAGGAACAAAGAAACAAGATAAAAACAAAATATCAATCTCCAATTCTAGAAACCAATTATTGTTCCCGGTATTTACATCAAAACCCTTTTATGATCCAACAGGAGCTATGTAGAATAGCATCGAAATAGGAAATCATTTGATATAGTAGGAGGGAAGAAAGAAACAAATATTAAAACGGAAAAGCAAAATTTAAGGGTAAAGAACACCTCGGGACACCAGATTGACTTCTTCTTTTTTTTTCCCCCCCTCCTTTTTTGCCTGTTAATGGACGTAGTAAACTCAGTGTCGCAGTGAAGGCTTATTAGTCCTTGGGAACTACACCAAGTAAGAACTCAATCATTTAACCACTGCATTACAGTGTGCCTAAGCAACAATGATCCCAGGTTGGCTTGAAACACAAAAATGCATAATAAAGGTATGGACAGAGATTAAAAACTGAATTTCCTAACCTTGCTTCTTTACCTGTGATCTTCACAGTGAAGTATATTCCAACATGAACATAGAACATGCTCAGTCAGCATTTAGACAAACTATAATATGAGTACATGGGATCCTTCCACAAGTGGCTTTCTAAGGATCTTCCTAAATCATATGAACCGAACCAAAAAAAATTTCTAATGTGTAGAACAATACGCACCTGTCCCAAAGCTGACCAGTTTCACTGAAGGCATCAGGAGGAACACCACTAACTAGTAGAGGAAAGCCATTTCTGTTCTGCGAGACAAATACATAATTAGTATTAAACATGGTACAGAATAAGTTAAAAGCATGGGTAGATTATTAGCAACTATCGCCAATTGATGTAATACTCACCAGCAAAAATTGTTTTCTGTTGGCCCAAACATCAGCACTGTGATAACCTACATAAATGGGCATGTCCCCCATTATACTGATTCCCTTCTTCTGTGCATACTTTCGAACTCTCTGCCATTGCCTTTGGAATAGGAATTGTTGGGCAATGAATATATCAATCTGTAAATGTGGCATGCTTGAGCTGGTCGTACACGGACTTCTAGCATCAATGAAGATGCTGTATAGACATACAAGTAACAATAACATAGGAAATTCCAGAGTTGTTAATCTTACAAAATCCTTTTTGCTTTGGTAGATGTTCTCCAAGGCTGCAAGATGTCGATTTTTCAAAGGCTCAGGCCACTGATACCAGTTGAAGGTATTTAGACTGTCATCAATGGCAGCAAAGTAAGCTGCATCTTCAAGCCAGCCTGAAACATTGCCAAACAAGAATTGACATGAACTAGAGAAATGAATTTCTGCACAAGAAAGCTACATATAACCAAAGATGAGCAAACTAGATATTTTGTTTATTTAACTACATTCTTAAACGGGTGTAAAATCAATTTTGCAACTGTGGCAAACAGAATATAGCTAAAAGATCTAATGATATGCCAGTCTTACTTGATACATCATGGTCACTGCGGAATTTTTCAAGCTGACTCTTAAGATCCCCTTCACTTTCAATAAGTCTCTCCGCAGCCTAAGAAAATACAGGAGAAGATGCATCAGTTCAAAACAATTATACACTACGAAAGAAACTGGCTGCTTTTATGAAAGATATCCAGAGTTTTCTTTATTAGTGCACCACCTGATTCTTGGTTTGTCAAATATTCAAATCAAACACACACATGCTATAACTAGTTTACCTTTGCTATTAAAGGATCCTTAATCTTGGCCACTGTTGAGAAGTTCACACGTTCCGTATCACTGAACAAGTAAGTGACACAATTTTTGGTAATACAAATGGATATAGCAAAGTATTTTGTCTAATTATTACGGGCATGGAAACACAAAGTTCCTCACACTGGTTTTGGTAGCTCATCTTTCTTCAACAAGCCGTCTTTCACAAGCTCTTCAAGGGATATCAAGAGAGTGTTACCACAATTTGCATCCTGGAATTGATCTCCAAATTATCCAGTTTCTTCTTGGAAGAGAGAGAAAGAAAAAAAAAGAAAAAAAGAAAAGAAAAGGGCACAACCTAGACATAAAGGATTATCAATAACAAAACAGAGTCTTTCAGAGTAGCTGATTGCTTAGCGGATATTGGCAACGTCTTAGAAGCTGATAGAAAATTGTCCCAAGCACAAAGCCCACTTAAAGGATTCAAAAGTAAGAACGGAAGCTTCTCCGAAATGCAATTCATTTAATGAGAAAAAGAAAAATTCCACTACACGCAATGTTTCAGTCCTAATGAAGAAAATAGTAAAAATAGAAGACAAGCAGTTTGCAGAACTATGTCACCTGGCCGGAGTAGGGAGATCCCTCTTCATTAGCCCTCCTCCCTGGAGGAACAAGAGGAAGAACCTGAGAAAAATATATATATTCAGTCATAGAACAAAAACATAGAGTTTGAAATGAGCTACCTTTTCTCATTTATCACTGCTTGGAAAGTCTTATACATCAAGGAACAAAGTATCCTGAGAATAACTTGAGAAAGAAGCTTCACAATTTTTACATATGTCAATTTCTAGGCAACCAAACAGAGCTTAAATAACTTAAAAATCGATTTCTTCTTCTCACGCATGTTCTTATCAAAGAATTATGCGCAGATAACTGTTTTTCGCTAGTGGATCAAATTATGTGTAGATATCTCCACAGCCAAATGGAGCTAACTAATGTAATTGGATTAAAAACTATACTTTTCCATTAACAATTTCTCAGCAACCAAACAGAGCTTAAAGAACTTAAAAACCAATTTTATTCTTCTCATGCATGTTCTTATCAAAGATTTATGCCCAAATAACTGTTTTTCGCAAGTGGATCAAATTAAGTGCAGATAACCCCGCAGCCAAATGGAACTAATTGGTATAATTGGATTAAAAGCTATACTTTTCCATTAACAATTTCTCAGCAACCAAACAGAGCTTCAAGAACTTAGAAAACGATTTCTTCTTCTCACGCGTGTTCTAAACCAAGAATTGAGTATGAATAATTGCTTTTACAGATGGCGCATATAATCTACAGCTTCTTCTTATAAAAAAATAATAATAATAATCTACAGCTTCTTCTTATAAAAAAAAAAATAATAATAATCTACAGCTTCCTCCGCAGCCAAATGTAGTGCTGTGGAAATTAACAAAAACTAATTCGATAAAAGAGAGCTCCTTTTTTTTTTTTTTTTTTTTTTGAAATCTACAAATGCACTTCTGCTTTTGCCACACTTAAAATAACCACATAACAAATAATTTTTCTCAACAGCCAAACGGATTTGAGAAAATTCAGATACCTGCCAAACGGAGCAACCAGCTTCGTGAAGCCAATCAACAAAACGAAAAGCCTCGTCTCCAAGATCACCGATCCCGTAGGGTCCACGAAACGACGTCGGATGCAGCAGCACGCCGGCTCTTCTCCGATCGGAAGGATCCGGCTTCGGAAACCGGTCGCCGTAATCGAGAGGCAGATCCTCACCGACGCCAGGAAGTGCCAAAACGGCGTCGTGCTTGCATTGGCAGCGGAGCAGAGGAGTTCTCGGCCGGAGTTGGAAGCGAGAGCAGAAGAGGACCGGGGAGGAGAGAGAAGAGGAGGATATGGAGGTTCGGGAAGAGAGAGAAGGGGAGAGGAGAGAGAACGACGGCGAACCAGCGACGGCCATCTGTTATCGGAGAGAAGAGGAGGGAGAGAGAGAGATTGGAGTTCGCAGTAGACTAAGTTGGTTGCAAGTGTCAGTGGAAGAAGGTGAAATACACGTGATTTGCGAGCTGACGTGGCGAGATTTCTAGAAGCTAGCGGATCGAATCACATTTCGTTCTCCAAAAGAGAGGTGGGACCATAACAATGATGATGTGCTTTAATAATGTTTTTCGACCGTGAATTATTTAGCTTCGGTTTGCAAATTTTTGACGCCTGATTTGATATTTAAGTTTACTTTTAATTAAATTATATTTTAATTTTAATTTTTTTTCTTAAAAATTAAGAAAATTTATAATTAATTTTTGTAAAGTTAATTAAGTTCAACCTAAAATTTTCATCTTCAACTAGTGAATCAAATCCAAACTAAATTAGACATGATTGATTTTTCAAAAACTAGTTACAATTTTTATTGATTTTATAGAAAAAAAAAAAAGATAAAAAATGGGATTAAAAATTTTAAATTGAAGTTGTAGTACCAAATAAAAGCTTAATTTTTTATATATTTTTATTTTGCTCTTATTTAAAAAACATATCTTGTAGTCATAAATTTTACATTTTTATCGCATTAGGTTCAAGTTAAATTTAAAACACAAATTTATATCATGTTTTTTTAATTAACGCTTAATCTTAAGAAAAGTTCACTTTTTCCCATCGACCTTTAGGCCTTGTAACAAATGCCTCTCGAACTTCAATTTGTAATATTTTTTCCTCTTGAACTTTTGAAAAGTTTGTGAATTTCCTCCTTTCATTAATTTTTTTTTATAACAAAAAATACACATAGCAAATTTGAGTTGGATATGTCAAACCAAATGAGACTAAATGTGAGCCTCTGTGCCATTCTGTAACGATTCCTCTGGCATTACAACCTTTACCACAATGATGTTGTCCATAGATCAAATTATTTTGTGGATTGGATTTCACTGCCTGTCTACAGCTATAGAATTTGTATTTTGTATTGCCATGCTATTAAATATTTTGATTTAAGATCTTTTCTTTAAAAGATGTGGAATATAATAATCTGGTTGAAGCGTAATGATCATACGTCTGTAATGCATTCTATGTTCCATAATAGGTCACATTCTTTTACCCTTTCCTGGGGTTCGATGATTATTCATAACTATTATCTTGACACCAAAGAAGAGTTCGATCCAATGCTTTACTTCTGTCCTAATTGATCCCGATTCGACATTAGAAGTATATTCATTTTTCAGCAATAACCAAATACTTTTGTCTGTAATGACAATAATTTGATTCCATCCATAAATTTCTTCCCTATAAGCTTTAGTCTCAATACGACTGTTAGTCTAATGAAGTTACCTATTAGAGAGAAGTATGAGGAAAAAAATGACAATCAACCCTTAAATATTTACCAAATAACCTAATTTTAATGGTAACATTGTAATTTCACATATAATATTTGTAACTCATGCTTTCAATGAGTGTCATGTGTGTTTTTTGTCAAAATTTAAATTAAGGGGAAAATTCGTAAATTTTTCTGAAGTTTAGGAAAAATAATGTTACAAATTGAAGTTTGGGGGGGGGAGGAATGTAATTTTTCCAACCTAAAATATCCATAATACTTTCAAAAAGATAAACTAAAAGCAAGCGTTATTTTCCTTTTCATACCTGCATTCTGTTTTTTTTTTTTTTTTTAGAAAGTGTAATTATGCATTTTGGAGTTTTGTATTTTCGTATCATTAGAATATATTTGATACACAAATTTATCCTATTTTCCAATCAACGCTTATTTCGATCTAAAAAAAATACAATAAATACCCTTAAAATTGAAATTAAAAAATAATTGAAAAAAAATAAATTTAAGGATATTTTTGATTTAATATCCAAACAAAGAGTTGATCAACAAAGTATATAGATTTTTGTATTAAAAGTAACAGAATGGTATGAAAATACATGACTTTAAAATGTAGGGTTTGCTTTGTGGATATCAGTAAAACAAATGGTTTAAAAAAGGCGAGTAATGGAAATTAGTTTTCTCTTTAATGGTATTTTGTGTACTTTAGGTCAAAATTAAGATTTGACTAGAAAAATATATATTTGTATAAGTAATGAAATGTGATGGTATTAAAATATAAAAGTTCAAAATTTATGATATAAATTTAGAATAAAAACAAAATATATGATATAAAAATACAATTAAAATAAAATACCATGCATAAAAATATAAATAATCCATTTATTAATAACATGAAGTTAGTTCTATGTGACTCTTTTCTTTAAAAGAATTTAAAAGAGAGAGAGAGAGAGAGAGAGAGAGAGAGAGAGAGAGAAGTAAACAACAGTTTAGGTTTATTGACTTAATCTACTTTTCTCACATCCTTGTTAAGACCATTGACTAATTAAATTTTAAATCTAAATTATTAGCTTTTGTATCCACATATATTTTTTTTAAAAAGTTCCTACAACTATTTTCACCCATAAATAAACACGTAACCTCTGTTTGTAGTTACTTACATAACATAATTGTAATCTCAAGCATGACTATATCTAAAAATACATAATTTGAATTCTTCACCTCAAGTTTTTTAAAAATTAAAAAGTAAAAAAAAAAAAAAAAAACCTCCTTTTTAATTTAATAAACGCACTTTTATCCTTTTTCTTCTTTCACGACTACTCGAATATTTGGTATATAAAAACAAAGTTAATCGGACATATATCTAATACCTATAATAACTAAAAATTTAAGGATTTTGTTTGCTAGAAAAAGAAAGCGTTTATTTATTTATTTTTTTCCTTTTCTTGCTTGCTTGTTTTTTCTATCACTCTTTTATCTATGTTTCTTGGTCTTTTCTAATAATTTAAAATCTCTCTAAGGTCAAAACAAACTTCAAAGCTTTTTTTTTTTTTTAACGTCTTCTTTCCCACTCCCTCGTCATCTTCAACATGACACCCTCCCATTTATCTTTACTTGCTTTCGTTTTTGTTGCATTTCCTTCTACTCTCCCCATTTAGTTGTTGGTTGTTTTGCTATGGACTCATATTTCTTGTGTTTTATTTCCCCACTCAACAGTGGACGTTTGCTTCTTCTTTTTTTTTTTTTTTTTTTCATATAGGGATTTTGTTTGTTATAGATTTTGACTGATGATGACAAAAAATAGGAAATAGTATTAGAAATAGTATTATATATTAGAGCACAAATTTTAAATTTATACTTTTTATTAACCTTTTTAACTAAAAAATATGGTTTCACCATGATATATAAATCCGATACGTATAAAACGGATAACTTATAATATAATCTAATAGATTAAGAGAGAACACTATCAATGTAATTATTTTTTATATTGAATAACACAATTCAAATATATTGAAGAAAATAAACTATGCAGTCAACAAAACAAAAAAAGTAAAAACAACAATGTTGGATATTTAAAAAAAAAAAAAAGAGAGAGAGAGAATAAATTTGACAAAAGAAATTCAAAGAAGTGTTGATCGAATATCAGTTCATATTTGCCTGGTAATCAAAATTACAACTTAGTTGTAGATTTTTTTTTTTTTTTTTTTTTTTTGGAAATAATAAGATAGATATGTCAACCAATATTAAAAATTCAAATTTAATAGATCACTATTTAAAGAAATGTCCTGTTTACAAATACAGGACTTAAATTAGTTGATAGTTCACCGAGATAATCGAAAATTAAGGTTTTAGGTTCTTTATACAAAATTCAAAGCATTTTTACTTTTACTTCGATACAGATGTGGGATCTCGCTTCTTCTTCTTGTATATGAAATTAGGAGGGATACTAAAACAGCTAAAACTAAACAACTCAAGCTGAGCCATCTCCGATTTATAAAATCGTGGATAAAACCTAACATAGAAATTGAATAAGGGTGCCAATCTAATCGGAATGTTTTGATACACCTGCTAATTCTATCACCACACAGTTTTATCTAAAAAATATTATAAGAATGGTCGTGATATTGGTATTTGGCAGATCTTAATTTTCCACTAATTAACCATGCTCATTATGACAAGTTTTTAAAGGAAAATACATTTCTGTCAAGGTCAAGACCATATTGGTAATCTTCTTTTCATTATAACCATGGGTGCTTTTTTTTTTTTTTTTTTTTTTCCCAATTATAAGAACCTCATGAGATAGAGGTACATGATTTGATAAAAGGCATATACAGAGGTGTTACTCAGTTTCTTTGAGATTTCTATTTTGTTTTAACAACCCATATCCTACTCGTTGATGGCTTTTCCCTCGATACAGGAAGTAAGTAAAAATAAAAATATTTTATTATCGTTTATTTGTTAGTATCTTTGAATTTTTTTTTTCTCTTCAATGAACAAAGTTTGTAATAAAGTTTAATTAAAAGCTTGTTAAATTTATAAAGTAGCATAGTTGACTGTTAATTTATTTGAGGCATTAAATTTCAAATATGAATACGTAAAATAAAGATAAAATTGGAACTTGAAATACAAGTACTTTGTCACAAACTTGTAATACAAGGTTCATTTATAACGAGAGAAGAAAGTTCAAAGACCTTTCATGTATTCAATTTAACTGTTTCCGCAAAGAAAATCTAATAAAAACAACCAATTATCAGACACTTTTTCAGTTCGTGAATTATTTACTAGAGAAAATTAACTACTTAAACAAATCCTAAAGAGAGAAGAATTCAAGTACTCTTCGTAAATTTATTCCAAACTTGTTATAGTTTATTATTACTTGACTGCGAGTGTGATGTGTCTACTTTACGTTTAAAAAGTGTTGATGCCTTTGGCCCATGCTTTTATATTCTCATTTTCCCTGTCACATGAATTCGAATCAACTTATTATGTTTTGTTATATAATTTGCTCTCTTGTTGTTCTCAAACATATACATGGAGAATAGTTCAAATAGCATAATCAATGTTTAAGATTTAACAAAATAACAGGATTTAAAAAGATAGAAAATTATAAAATAATTTAATTTCAATATTTATAGAATTCCAAAAATACCCTCGACATCCTCTCTTAGATAACTCCTATCGCCGTTACTGCACAAACTCTGGCGTCATTGCAGGCGAAATCGAGGTGCCCAGGACGGAGGCTTCTGATGGAGAGAATCGCGCCCAGGCCTGAACTTGCGGAATTGCGCGAGAATCTTGTAGAGAATCTCGCAATTCCTTCGACGATGGACTCAACAATCTCCCTCGAACTCCTCGTCGTCGTCAATCAAAGTCGTGTGGACGAATTTCCAGCAAGATCACATTGCCATTTTGGGATCTGAATTCGAAATCAGATTTTCAGAGTCGCGCTGTTGTTGCCTTGGATTTTGCAATCGATGAGCAGCCACCTTCCCTCAGCGACGGCTTCATCTCTGACAACGACATGGCTACAGTGACGGTGCCGATTTGGGTGTGAATGGGTTAGGGTTTTTCAATTTGGGGGTAATTTTAAGGTTTGTAATAAATTGGGGCTTTTTAAGTAAATGCTAAAAGAATTGGGAAATTTGAAAATTTTTACCAAAAAATAAAAAAAAAATAAAAAACGAGATTTTTATCAATAAAAAAATAAATATTATTATTTACTAGTAAATATAGTATTTTTGTTGTTTTAAAAATTATGTCAAGTAAATCCCTTTTTTTTTTAAATAAATCTTAATATTTACTTGTAAATCTAATATAATCCACTATTTACTAATAAATACAATAAAACTAGGTATCTGTTTGTAAATCTAATCAATAATGATATTTACCTGATTTCTTATAACTTGATATTCACTAGTAAATAGTGATATTTATAGTAAATTAGGGTTTTTTAATAGTAAATTCAATAATAGTAAATTCAATATTTACTAGTAAATTCGGATATTTACATTTTTTAAAATTTTTTATTTTTAATAAATACTTAGATTTACTGTATTTACACAATTTTACCAAACATTACGTAATTTATATGAACTAGATTTACTAGTAAATAGTTGGATTTACTCTATTTACATAATATTTATAAAATTTTACGTTGATAATATTTTCTATAATGATTAAATACCCAAATTTACTAGTAAATATTTGTATTTATTGTATAGAATAGTAAATATTTTTATTTACTGTATAAAATGGTAAATACATGCCAAATTACAAAAATAAATAATTGAATTTACTCTATTTACATAATATTTATAAAATTTTAGGTAGTTAATATTTTCTATAATGATTAAATACCCAAATTTATTAGTAAATATTTGTATTTACTATATAGAATGATAAATACATGATAAATTACAAAAATACTAACAACATATTCTATTCTCAGTAAATCTATTTCATTTTTACATAATGTATTTCAAAAACATTTTAAAATAAAATAAAAAATTGCAGTTTTTACCTATAATTGTTTTAACAATTAATAAAACCCCAAAAATTCTCAAATCAGGGCCAAAACCCTAGATCTAACCAGGATCTGCCGCAGCCGCCGTCGGCGGTGGAGAAGATGGCCAGCCCATCGCCTGAGAAAATGCAATCGGCTCCGCCGGAGTGACACTAGAGCTCGGGGCTGGAGATCATGACACCGTCGCGTGGAAGATTGTCGGAGATTGAAATCGGGCGGGGGAAACGAAGAATCGAATCGCAGTAATCTCGGAGAATCGGACGGAGAGACCTATCGCCATTCAGCTGCAACTCGCCTCTGTTTCCAGGAGAACGTGACGCAAGCACCAGGGAGATCGCTCTGAGTTTGCGCTTTGAAATCCGCCTCCAGTCACTGGGGGAGATCGCGAAAATCCATTCACTGGGGAGACCACGCCTTCAGTCGCCAGGAAGAACGAGAGCCAGCAGTCACGGAGAGATCGAGAACCTCCAGTCGTCGGGGAGATCAGCAGCCTCTCTGGAGCAATCACCATCATCGGAGACGAATATTGACTCCGGTGGAAGCAAACGCATGGAAGGGCTGGGGAGGTAGGGGTATATCTGGAATTTGAGGGAATAAATTAATAAATATGCTATTTTATTTCTAACTTTTTTTTTTTGAAGCACAATTTTATTTCTAACTGTTAAAATATACTATAATTTTCAATTAGAGGAATAAAATATATTATTCAGTGCAATTAACAACATATATTATATATACATATACATCTATATATATATATATATATTGCTATCTTGTTAAAATTTTCCCTTTGCGGGAGTTGGCCCAGCAGTCGGTACTCTTGAAGATCCCATGGACTAGTTGTTTAGCCAAAAAAATAAAAATGGTAATTTGATCTTTAGCTAAATAATAATAATAATAATAATATACTTCTATTAATACCGTCTCAATCTTATTTTTTTCACTCATTTCTTAAATTATCCACTAATTAAAATTTAAATTGATAATTTGACCAGAGGAAAATAGTTAACAAAATAGGATGGAAGGCGCACGTTAGACTTTTTTTTTTTTTTAATAAATTAACGAGGGCAAAAATACAATTAAAACTTGAGTAAATAATATAAGACAATTATCAAAAAACAATATAAGACAGATATGAAAGTTCAGATCCTTGGATAAAATTTACTAAACTTGACCAACAAAAAAAGTAGTTAATAAAATTTACATGCGAATGGAATTATTTTGGATTTAGGGATGTGAACGATATATTTAGAAATTAACTTAAATAATGCGATATAATTGAAATTCGTGACAAAATAAAACAGGACAAAAAAAGTTTAAATGCGAAAATGGGATTTACCAAATAATTTATGATGCTTACATTATTCCCTATAATTTGTAAAGTCTTGCCACTTCTACATTTCTCTTATAACTATATCTATCACTGCTATATCCAAATTCTTCAAAACCTATACAATCGGCGGAATACCATGCCCTCTTTCTTACATTTTTTTTTTTCACATTTTTTCCGATACATTTAAGAGCACTATAAACTGCTACTATAGTGCAGTTGAGTAGTGAAACATCATCGGATTGAATTATGTATCATCGGAACAAATTACACATCATCGGACCAGTCACTGAGTTCACTTTCGTAGAACAAGCCATCAACGATTTGGTCGATTAAGGTGTCAATGAAGGTGCTACAAGTGACGGTGAACATCCGACCGACTCTGTTCCGGGCGCTACTGAACCACGCGAATATCGCAGCGAATGCCACGGCTCCGACACAAACCCCTACTGCTTCCTCTATCCCTTGCACATCCATCTTATTGAACAACGAGTTTCCCGTCACCACTTCAGTTGTCACAGTTGCCGCAAAAACAATCTGTAATGAGCATAAACAAAATGTTTTTGTCAATGAGTGTGATATTGGTTATTAAAAAGTAAAACTTTTGAATTTGTAAAAATAACAAATTTGTATGATGTTTGTTTTGTTCGATTTGATCTTCACTCTCGTAATTGAATTTAACATATTATTAATATTTTTTAATTTTAATTTAAACAAAACATTTTATAAAGAAAAATTTGAAGCGTAATATAACATACAAAAATTTAAAAGCTTGATCATAAAAAAATATTAAATACCAAAAAATTTTAAACAAGTTAATGAGTTATCAAAGTCTAAACTCAAATTAAACTTTGAAATGGTCCTATGAAAGGATATAATTTTTTATTTTTTATTTTTATTTTTATTTTTCCCCTTTTGAGGCAAAACAATATCTTATTCCCCGTGTTTTATCACATATTTTTTAATAGGAAATTCGGACGGATCAGATCATTCTGCCGAAGATTCTGTCCAACAAGAAAATACGGAATCTTCAGAACCACTAGATTCTAATCCAAACAAAGAATTACTTTTTTTCAGAGAAAAAAAACGAATTAATTTTTTTAGGAAAAAAAAAAGAATTAATTTTGAGATCAACTTTGAAATCAGGCTATGATCCAGACATTAAAAAATCTAAACCAGATTTCTTAAATGAGAAAATCTACCTTAATAAAACAGTAATTAAGAGGAATCCAAAAGAAAAAAAACTGACCATGGCGAGTCTGCCAGAGATGATCTCGAAATCCTGGCTCTTCTTGGAGCTCTCGATGTATTCCGACAGAGTCTCGAAGAACGGCGACGCCTCATCTCCACCGTCCCTCCGCGTCTTCATTACCGCGATCGGATCAGAGCCGTACGATCTCAGATTACACATCCGAGGCTGCAACATGATCTTCCCTCCGCTCTCCGACTCCACCGCCGCCGCCGGTTTCGCCACCGAAATCCTCGCCGGCGGAATCTCCGCAGCCTCAGGCCTCCGAGACACCGCCGCAGAGAGTGGTTTCGGAGCCCTCAGCTCGCAGCGGAGAGCGCGCGTCGCCATGGGAAGCTGTTTGGGAGGTGAGAAAGGCGAAGAAAATAACGAGGAGGAAGATTCCAATCTCCAGGAATATGGAGAAATGGTTTTTTTTTTTTTTTTTTTTTTTTTTTTTTTTGAGGATTTGGTTTGACTGGGGGGTGGCGTGTGAATATACACGTCTGTTGTTATGGAGGGTGGCTTTTGTGGGCCCCACGGGGGAGTGACGTGGCGGCGGCTTTGCTCGGTAACGTAGTTCTCATGGGAACATTCGAGGAGGATGAGAGTAATGGTGGAAAGAAGGAAAGGTGTGATTTGTGGATGGTCATGATGGTGAACATCATGTTGCTTTTTGTTGAAAAGGGTCCGTAGGTTTTTGTCGTATATTCGTAGGTTTAAAAGTGATGTTGTTCGTATCTATTGCGGTTTGTTTGATTGTCTTGAGTGACGTGGAGAGATGAAATGACACCACGTTAGTACATTTTGTAAGGCGCGCAGGTAAGTAAAAAAAACTAATTAGGAGCACTACCAAGGTTTAATATCAGAGTGAAAGTAACGCTGTTGACGTCAATTTCAATCTTTTTTTTTTTTTAAGTATAAATTTTTATGTTATATTTTTTATTGATAAATTAATATATTAAATATTTATTAATAAAAAATTAATAATTTATATGTCATTGTCACATATATTGATATTTAAAAATTCAAATTAGAATTTGTATTTTTAATATTTTTCTTAGAATAAATTACTCATTTAGTTTTAAAATTTTTAAATTTTGTGGAATTTTTTATTTTTTTTTTTATAGTTTAATTATGCTAAATATTCAAATGTTTATATAATAATTCTTTTTGTTAATTTTTAGATATAATTTATAAGTAATTTGATCACAAAGAAAGTGATACTCACTAATAGATTTTGACAAAAAATTAACATAAAAAATTATTATAATTAAAAAAACGACTATTTAGTAATATTTTTAATAATTTAGGATAATTTCAACTATCAAAAAAGAATATAGATAAAATTACAAAATTTAAAAATCTAAAAACAACCTAACAATTTATAAAGATTTCATATGTTATTGGTGTATAACAAAATGATACTAAGCATCACTGCACTATTTGACATTGTTCATCCGAAAAATGGCTTAAGACGGTACAAGTTTTGAATATTTTTTGAGAAATCATAAAATATAACATATTTTATAGATACTAATAAAATAAATAACATATTTTATAAATCTAATCAAAAAATAGATATATTTTAAATCTTGATAAATTATAGCATAAGTTGGATTTTTATTTTAAAATAAATTACCTTTTTTCCATTTATATCTTTATATCTAATTTGTCTCACTTATGTGTTTCTTTTATTATCTCCATCTGTAACAGCGTGTTAGGTATGAGAGAAAATGGAAGGATAGAAAGGGATGGAGGGATTGATGAAAAGATTTTGATAATAATTATTGTTTGATAAGAGAGAAGAAGGAATGAAGAGATCAAGGGAAGGACTCTTAATATTGTAAAAATCTCAATTTTAATCCTTTAAATTGAGAGATTTTTATATGGATTCAATTTATCTTATTGATTAAAGATTATATAATTATTTTTTATACCAAACAAGAGATGTGATTTTGTTTTATTCCTTTTATCACATGAAAGAAATGAATATTTTCCTTCCTTATCTCCTCATTTAGGTGATCTATCACTCTTTCCTTCACTTTTCTCCCAACAAGAGAAGGTCTAGCTCTCCATCTGTAACAGCATGTTAGGTATGAGAGAAAATGGAAAGATAGAAGGATGGAGGATTGATGAAAAGATTTTGATAATAATTATTGTTTGATAAGAGAGAAGAGAGAACGAAGAGATCAAGGGAAGGACTCTTAATATTGTAAAAAGTCTCAATTTTAATCCTCTAAATTGGAGAGATTTTTAGGTGATTCATTTATCTTATTGATTAAAGATTCTATAATTATTTTTTATACCAAACAAGAGATGTGATTTTTGTTTTATTTCCTTCTTATAACATGAAAGAAACGACATCTTCTTCCTTCTTCATCTTCCTCATTTAGGTGATCTACCGCTCTTTCCTTCCACTTTTCTCTCCCCATGCAAACATAGCCTAAGACTGTAACTGACTCTCTCTCTCGACAGGAGGTGGCTCTGCTAGCCGGAGAGCTTCAGATGGAGAACCGAACCATCGGCTAGATCCACGATTGCGAGCCGTCGCGAGGGTGAACAAAAGGATGGAGAACCACTGGGCAGAGGCCAGAGATCACGAACCTTCGCATGTGTTCTGGTGACGGAGCTCGCAAGATTCACGATCTTCGTCGTTCAAGTGTCGCGACGGCTGCGGCTGCTTTGCAACGATGACTGATTCGCAACTTGACCCGTTGGCAAAGGCGACTGCTTCGTGACTCGGCGGCGACTCCGACTTCATCGCGAAGCGGCAGCGACGACAATTGGGATTGGGGAGCAGATCCCATTTTTGGTTCATTCTAGCAAAACCAAACGGCAACGGCAGTTTGCTTCTTACCCAATACTCTTTGGTCATGAGAATGGGATGAGCCATTGGGGGGGCATTTTGGGAATTTTATGATTCTAAAATACAAATTATGCTTTTTTTTTTTTTTTTTTACAACCTTAAAGAATTATGCTATTTCCCTCTTTCTCCCAAAAAATTTTTTTTTGAAGTATTTTCTATCCAATTTTTTTTTAAATAGTCATCATTAGTTAAAAGTGAAAATATTTTAGTTCTATTTTTCCTATGGAAATTTTAGTTCTATTTTTGAGAATTAAAGAAACTAAGATTTTGATTTTAGATTAATTCAAAATAACAAGAATGTATATTTCTAACTATAATTTTGTAAACTTTAAGTCTATTAAAGTATCGTCCATTTTTGTCTTTTTACATTAGAGCCTTTTTGAAATAATAAATTTTTAGTTAAAATGTGTGTCAAAATAAAATAGGGTGTGTTAACATAATCATAAGTGTCGCGCAATCGAATTGGAGTAGTAGAAAAATTTTAAAAATTAAAAAATTGAAAAAAAAAAAAAAAAAACTTTAGAACATGAGAGTCATGATGGCGGTTAATGCTTTGGACGGTCTAGCTCTCCCGTGGCATCAATGGGAACAGGGTCGTCGGGTGGATCATCTGGGAGGAGGGTCGTCGGGCTTTTTTGAGTTGGACTGATTTCAAGGCTTCCCGATATATATTTAATTATTTATGTTCTAATATTTTGTTGGGAATGTTAATATCCAAATGTCAGCTTCGCTGATAGTTTAAATTTTTCGATTCAAATGTTTTCATCTCAAATATTTCATATTTCTATTCGAAAACTTTCACAAACAGACCCTTAAATATGTACATTGAATAGTTTGACACTCCACATTTTCTTTTTTTGACAAATTTGTGTTGAGAATATTTTTATTCTTGAATGCAAAAATAAGACTTGACTCAAAGTCCAAGTTTGACATCCATGTTTAACTCTAACTAAACTGTATTTTTTCATCTCAATTTTTATCTTTTTTTGAAAAGTTAGATAAATTTTATAACTATTTTTTAAAAAGTAAACCAACTCAAACTTAAAAATTTCATCTCATCTCAAACTCAACTCAAATATAAAACGAACCTAAAAATTCAGGTTTCAAAATCGGTAACGAACATGAACATGAACATGAATATAAAGCTTTGCAAATCATTGCATATAGCATGAGCTAGCTGGCCTCTTAATAATGGCGTTACAACAGTTGCGTGAGTAATAATAATTCATCATGATTCTTTAACCATTTGCCAAGCATTTATCGCTTCAATAGTAATACAACTTTTTTTTAATTGAAAATCAATAGTTACACACTCACACACACGTGTGTGTGTGTTGAGTTCCAAAAAGAAGTGAAAAAAAAAAAAAAACAAAAAACAAAACAAAACAAAACGTTAGAAACTTTGTTCTGCATCAACTTATTATATCATTACCACAACTAGTTTCCAACATCAACTTATATCATTACCTTTAACAACTAGTTTTTAATTAATTACCGCCATCAAATCCTTTTTTCAGCAAAATAATAATTATTATTATTATAATATGAGAACCAAACCGCTTGCTTATCTCAAAGAGATCTTCTCAATTTTGAAAATTACAAAGGAACTAGATATCAATTAGAACAAACAACTTATTAAAGTGTCGAAAGTGAGTACAGAGATGAAGAGAAAACACATGTAAAAAGTGGATATATATATATATATATATATATATTTATCAGAAAAAAAGAAAGCAATTTTCCATAATCTCTTCGAAAGATATGATCTGTTTCAGCTGGTCTGCGGAGGACCACCTTCAGGAGCTTCAGGGCGTTTTGGACCCCTGGGGATTTTTATACGGATGCCTCTACCTTTTATGCTTACTTTCTGTAAACCAGTCATGTAATAAGAGATCCACACATATTTATATGTATATATATATATATATATATCAACTCTAACGAACTGAAGTTAATTACAGAAATAAAAAGGGTCATGAAAAGCACCTCAACAGATCTAAACTTAGGCTCTTCTGCATCTGTGGATCCTGTAATTTTTTTTTTTTTGTGAACAAAAAATGTGAAAATCAGAAGGAAAACAATAGAAGAAGTATATCACAATGATTTCTAATGTGATGTGAAAATAAATTAATTGGTTTTTACCTCTAAAAGTGTTGCAACTTTTGAAGCTCTCAATCAAGTGGAGAAATCCCTTCTTCAGATCTTCAGCAAGTTTCTCCATTCAGTATAATATTATTCTCAATTTGGCTCTCTTACAAAACCAGAATGAGTTTATAACAGCTAGTTCCTTGACGCCCGTACGGCCCAACTTGCTGACACATAAAAAGGTGAAAGCACCATGTGCTTCACCTTTATATTTTACATGCTCTAGAAACTCTAGTAGGTGAAAATACTTGATAGCCACTCATTAGCACTTGAAGTTCTCACACTATATATATATATATATATATATATATATATTGAACTTCTCACTGATAAATAGATTTGAATAAAATTCATTGTCAAAATTAACTGAAAAATGTTCGATTTATATAAATATATTATAACAGTCTAATAATTTAATGATATAAGATAAATTTAATTTCTAACGATCTATTATATATGATAAAATTGATCGGATTTCTGATTTTGATATATATACTATTAATAAATTTAAGTAAAACTAACTCAAACATTAGTGTACTATAACAGTTCAGTATATTCATATTTTAATAGTCATTATCAGTAGTAATAAGCATGTTAATAGTGTAAAAATACAGGATTATTTAGCTCGTTTATGTACTATGTACGTGCATGTTATTGAGTACTTATTATCCTGTTAGGAGTTCAAAAAAAAGCTAAAATTTCAATATATATTAGGAAAAAAAAGTTCGGAAAAGCCAAAATGACGAGTGTAAGCAGAGTGTTTTTTTAGTACGCTCACAAATCACTATGGCATGTATGAGTTCTTATGTAATATATAGATGAAGCATATGACAATACCTCAGGTACATTTCTCAAAGTATAAATTATCAAAATTTGACTTATACGTGTCCATGGTTTTCTTTCAATTAGTAATTATTTGAAGTTATCATTAGTGAAAATCACTTAGTTTCTCTTCCTAAAAACTCTTTATGATCAAACTATTAATTTGCATGTTATACTTTTCTTGTGTATTAAAAAAAAAAGTTACTGACGAAAAAAATACATTTTCTTTATGCCGTTATTTTTTTTTTAACATTTCTAATAGTGAAGTATGTGATAAGCTTCATTACTAACAGCGTAATATTAGACGTTTTCCGAAAAATAATTATATTGTTTTTCAGAAACTAAAATAGAAAATAATCCTCATCTTTTGATACCCTCTCTTCATTAATAACTCAAATTTCATTCAAATCACATCATAGACTTGAAATCATATTCATACACAAAAAAACAAAAACAAAAAACAAAAACAAAACTCACCAAAAAACTAAGTCAAAGAGGCATAAGGGCAATTTTCAGGAGGAAGGTTCCATCATTGTTGAATACTTTCAAATACCGTAAACAACATATACAAAACACGAAAATCTCCATATCCTTTTTTTTTTTTCCTGAAAATTAAACAACGGTTTTTTAAAAATTGTCATTGTATCCAATTATCTAAGTTAGATTTTGTAGTAGTGATATCTGTAAATTAAAAATTATATAAGTTTTCATCATAAAGGTTACTATTCTGATAAAGATCAACATCGAAAGAAACAACACATCAACTTGTTTATACCAATTCAAACTAATCCTCTCATAATAGTTTTGATTGCCTTACTGAACTATCTATTTGGCACTATTCATGATGAACATCAATTTCAAAAAACAACAAAGAATGAACATTGACCATAAGACCTTCAGTAGGAGAGGACCTCTCCTACATCGTTGCTCTTCTCATCCATCCAAAAACGGAAACCATTTAATTCGAATTCGAAATTCTAGTTATCTTCTCCTTTTTTTTTTTTTTAACATTTAAGCCAATGATTAGGATTTTATTATACTTAATTATGTTTAAGCTTTTTTTTTTTTTTTCTATGGTGACGATATAGCTGGATTATGAATATTTGAATTCTTTTTAATTTTGATTAATTGATTTATGTTTCAATTATATGTTTAATATTTTAATCTACATTTAATGTTTGTGATTATATGATCAAATTTTGCATGATTTGGTATTAAATTTGAGAATGAGAAGTGATAATTAAATATGTCTATGATTGATGAGATTATCATAAGATAAGGAGTTTATAAAACTTGTGCAATATTTATAGATTTTTACATTTAATGAATTGTGATATATTTAAATTTGAGACCAGAGATAATAACTAGTTTATTATGAAAAATATTAATGAATAGTATTGATTGATTAAAAGAAATTCGTTGTCAATATAAGGAAAGTATGTTGACTATTTAGATCGGAGAATTTAAATATGATAACTCTGGGGAAGCTCTCTCGTGGTACCAATGAGAGAAGGGTGTTGGGCTTTTTTGACTGGGACCGATTTCAAGAAATCAGACTTATACTTCTTCCTACCCGTTTCTTTTATAAGAAACTTTAAAAATACGAGTCAAAATACAATGCTTTAAGTGCTTTAAGTTAAAAGACAATAAGATATAAGGACTTTGAATATTTGATATAGCGTTTAGAATTTTTCAACTCTTATTTTTTTTGGGACGTGGGACTAAACTTTTTTTTTTTTTTTTTTTATCTTGTCAAAATCTTAGGAGGCATTTACTTAGCAGAAATTTTAATTTGAGGGAGGGCATTAAGTTCTCCATTTTAAATTCCAGTGTTTATTTCGATAATAAGGAATTAAATTTTATGATCTCCACCTTAAAATAAGGAATTTACTTCTTAATCCAGGGCGAACTTCAATCCCATGTCTAACTCCCATATTCAAATTCCGCTTTACTCGAAAAACATAATTGTTTTTTTATCAAAATTATCCTCATATTTTTATTATGTTTTATAGATCAAATTGTCCTTTCTCAATAACCTAACCTAACTTATGTTATTACTGTTCATTTTCGAATTGCCCTTTGTCAAAGAATCACATCTGCAAAAAAAATAATTAAAAAAAAATTCACTGAACGTACGTTTTCTTTCTCCTTTTTTTTTTTTTTTTTTCTGAATTATGGGTGGTTTTTGTTTTGGGAATATGTTTAGCTTTTTGGTTTTTCTCCATTGAATGTCGCTAGCCTTTGCACTGTGTCTATTGAAAATATCTCCTACATAAACTAAAATTTCCATATGGTATGTTACAAGTGTATTGGATAGCATGAAATTAACGACAAGACAGTTTTTGAATCACCAATATTTTAGTTTAAAATCATAACTTATTAAGGGTGTTCTTTACAATATTAGATGAAGTTAAGAATAACTATTTTTTCGATCTTTTAGAGTGTAGAGTGTAATTAATAGGAAGTCTTTTACAAGAACATGAGTTTCTAGTTGTTTTTTGTTTTTTGTTTTTTTTTAAGAAGTGGATTTCTTTATTGAATTTTAGGCGTTTTTCAAGTTTTTTCGTATATATATATATATTTTTGGGTAATTTCAAGTTAGACTCAAATTTTATTGTTTATTTTGGGTAATTCGAATTTTTTGGATAACATATGTTGATTTTTAATTGATTTGTATGTAGTGTAGTTAATAGGTAGTCTTTTATAAGAAAATTAGTTTCTAATTTATTTTTCTAAGCATTTTTCAATTCTTTCATATATACTTTAAGATGTTTCATTTAATTGTTTAAGTTATGAATTATGAAATTTATGGTAAATTAAAATATTAAAAAACATAATCCCACGTAAGGAAATTTTTGGAGGCACAAATTCTTTTTTACCCAATTCCTTAGTTTAGTAAAGGACATAGTAGGAATTCAATTTCTCATGTAATTTAATTCATAATATGTTAGTAAACACTTTAATAAAATTCAGAAATCTAGTCCCAAGAAAATAAATTCCCTTTTATTATGAATTTATTTCCTAATATCTGAATTTTTTTATTAGTAAACACGCCCTTAATAACCGAAATAGAATTAATGACTTATCATATAGTTTTGACGGTCTCATGGAAAAGTTCGTACTAAGATCGTGCCAAAAAGGTACATAGAATTGGGCAACGGATGTACATTATCAAAGAAAAGTTTTGCAAAAAAAAAAAAAAAAAACCATTCAAAAAGTACATTTTCTTTATTCCGTCATTTTTATTAAACATAAGAATGAATTATGTGATAAGCTCCATTAATAAAAGCGTAATATTCGAAGTTTTAAGAAAATTAAATGATGTTATTTTTTAGAAACTAAATAGAAATTAATCCTCACTGTTTGATACCCTCTCTTCCTGGATACTCAAATATATTCATTCACATCATAAACTTCAACAAACTATATTCATACACAAAAAAACTCACCAAAAGACTAAGTCAAAGAGTCATAAGGGCAATTTTCAAGGGGAAGGTTTCATCATTGTCGAATACTTTCAAATACCCTAACAATATATACAAAAGAAGAAAATCTCCATATCCTTTTCTTTTCTTATGAAAATTAAATAACGGTTTTTAAAGCTTGTCATTGTATCCGATCATCTAAGCTAGTTTTATAGTAGTGATATTAGTAAATCCAAGAATTATACATGTTTTCATCATTAAGGTTACTATTCTTATCTAGATCGACATCAAAAGAAACAACATCGATTAGTTTGTACCGATTCATATTAATCTTCTCATAATAGTTTTGATTGCCTTACTCGAACAATCTGTTTGACACTATTCATGATGAACATCAATTTCAAAGCAACAACAAACAATGAACATCGATCATAAGGGTCTTCATGACGGAAAATAGATTGACCCATAAATAGACCCCACTAAGCTGTAATTTTCAAATAATTATGACCGGAGAAAAATTAATGAGCTCTTATATGTTATATAAGTACTCACTCCACTGATGTGGGACTCGTCAAGTGGGGAAAATATGTATGTATGTATAATTAAAATAAAAAAAGAATGAACATTGATTGAATTCAATATTATAGCAAAAGAAGACAAATAAAAAGAATACACAAAAACCTAACACACGAAAAATTAACCTAATTAAAATCAAATCCTAACAAAGAAAATACTCAACTCAGGCCCTGCATGCCCATCAGGGCTCAACATGTAGAAAGTCTCTGAATCTCTGGACCCACAACCCTGTCAAAGTGGGCCTCATGTAAACCATCTCCATCAGGACGTCCATCAGAATGCGGGCACCAGCCCCCATAGAAACCGCCTTGAGAATCTCCATCACATTCAAGTCCACGTCATCAGCCTCTCTCTTCACCCCGTACCCACTCTTCTTCCCGTTGCAATACATCGTCCAAACGGGCTCCTCCAACAATGTCGTTTTGTCCTTTTCATGTCGTTTCTCGCTCTCGAGCGCTATTCTCACCATCCCGGACGACATCTCCCTCTGCAGGGCGTTCGTCAGCATGGCCAGCTCCACCACCAGCGACGGCAGGCACCACGGCGTCTCCTGAATCGACAGGCTAACGCGCCCCTTCCGGTACCCGAAGAGCGTGCCCGTCACTCGCTGCCCGTGCGACGACCGGTAGTGCACGCCGGTGTCGTACTCCGGCAGGCTCCCGAGGGCGGCGGGGATCGCCGGCATCCGGCAGGCTGTCGGGGCGATGATAGGGAGGGAACGGAACACGGAGCGGAACACCCGGAGGACCTTTGTCGTTTTGTTGTGGTGTCGTTTGTTCTTGTGGGAGGGCTGGACAAGGGACACCGGTGGCCGCGCTGCGCCGGTGAAAGTTCCGGCGGCGGAGAGGGGAGGGAGTTTGATTTTGGGGTTGTCCTTGTTGGTGTCGTTTGTGGGTTGTCGGAGGTTTGGTGGTCCGCCATTTATGGAGATTCGTTCGAGGTTTGGAAAGAGAGAGTGAGAGAGAAGGATGAGATCAGTGTGTGATGAGTTTGTTTTTTTAGGTCGTTAAGTCTGGTATGAGTTCGCGGCTTGAGATTAGCTCTCGGAGTAGTTTGAATTTATACAGCTGTTGAGGTAGTTTTTTCTTTTTTATTATTATAATTTTTTTTTAAGTGTGTCTTTGGGATTATTTTATTTTTTTTTAAATCTAGTGTGTGTACGAGGATAAAATGATATGTTTGTTTTAACTAGGGACAAAAAAAAAAACAAAACAAAAAAAAAGCAAAACAAAACAAAAACAGAAACAAAAACAAAAACAAATAAACAAAAGATAATTTTTTTTGTCACCCACAGCGAAATTGTTTTTTTAGACATCCATTAAGTTACTTGGATTTCATAATGTCTTTTTTTTTTTCTTGACAATAAATCATGTACACCAACAATTTTTATCGAGCAGTCATTTTAGTCATGCTCGTTAAATTTTAGACTTTTTTTTTTTGTGCACGTGACAACTTAAGAATGAAACTGTTAGTCCTTTTATTTAACTTCAACAAAAATTTATTTAAAGCTAAAATCTAATTCCAGTATAATAAAACATAAATCTAAACTTTAAAAAAGTTTGTAATAAGTAGAGATGATGGTTATATCTTTCTTGAGCTACACGTATATAAATTCCATCTAAAATATAAGTGAGCAAAAGACTAATGATATTAAAAATATATAACTTTAGCGGGTTGCTTATAAGAAAAAAGAAGTATTAAATTGTTAATTTCAAAAATTTCAGATGGTATTAGAAAAAAATAAAACACTTATAAGTTTCGTGAATCATTGTTGATTGATCATGAAAATATATATATATATATATATATAAGAAAATCCAATTCTCTCTTGGGTGGGCATATGAGGAGGAAAACTTGAATACAATAGTATATGGATTGGCTGATCCTCACTTGGTCAAATGAGATGTGAGATTTACTTATGAATAACAAGTGTTGTAAGCGAAGATCGAAAAAAAAGGGGCCATATATATGCATGCGTACGTGCAAAAAGACTTCTACTAGCCCTAACGACTCGGACACACAATCTTAGCTCTCGCATTGCAAGCAAATTGAGGCAACTGGCTTTCACACCCAAAAAAAAAAAAAAAAAAAGGAGGCCAACTTGCCTTTATTATTTCCATTTTCAACAGCAAATTCTTGTTTATATATAGTTGATAATTTTTTGGAACTTCTACGATGGAGTAAAGCTACTTTTCACCGTGATGGGGTTACAAATTCTACGGTCTTAAAATTTAAATCCAAGAATTAAAAAGAGCTAAAGACAACCAATCTAAAATAAAATCTCCAACATAATAAAATTTTATTTTTCCCATTATATAGCTTTAATTTAATCAAATCTAATATTGAAAATTTCACATTATCAGCCAGGGTGCCCTCTAATAGCAAGGTTCTTAATTAGATCTTCAGTGGCAACTCAAATATTCCTCATATGGATCTTTTTAGGTTTCTTCCCGACGGATCTAATAATGCTAGATATAGTGTTTAGCAGAAATAAACAATAATAATAATAATGCTAGATATAGAAACAGAGTTAGCTATCAAAATGTTATGCATCCTTAAGAAGTATTTTCGCCCTTGTTTTTAGACATATTGATATTTATATGCACTTGGTTCATGGCGTCAAATCTTGACGATCCGTATACTTGAGAACTGCATATACGTACAATTTTAAAAGATAGATATGTGGTAGTATTTGAATTTTTGTAGCATTATGTAAAGAACCAAAATTGATTAGAGGGTTGTATGTGGCAAGTTACAACTACCTTTAGATATTAAGTGTACTTTGTTAATTTCTTTTTTGTTGGAAAATATAGCCTTGGATTATTCCCAATTGAATTCTAACTACCTTTTCTATAAATATGGAAAATTTTATCATTAATCCATTAATTCATGAGACCCGCTTTAATAAGATGAGGAAAGCTCCTATCTAAACAGATTAAAAATTTAATCAATCATGGGTTATAGATCAGTGATGGATTTACAGGTCCTCGACCCAATTCCTTGTGCTCCCACGCGTCTAATTGCATAAATACTTTTATATTTTAGATGTTATACATGATATTTTACAATATATATGATTTCAAGGATTTAATTTTAACTCATTTGATATATGAAAAATAAAAATATCATGATTTTCATTTATTTAAACTTTAAGTTTTATTTATAGATTTTTTAAAAAAGAAAAAAGTTTGTATAATGTAATTGGATAATCGGGTAAATAAGGTACCTCATGAGTATCCTGAATTCATGGCGAGGAAACTCAACCCGTCCCCTCCAACCCAAACGGATTACAAAGAAGATATATATGGATAGTGTTTTCATTCATGGGATAAATTGACGAGAAGACTATTCCACCCCAAACCCTCCCTATTATAATCCCTACTTTCCTCCAAATTTCATTAATACAGAGACCGAGATAGATATTAATACAACATCATAAATTAAAGACAAAATTATCTAAATAGTCATTTTTTTTTCTATTAATTCATTAACCAATATGATACAAATTTTCTCCATAATATAAATTTTAATTATATTTTAATGTCATGTTAGTCTAGCTAGTATCAAATTTTACTATCATGTTAAGATAATGATCTTTAAATTTATATTATTTAGGTGGTTTCCCTTTACTTAAAAGGATTCGTCAAACTAGTTAATAACATATAACCTGTTACGAGCAATTCTGAATGGTAAGTCGATTATAAGCATATTGTACTGGACTTTGGAGGTGACAATAATACTTTCACAGCTTGTTTTGGGGGAGGGAAACATGGGAGAGAAGAGAGAGAAGTGAAGGCGAAATTAGAAAAAGAATTTCGAAACTCATGATTATTTGTAGAAAAAAAAAAAAGGAAAGAAAGAAAGGAAATGAATTGAGTGAAAGGTTTCAAATCCCTCCTAAAATGCAGAATATAGAAAATTTTCATACTAAACACAATGTGACAAAAATCCTTTTTTCTTTAAATTTTTCTCGCTTAACTAGATAACATATCTTTCTTTCATTCCTGATTTCCTCCTCTTATGCCAAACACAACCTAGTCATCATGCACTGTTAACCGTGAAATATTGTTGTTCTTGCGATATTCACTTCAAATGACAAGAATCATGTCGTGACTATTAAACATTCAAGAAGAAAAATAAAAAGAGAACGAGAAAGTTATTCAAAACTATCAAGTCTTCTTATAATCAAGAAATTTCCTAACATAAAATATTTCAATTAAATAAATACGAAACTCCTAATAAAAGTAATTCTATACAAATAAAAATAAGTACAAAAACTCCTAATAAAGAAAAATCAAATAGTAAAAGGTTTATGTATGTCTGATCAACTCAATTTAAAAGGTGAAGTTCCCTGAGAGTGACGTTTGTTAGTAAAGCAGTTGGTCACACCATACGTACATTGTTTTGAACGGTTTTTATTATATGCGAAATAAATGCAAACTTGTATCCAAAATGATGCAAAAAATCAGTACCTTTTACTGTATTCTTTTTTAAGGAAATTGACGTATTGTCTCATAAATTCAAAAAAAAAAATTATGGTTAATAATTCACTATTATTCATGTCATGAAGTTACTAAGCATATAATTATTAATAAAGTTTTAATCAATAATTAAAAAAAAAAAAGATTTACTCTGCCATGCATATGCACATACAGGCTCTAATCTCGTCTGAGCAAACAAGAAAAAACTAAATCAGCTGTGTCAGCCGGCGCCGCAACTTTCTCGGCGGAGGTCTCTCGTTCGACGGCTCTCATAAGGAGGCCATCCTCATCCAAAATCATCTGAACCGGTGAAAACCCTAATCCATTGGCAATAGCCAGCATCATCTTCTTCGTCTCCGCCAGGTACTCCGCCAGGCTCACCACACCGTCGGAGTCGTGATCGAACTGCACGAACAGCGAGCGGTAGACCTCATCATCCTTGGCCGGCTCAGGATTCCGTACAGCCGCGATGTCGCCGGATTCCAAAACCCTAAGACCATGCAGCTCCCTCAGCATCTCGTCGTAGGAGAGCACACCGTCCTTGTCGGTGTCTAGTTCGGCGAAACGACGTCGTACCGCCGCAGTGAATGCTTCCTCATCGTTGATGAAGTTGAGGATGGTGGTGGAATCCAAGATTTCTATGCCCAACATGACTGATATTGATCGCAAAAACAAAAAGCAAATTAATTAATCTTGACGTGTTTAATAAAAAAGAAAGGGGCTTTTAATGGCTATATATAGACTAAACATTAGACGAACTTGAAATTATAGTCCTTTTGGAATAAGGGAACTAACTTTTTTTTTTTTTTTAGTGAAATAAGGAAACTGATAATTACTAATTATATATAGAAATTATGTTTTAATTTAATTTCTAACTGGATATTCACCATCATGTAAAAAGCTAGGCCCTAGGGCGGCAAATAAGAGAATTCAATTTATTTGTGGGAATGAATTTAATTTACAAAACTAAAATTTGTGGATAATTCGTGTGTTTATGAGTTTTTTTTTTTTAACTAACCGGCCCACAATATCCTCTAATTATTTAAAGGAAATTAGATAATAATGTTTGCACCATATAAACTTTTTTTTTTTAAATCTCGCTTATAATTAAGAAAAGAAACAAGAAGAGAGAACTCGAGATTGGATTAAAAAGTAGAAAATAATTTGTCGAACTTTATTTTGGCTGAATTTTGTCCTCGAAATACTTCTTTTTCTATACACACACACGGCGCATTTATTTTTACTAAAGACGTTATTTGTTTGATTTCCACTTCCATATATATATATATATATATATATGTTATAAGTTCCACTTCCATATTTTGACGAACTGATTCATAATACTTGTCAAACATTAACTTTCTTTTTTTAAAAGGGATTTAGAACTGCATTACTAGAAGCATTAATTACTTTTTTTTCTTTTCCGTCTAGCTTAATTAGGTTTCGGTTAAATTTCAAAATTAGAAACAAAATTGTAAGAAAAAATCATACAGAAATTATATGGTGGGGTCAATTTGAAATTACTTGTAACAAAAATTGTATTAAAAATCGTGAATGTTATTAATTAAAAAGAATAAATTAAATTTACAGACGGAGCTGAATTTATTAAATGTCAAAAATTAAAATTTTGATTTTGAAACTTGTTGGTTTGAGAGAAATAAGGAAAATACTTGAACTTGTTGGTATAAATTTTCATGCATATACAGGCTCTATCTCTCGTCTGATCGTAAACAATAAAAAACTAATTAAGCACTGCCGGCCGGCGCCACAACCTCATCGGTGGAGGTCTCTCGTTTGACGGCTCTCATAAGGAGGCCATCCTCATCCAAAATCATCTGAACCGACGAAAACCCAAATCGATTGACAATAGCCAGCATCATCTTCTTCGTCTCCGCCATGTACTCCGCCAGGCTACCACTCCATCGGAGTCGCGATCAAACTGCACGAATAGCGAGTGGTAGATCTCATCGTACTTGGCCGGATAAGGCTTCCGTACAGCCCCTATGTCACCGGACTCCAAAACCCTAGGACCCTGCAGCTCCCTCAGCATCTCGTCGTAGGAGAGGACACCGTCCTTGTCAAGTGTCTAGTTCGGCAAAACGATGTCGTACCGCTGCAATGAATGCTTCCTCATCGTTGATGAAGTTGAGGATGGTGTTACTTATCCAAGGTTTCTTTGCTCAACATGACTGACATTGATCTCGAAAACAAAAGCAAATTAATTATTCTTGATGTGTTTGATGAAAAATAAAGGGCTCTTAATGGATATTCATAGACTATATAATCTTAGCCTCCGTTTTATTTGTTAGTTGGAAATGAAAATTTTAAGTTAGAGTTGGTTGACTTTTTAAAAATTAATTAAAATTTTTATTGATTTTTTGAAAAAAGAAAAAAAAATGAGATTAAAATTTTGAGTTTCAATTAAAATACCAAACAAAAGTTGTTTAAGAAGAACCTGATATTGTATTCCTTTTGGAATAAGGAAACATCGCTAATGGCAAATAGATAATCTGATTTATTTGAGGGAATGGATTTAATTTATAATATTTTTTTTGGATTTCTTTTGTTTGAAAATTTGTGTCTAATTCTTATCAGGGTCATATATTATCTAATATGATGTTATTTTTTTCATTTAACCTTACCACTATAAATTATATCTAGATCTGATCCAACGAATGAAAATTATGTCTTATCGATCCTTATGGTCTTTTTTATACCCTAGGGGATAACAGAGAAATTGCCAATGACAAATCATTTGTCGATGTATTTTTTTTATACTTAATTCTACCTTATTGTAAAGTAATCAGCACTGATTTGAAAAAGAAAAGCTCCATGAAATAAGTCAGTTGATGATAATTTTACTTTTTAACGTTATGTGATCATCCAACCAGCATAGTATATAGTACTCTTCCCTCATTAGTATCTAGATTATGAGTTCAAATGGGTCTCCGAAATTCAGTTTGAATTTTTGTTGGAAATGGATTGAGTTTGGTTATGAAATTGGTCTGATTTTGTCATTTTTGATATTATATTTATGCATATTTTCCTAGGGGATATAGGCGTATTTTGACCAATAAAAAAATATTTTGGAGATAAATACAATTTCCATAATATTGATGAGGTGTTGTCTCTGAAATTTGAATTTTTTAGGGGATGGTAACATGAAATATTTTTGATACATGAGTGTTTTAATAAGTTAAACAAAATATAAAAAGGCGTCACTAGAGTGTTCATAGCTGATTTGATCGGTTTGAAAGGAAAACCACAAACTAAATACAAAGGGAACTAAAATTTTTTGATCGATTTAAAACTATTAATAGAAAACAAACCAAACCGAACTACGAAAGCTCGCTATGTAATCAATTCGATTTGGTATGTTTAGACTTATTATTAATCTTGGTATGTGAAATTTGATCACACTTGTAAAATTTAAGTATCAGTTGTTCTTATAATATTTTAAAGTTTACTTAATTCATAAAGCATAAAATATCATTAAGCTATAAAAACGAAAATATGTTCGACCGAGTGGGATGAGATTATCGTGAAATTAATTATTAACGGTTAGAGTACTGAATGATCTATGTTAAGGTTTTTAAATTTGAATATTTGTTTTCTATGATTTAGAAGTACTCCGATTTAGAGAGTACTAGTTTAAGAACACGTGCATAGCACGTGAGTAGATATTTTAAAATTTTTATTTAAATTAAAAATATATTTAAGTAAATAAAACAGACAAAAAAAATCAATAAAGTACCTAAAAATAAATTTTAAAAAAAGCACGAAAAAAAGATAAAAAATAAAAATACTAAAATATCAAAAATAGACTTATATAAAAAAGGATTCAAATGAAAAAAAATAAAAACAAATTAGGTAAAAGAGAAAAAAATAAAGTTAAAAGGACTAAAAAGTTCACCCTTCTCTCTCTCTCTTTTTCCCGTTTGTCAGTGACCAAAAAAAAAAAAAAAAAGACAAAATTATTCTCTCTCTCTCGCTCTGTTTCTCTCCCACCCTTTAGTGTGCCACAAAGAAAACAAAACCCAAAAAGTTCTCTCTCTCACTCTCTCCTTAAAATGCAAGTTTCGTGCATTTTGGACGAGATGGGTGAATAGTATCAAAAGGGTAAAACCGATAAATCACTTTATAATTTTAAAAAAGACAAAAGATTTGAAGAACAGAAGCGTATTTTACTATACAATTTACTGTTTAGTAAACAGTAAAAATTTATATCTTTTTAGTATATTAAAGTAATGTTTGCACCACAATCTCACTTATCCTTACTAGCCAACATTCCTTTCAAATTAGGAGAGTTAGAGTTTGAAATATTTAAAATATGATCATTATCTAGAGGCCATTTTTGGACAATCTGTAGAAAGCATTTTACAGTGCATTTTTAATTCATTTTTTAAATTATGATTCAAATAAAACATGAACAAATTAAAATTTAAAGTCAATTTATTTTTTAAATTTAAAAATAAAAAAATTTAAACTCTACGTCCTTAAATAAAATAAAATATGATATTATTATTAGATTATATTTATAATTATAAAATTAATTTATTGAAAAAATCGGTCTTCGTTAATTTGTTGAATTTTTTAAACACTCCTGTCAACTACTTCACACACACCCCTCCCGCGGGCCGCCAAAACAGAGTAGACGTTGACCCACCACACGCTCTCATTGGCACATCAGTTTGCGTAGCCAACTGGCCATTAATTCAAGGAGCATAAAATTACCTATACCTCAACTTTATTGGAGACGTTGATCTTTCAGACAAAGCCCACATCATAAACCAACAATCTTAGCCGTACGATCTGCTGACCAAAATCCCACCGCCCTTGAAGTTGAATGCAACTACTGGTGGTGGCCACGAAGGTGCCCTGTCTGTCGTCACCACTCCCCATTACACGTTAGAGCTGCACCTGAATCCAACGCATCCCCCACGCTTCCATCGGCGTTTGTCAATACGCGCTCTAACTTTAGATTTTATGCAAAACATTTTAAAATATTTCTTTTTTTTTTTTGGGTGACTTAAAATATTGCATTTACACCTGCACATTACTTTGTAACAAAATCCTTATTATTTTACACATTTTTCGAGGGAGACTTTTATAACGAGGTAAGTTTTTTATCGTAAAAATTCTATATCCTTTGTTTGAATCCAAAGGTTAAAAAGACTTAAACACCACCAGATTAAAATAAATCCTCCCACACAATAAAATTTCTATGTCAAAATAAAAAAAATTAAGAAAAAACATATTGACTAAGAACTCCAGTGGCCTTGGGCGTGGGGGGGTTGGCCTCGACGGCTCAGGTGGCGGTGTGGCTCAGGTGGCGCGATCGAAACCCCTCCGAAACTGCGAGTTCTAGGCGACGGCCACGACCCAAAGCGAAGGTTGATGCGGTCGCGACCCGTGGCCGACGGATCTAGAAAACTAGCGAAGTTCACTTCTCTTAACCAGTGTGGATCTGGCCGATCGAGATCGCCATCACGATTTTTGGACTGTCGCGACGGAGAAGGCAAGCACAGCACAAAGCTATCGCGATTCTCTGCAGCCTTCGTCATTGGTGTTTGGGAGGAGGAGAGGAGGGTGCGAGCACTGACGACGTGAGGTTTGGATGGTGGGGCGAGATGTAGGGCTTGGGCGGCCAGATGAGACTAGATGTGGATCTGGGTTGGGAGGTGCAGATCTGGGCGGAGCCGGTTTTTTTTTTTTTTGGGGGGGGGGGGGGGGGTGCCGCAGGAGTGTGTGAGTTTTTTTTTAAAATTTTTTATCAAGGAAGAATCTGGTGGGGTAGGATTTATGATTTCTTGGTGTATCTTTTTAATCTAAGCCATTGAAAGTTGATCGAACAGTCAAAATTTTTTTACACCATCAATGAGGTAAAGTGAATGGTAGAATTCCCCTATTTCTAATTCTAAATTTGTGTTTGCCTTCAAAAAACAAATAAGTCTATCTAGTTTTATACATACAGAGGAAGAAAAATTATATAGATCAATAAAAAACGAAATAAACAAAAAGATGATAAAGAGGAATACGATAACGGTTTGGATCTTTTATTTTTTAAAAGAAAATTTTCTTTTTAAAATGAGATAGTTATTTTATTTTGAGAATAGATAGTATTTAAATACGTAAAAAAAATTTCTTTCTTAAAAATAAAAAAATTATTCGGAATAAAAAAATAATGTTGGGAATAATATATTGATTAAATATGTTAAAAAGATTCTAAAAAGGTACGATACAGAGTAAGTTTTAAAATGTAATAATATTTCTTTCAAAATGAAAAGAATGATAAAAAAAAAAAAACATTATTTTATTTTATTTTTTAATTTTTTTGAAAATGAATAAACGAAACAAATATAGGGAGATTTTCTAATAATTTTATGCTAATAGTTTAGTCTAAATTTTTTACTTTATTCAATCCCTTGATAAAATTTTGTGGCTCCGTTTCTGAAAAGAACTACCTGGTTAACTGTGAAGTTCAAGTAATGATTGATGATGGCTAGTAACTGCAATTCGATTTTCTTCTTGTGTCTTTCTCTTGTATTCTTAAGACTGCTCGCTCTTTTCTCACAAGGTAGGTTCATGGGCTCTTTGTAGTAGCTTTGTTGTTGGGATGATGGTGCGCTATAAATGTAGGTCGAACTTAGATGGACGACCCGGGCTTGAATCGACTTGGGACCCACCTCTTCCGCCTGGTGCATGCCTCGTATTCTCCTAGTCCCGACTCAGGCATAATGTCAGAACTCGGCCTTCGTTTTAAGCCCGCCAACTTGACACATCACCCAACCTGTGTTTGTCCTACGTCCTCAGCCCAAGGTCTAGGGTTGCATTGTTTATCTTTATTTTTTATTTTTTATTTTAAACAAAATATTTAAATAACATAAATTTAAAAACTCATTACATATATGATATAAAAAAAATAATACTAAACCAATATAATATAAAATTAAATTAAAATAAAATAAAATTTGTATCACATTGATTAAGATAAAATAATTTGTATCATATTAATTAAGATAAAAAAATTTATATTATATTAATCAATAAATAAAAAAAATATAATTATTTGAATAATTTTCACTATCTCTCTCTTTTTTATCTTTTCTTTCTCAATGAGCAATAGCTCCCCATTAGGCCTGGTTCAGCCCCAGGCTTGTATTAACCTATCTGGCTATCAACTAGGTCGGACCTTATTTTCTTGGGATAATTAGGATGTTTGTCACAAAAATAAGGGGTAGATTGATTTTTTCCGCAAGTTAAAAGGTAATGCAAAAAAAAAAAAAAACACCATAATGATAATGTCATAAATTCATTAGGGTGTTTGGTATTTATAAGTTTAAATAGTGATTTTGGTTGACTTTTTCAGAAAAGACAAAAAACTTTTGGGGAAAAAGATAAAAATTAAGTTGATGGTGGTGAGTTTAAACATCTTTCTTATTTCTTTCTTTCTTCTCCAATCACCCCCTAAATGTGACAACCACTCTCTCTCTCCCTCTCTCCCCATTTTGACGACCCCGACTTCTCCCCACAACCCTTCGACACAACACCGGTGACGTCAATATCCTCATACGCCGGATCGACCATCTTGGCACCACGATGAGGTCGTCGTTATCTCGAATCAGAGGATTCGATACTAAATAACCGCGTGATGAATGTAGAGAAAAATATATATTGATATCAGTTAATCAGTAACTGACTATCAACCAAATGATCAATCATTGTTAGGATCATTTTTCTTAAAAAAAAATTAATCATTTTCCCAATTTAATAAAGTTTGAGATATTTATTAATAATATCTTTTTAAAAAAAATCATTTAACTTATATCTTAAAACAGACCAAACAGAAAAGGTGCATACCACTCTCTTTGGAAAATTTATATTCTAATTTTGTAACTAATTTTCCTCTTTTTAAACTCGTTTTAATTAGGTCCATGCCACTATCTTGTAAAAATTTATATTCTAATTTTGTGACTAATTTTCCTCTTTTCACACTCGTTTTAATAATTGAAAACACTTTACGGCATTATCTTCCCGAACTTGATTCCATAATTTGCATTAAACGGTTAAGGTTTAGAACATCTTTACAATCATTTCAGTTTCAACTTTCAAAAATTGCTTAGCAATTGATTTACGCGTCTTAATTAGCGCGTGGCTTTTGTCGTAGAACGTTTTTCAACCAATGTTTCCTTTTACTTTCTTTTTTTTTTTTTTCACTAAAATGCTTTTCAACAATTTCAACACCACTTCTATTCTTTTTCTTTACCCACTATGCTTCTTGTTTTATTTTGGCCTCAAGTTTTAGAATGTTACGAACCAGACCTTTCTCTATCAAGAAATCTTGTGTTTGGCCCTTTCGTCATAAAATTTTCCAAAACTTCCACCGATCACTTATATTCCTGGTTAATAAAAGTGTGTTATAGACACATTCGCTAACTGCCAACAAGTTCGTGAAGAAAGAGCAGGACATTTTTTTCCCCCTTAAAATACTTAATTACACTTGATTTGTCTAAAATACCCTTGATTAACTACGATCTAGGTTCGTGTTGGTCTTCTGGGTGATTTCAAGGATGCACAAGCAAACAATTTAACAATTTACATAAGGGTAGTTGATTTTATAAAATGACGGTTTAGGAAAAGTTAGGACTGCTCGTTATACATGGTTGGCAGGACGGTTTGAGCCAAATTAGACTTTATTAAAAAAAACTTGTAAAATATTAAAAATTATAGAATTTTTTTCCCAGAAATTAAAAATTATAGATTTTTAAAGATTATTTTGTGATCCGTGTGTTTAGTTTTATTAACCAACTAACTTTATAAGAAAAAAATCAGTAAATATCAAATACCATTCATAGTTAAGAAAATCCCAAAACACATGCAATGAAGAAAAAAATAGAGCATGATGAACATGATGATTTGATTTTGTTTTGTAAAATCATGGTTTGAAAACACCCAAATCGAGATGGCCGTTATCAATGGCGAAACGGGCGGTTTGAAGCTGTTATTTGATGATTCGATGATCTGGTGGTTTTCATGTTCAACCTTAGTTGACTTCATCGAATATTTAATGATTTTGTGAGGGAAGGGCCATAAGTAGGTCCTTTTAATAAACCAGGGTATTATTTGCAAATGTTATAACATTTGGGCCCCAAATACGATAAATAACCATATTTCTGGACCAAAATTAAAACTAAGCCCATTTAAAAATTTATAAAAACCAGTCGGCTCTCACTTTCTTCAAAGGCGATTGCACCGTCCTATTTGCCCCCTCCTCTCTTCCCCTCTCTATCTCTCTCTACTCATTTTCTTTTTTCAATCTTCTCTGTTCCAGTCTTTTTTTTTTTTTTTTTCTTCTTCTTCTTCTTTTTTCTGGGAAACAAATCATCTCTATTGTCCCGGAAAAGAACAAAAAAAAGGGAAAATGTTTGATTTTGGAGATGAACTGACAGTTGAAAGCAACAGAATCCCATGGCTGATATGGGTCCAGGTCTTGGTGATGCTCCTCCTTATTCTCCTCCTTTATTGCTTCACTATCATTTCTCTAGATCCCACACACAACAAAGATTCTTCTTCTTCTTCTTCTTCTCCTTCTTCTTCAAGTCAGCTCGTTTCAGATTTCAATACCCACATAGCTTCCACAGTCGTTACAAATCGATTACAGAATACCCAGGTCAGATATTCTTTTTTATTTTTTATTTTTTATTTTTTATTTTATTGGGTTGAATTTGCAATTTTGGTTCTCTTTCTAGAGACAAACAGGAAGATAAAGGTTCAAATTTGGTTTCTTGTTTTGGTATTTCCGTAAAAAATTTGTTTATTAAGTTTGTGTGGAGTTGTCGTTTTATGTATTTGTGAACAACAAGCTAAGCAAACTTATCGACAATGGTTTGGTACATTTTTGTGCGCAAAGATTTTCGGCTTTCATTCTCATTTTTTTAGAATTTATTTGAGTTTTTCCTATTTACTCTTTTTTTCTACGATAAAAATGGTGCAGAATTTCAATACAAGAAAGTAATTTCTTAATTGGGGTCTAAACTTTTAGGCTAAAAAATGAATAGATAAATGAATAAGAAACTGAAACGAAAAGGGAATAAAGGTTATAAAGTCGTGTACTTTATTTAAAGATCGTTCTGGAAACCTTGAAACATTTGATGGCTTACCAATATATATGTGGTGAAATGGCACATCTTTTTTATTTCCAATTTTATTTTATTTTTAACATTAGGAGGTCCAATTTCCAACTAAAAGTCTCTGTAAACACTCATTATTGTTTCTTAGATAAATGCTATTTTAGCCATCTATTTGTTTTTTTTTTTTTTCCCGTTTTCAATGCAGATAATTTTTTTTCTTGTTTTCTCCTTTTTCAATAGAGGAATTATTGTTGAGTTGAGCCTGAATAGCCCTTTCTTTTTCTTTTTTCTTTTTTCTTTTTCTTTTTTGACCTTTTCTTCAAATTTCTTCAATTTTTATTCCATTATAATAATGGATTCTTGATCTTTCTTGGGCCCTTAATGAATAAATTAATTAAAAAACGAAATGATTAACAGATTTTATAAGCATATTTTAGGAATTTTTGGTGAATGGATTTCTGTACCTTTGCGAATACGTCTTAATAGTCACATCACTACCATATAGTAAGCCAATTTCATAATAATGTTTGGTTAGCTGTTTATTGTTCCCTGTGTGCGTAATATTTTATATATATAAATATAATCTTCTTCTTGTTTTCAATATATATATATATATATATATATATTTTTTCTTGTCTGGGCTTTGTTAGCATCACCAAACTGCTATATTTATATAGGTGTATATATATGTTAACATTTGGCGAATATTTATATATGTTGTGATTGCTCATATTCAGACTTTTGTCTCTTTCATTTGGCTCACATGTTACCTGAACCTAATCTTTTATCTTTTCCTTTTTCAAAGATATAACTTGACTAACAGACAGATAGATGAAAATTGCGAAGATGAGGGCGTTTTGATAATGATTTTGGTCTGTTGTGTTTGTTTTTGTTTTTTAATTGAGAGAGAATGATTTGCAGCTCACGACGAGTTATTGGCACGTATGTTTTGTGTAAGCTTGTGGTTAATTTATTCATAGAAGATTAGTTAGGTTTCTAAAGACTCTTTATTGCTGTTTCCACAACAATTAGAAGAAGATTAGTTAGTTTATTTGTAGAAGATTAGAAGAAAATGACTTTTAATTGCCGGTACTTAAAGAATCGCTGTTTCTACAGACTTCATTTCTCCAGTTTGTTTGAAGATTTTTGAAAATTTTCGGGAGAAAGTTGTCTTGGTAAAGCTGGTAATTTGGTCTGTTTAACATTTTCAACACGAGGAACTGCAAAGAGAGCCTTTGGTTAAACCAGTTTCCGAATTTTGGATTTAAGTACAACGTTGAAATCCCATGTAGAAGTTAAAAACAGCAAAAAATATGTATATTGTTCTCATTGAAGTATTTTCAAATTGATCTCTTTTTCTTTCATAATCGAAACGTATTTTCTTTTTGCGAGTTTTTGTGTTCAAGTTCGTACCACATTCAGATTTTTTAACCAAACACTTGCTCTAATTTTATAAATAGCCGAAGTTTGAATTCTAGTTTTTGGATACTGATTCTTTTCTTTTTTCCCTGGCAAACAAATTATACATGTTATTGTAAACGTATAGGCTCTTTCAAAACAATAGCAAGTAATGGTAAAAAAGAGGAAACATATTTTGATGGATTGGATGATCTTTTGATCAGGTTGGGGAAAGCCGGAGCGTAAAAGGGGAGATAGCGGCGGGGACAAGCAGAAGAGTAGTAGTTAGACGAGGAGAAGACATTAATGCAGATAGGGAAGACCAGTTTTCTTCAGGAGTCCACATATATTTCCATCCTTGCTATTACGTTAGGCTCGCAAGAACCGCATTTCTAAAGTGTTTGGGGTTGGATTCCGCTTCCGAGAGTTCCTCAAACCATCAAAGAAAGAAGAAAGAACGATGAGACACGAACATTGCCCTTCGCAGATCGGAAAGAAATTCCATGTTCAGCTGACTGGAAAAAATACCCTCCTAAAATCACACCCCTTATTCGGGGTTGGGGTTGTAAAATTGGTGAACTCGGCCGGAAAATCAAAGATAACGAAAATGGCGCGTGATATCAGGCAGAAATGTTCAGAGCCGTTCGAGCCGAAAGCAAATGCTCAACAAGAACATTTACAAGGTTAAGCACTGCCGCAAATTGGTTCATTCTGTCTCAACTCTAAAAACAAAACCACCAAGTTTGTGGCAAAAGGAGGTAGTTCTGGTGATGAATTGGAAACTTACAAAGGGGATACCAAAGGCTCATTATATCTCACTGGACTGTTGCAGCCAAAATGAATGTTTACTTGTGTAAATGCCATTTAGTTTGGTTTAGGATTTTTTTTTTTTTTTCAACCCTAAAGATGCTAATTCAGATTTAGATTGTCTAAAAGAATATTGGCTTGGCTTTGTTTTTTTTGAAAGCCTATCCGTTTGGGAGAAACAATTAGATGCAAATGTTTATGATGAAAATAATCTGGACGAAAACATTTAGCACCGTGAAAAAACACTCAAATACTTAAAAATGTTGTCCACTTAACATTTATTTTGACCAAAAACTAACCTTCATCAGGCTTCTGCCTAAAAGCCCATTTAAAAATTTTAGTGATTTTATTTGTTTATTTATTTGCTAAATATTTAAGTGATGTTAATTGGAAACCTCTTAGAAAATGATATCCTTCAGTCAACTTCTCGTAAATGCTATTTGCAAATAAATTGACCTCCTGATTCCCTATTTAAATGCTTTATGCCACGTGAAAAGAACCTCCATCCACGGCTAACTTCATAGCAACCTAGGGACTATTGTGCTTTTATTGGGTGCCTTTTCAATTTATGCCGAAAAATTCAAAGAAAATACTATTGAAATCAATTTTAAATCTAGCTATTAAGTATTAATTTATGTAATATGTGAGTTATTTATTTATTTATTTTTATAAATAAATGTTTAAAATATTATCATATCAATTGATCACATTACTAATGAAAAAAATCATAACTCACCGTCACGTGAGTAGATATTCAAAAGTTAGGATTATAATTGATATTCCTAGAGTTACTTTTAAAGATTTGGACTACTCGTCTCTGTATTATTCTAATTTTTCGTATAATCAAAGCCTCACAAGTGGATTAAGAGTCTAATTGGGTCAAATAAATGGATCTGTTCACGTTCTTCAACCTCCAACCACGACCCAATCAACGATCCCTAAAGCATGACTTGTGTCTAAGTACCGCTTTTGGCTCACATCGTGAGATGTGAGTTGGTCTCAGGCCCTATCAAATTTCGAACATAAATCTCGCAAAATTAAAACTCATGATATAACTTGAGGCTCTAACATGTAAAAATCTTAGAAGGGGTGCCAATTTGAGAAAAATAAACATATGTAGATCATATTGTATTGGTTGTGGGCTTTGTTTGGAGGTTTTTTTGGAGGAATGCCTCAAAATAGCACACCTTTAGAATATTGTCCTACTTCTAACGGTTTTAGGATTTTTACCCTTTTACAATGTTAAATAAACAGTGATTAACAGCACAAAAATCATAATAAGGCAAAAATTATAAACATATACACAAAAGGCTGTTCTCACAATTTCTTCTTGTATGAGATAGGAGTGTGCGAAAAAAACCGCACATTCACTAGGTAAGAAATTTCCCACTGATTTTAAAGTGCTTTGAGATACTTTCTTAAACAAGTTGTTTATTTTCCTACTAATGATTTTTTTTTTTTTTTACCTCGGCTTCAGCTTAGTTGATAAAGGGAGTAAGATCTTGATAAAGGGTCTATTCTAGTAATTTATACAGACAAATAAAACGTATTTTTGCTGTAGTTTTGAAGTGGTTGGGAAATATTTATGTGGGTTTTAGGGAAATATTTATGTGGGTTTTATGTAGCCATAAAAATAAAAAATAAAAAACACATGGTGATGGGGTTAGATGACCTATAATCCTGCCAGTATTCCTTTTGGGATTGACATGCATGAAATTTTATTTATTTATTTATTTTTACAATTTCATGCACACTCACACAGACACACACACACACACACACACACACACACACACACACATATATATATATATATATATTTTTTTTTGGTTAGTTCATACACAGACAGCACCAATATTGAATTTTAGTGTTTGGCTTATTCCTAACAAAAGCATCTTATGAGTTGCAAAGTGTTTGGCTTCGAGTATCTCAGTTGCAACTGCGGAGGAATATTTATTTCTTTGTGTCTTTCAAGATTTACCCCAAAAAACAAAATATTACATGTATACATATATATATATATATATGTACATATATGGATTGTGTATGCATCAAATGGTCGCCTCGATCCAGATCATTTCGATAAGTGGATTGTTACATATGTCTCTCTCCCAACCATGCACCTTTTTCATAAAAAGCCAAAAATAGTATCAGTCCAAGGAAACAAAATAAATAAATAAATAAGTTTAAATAATTAGTCTCGTGCTTTCAGAGCCAAAAAAAAAAAAAAAAAAAAAATCTCGTACTACACTAATTTGACAAAAATATGTTAAGAAAAATAGCGATTCAATTTAGGGGGAAAAATTCCTATGTATTCAAAATTTCAGATGCTTTAGTGAAGCATGCAATATGTGTGTGTGTGTATGCATATGCTAATAATGTCATACAAAGAGTATAGTAACCAAATCAAAACATAAAATAAACAAACAGAAAAAAGAAAAGAAAAGAAATATTATGTTAACATTAAAGCTTAGACCTTGTTTATCACTATTATTTTCAATTTGAGGGTGAGAAGATTATTTAACGATAAAGTCATGAATCTTTACCTTTAATTTTGTGGTTTTGAGGTGAAAGGCTTAAATTCTTTTACACAATAATGTGAATTTATCTCTATCCTTTGTTTATATGTATGAATAAAAATAATAAATACTTTACCGAAGGAACAATTTAGTTTGTTCTCATACCAACCGCATTAACTTCCGACAATATGTCAACCAAATCTTCTTCCCAATAAATATCTTTTCCGTTAATCCAACCAAGAGAAAATTGTCAAAGGTTAGCAACAATAACTTCTACTAAGGTCAACAATTTGAATTTTCCTTGTACAATAAAAAACGAAATTTTTTTACTAAAATCAGAGTATATAAATGCATGCAGGTAATTGCTTTGCATTTAATTCAAGAAACAAAAAGAGTTATTTTTTAATAAAAAGCCTCCGAACTGTACAATATGTTTTATATTGACATTTAATTTTTTTATTGGAGTTTATAATTAACTGGTCTTTTTTTAATAAGTTTTTAAATAAATTATCCAAGTTTTTAAAAATTAATTAAAAAGTTTAAGTTTTTAAAAATTAATTAAAATGTATTTTTTTAGAATGATTAATCAATTTTGTATATAGTCAATCGTTGATTGATCATATTTTATAGTTAATTACTAATTGACCATTGGTTAATCACTAATTGGTCACAGTCAGTCATGATTGGAGATTAATCAATCATTGATTGACTATCAGTCAATCATTGATTAATTATTAGTAAATAACTAAATATAATAATATAACTCACAAATTTTTATAGTCAATCGTTAATTGATGACAAACAAATCATTGATTGACTATCAGTCAATCACTGATTGACCTTAATATTACTTATCAATTTTTATAGTCAATCATTAATTGACCCATTATCAGTCACTGATTGACCATATTAAAAAACCACAAAAAGTGCTAACTCTCTCTCCCCCTACTCATGACAATCACCTCATGTATTCTCTCTCTCTCTTCCTCCCTCCTTCCCCTCCGCCTCTCTCTCTCTTTTCCTCACCGCCGATCTACCCTTGCCGACTTTTTGAAGTCGGTGTTGCTAATCTCGCCTTGTCGTCATCCTCGTCGCTGGGCATCTCATCAGTGGTGCTGAGATCGCGACCGCAATCGGATCTCAAAGATGAGAAAATTGCGACCTCACTGGAACTCCACGAACGATGAGCAGTAGATTCCGTCATCGCATAGCTCGGGATCGTCGTTATCTCGTGATTCCTACCTATCCGGAACTCTACGAATGGCAAGTAGCCATCTCCAGCAGCGGCCAAGAGAAAAATGGGCAAAGGGAGAAAAATAAATTTGGGAGAGAGAGAGATGCGGAAGGTATTTGGGATTTGAGAAAAATGAAAATTGATTAAACAAAACATACATATATATTAGGTCATTTAATTAATTAAAATTAAGTTAGACTATTTATTAGATTATATAATAAATATAAACCACCCACCCTAATTTTTTTTTTTATTTACATATCACATTTTTTAAAACTTTTCTATTATTATGGCTGTTAATATTAGATAATATAAATTAGATAAAAATTTAACACATTCTGATCAGACGAGCTTTAATTGTTATTTATGAAAGGAAATTGTATTTCTATAAAGATAGTTCGGAGTTCCATTCTTTTGTCTTAATTGGATTATTTTCTACTGGCAGTACTAGACGCGTTTGTTTTCCCTACAATTTGTTTATAGTAAAAAAGTATGAAATAATGTAAGGTATAAAACTAAAAGTTAGTAACCTGAGTGTATGATTTAAGGGATAGTTAGAAAATAACCCAATGAAGACAAAAGAAGGGAACGCTTTGCATTTAATAAGAAGAGGCAGGTGTCTAGAAGAAGATACATCTGAAACACACACAGTGTAGCTGGTTAAATAAATATCCCCCACTACTTATTAAAATAAAAAATAAAAAAATAAAAAAAAATCCCCCACTGACCACCGCAGAAGAAGAAAAGAAAGAAGCAGATGAAGAAGATGAAGATCAAAGAAAGAAAATTATGGAAACCCCACAAAAGAATGACGAAAGAGAAGAAACAAATTACAGTAACAATACTGATACAAACTTTTACAGTCCTTGCTACTTGTTTAAACAACTGGTAAAGGTTTGCTTCAGGTGCTTGGGACATGGCGATGACTCCACTAATAATAATATTCCTTCTCAGCAGTTGCCTCCTAATGAACCTGCAGATGCGTCTGACATGAATATCACTGTAAGTTAAACAAGTGTTATATATATATATAAAGGTTTGCTTCAGGTGCTTGGGACATGGCGATGACTGCACTAATAATAATATTCCTTCTCAGCAGCTGCCTCCTAATGAACCTGCAGATGCGTCTGACATGAATATCACTGTAAGTTAAACAAGTGTCATATATATATATATATATATATATATTTACACACACACACACACACGAATTTTTTTTTCTTTTTCTGATTTGTTTATTTTATTTCCAATTGGAATTTGGTGATATTGCAGAGAGAGTTCTTTGTTGCAAGTTTGTTGAGAGCAAGAGAAGGCCATCAAAACCAGATTTGGGCACTGGATTGGGTGGTCAGACAAACTGATTTCCATGTTCTTGAAAATAATAAAAATAAAATAAAATCCTTGGTTTTGAGGTTTGAAAGTACTCATGTACTTACATTTATGGTCCTCAGAGATATTGTTCAACTGTACTGATCTAGCTAGCAGGAAAAGAAAAGGGCTCAATTTCTAGACTTTAGCCCAAAAAAAAAAAAAAAAAGAATAAATTTACGTGAGGTTGTGGATATATATATATATATATATATATATATCTGAAAAGGTATATGAAAAAGGCCTTGTAATTATATGATATCATCAAGTACTTATTTTTATAATTTTTTATTTAAAAATTTATAACATTATTTATTTGATTTATTGTAATTTTTTTTTAAAATCTTATATAATAATTTTTTATTTAAAATTTTATTATATGATAATAGTTAAAAATGTTAATTGTATAACATATTATAAAAAAATTATTATCCAAAAAATAATAAATGTCGGATAGTAGCCATCCCTATACAATATGTTTCTAACTAGGAATGTTTAGTTATATTAAATAAGAACCGAAAATGTGATTGAATTTCATGTATCTCTTTCCCAAGCTAATGACAAATTATATGAGCAGCTCATTTGTTAATTAAAGTACTATAGCCAGTAATATGCACGCACTCGGAATTAACATATATATGCAAACATATATGTGTGTGTGTGTGTATGTGTGTATGATTACGAAACTTAAAAGTTCAACTTCACTTTGAGATGATTTCTAGGTGCTTAATTCTGAACTAAATCATACACAAACATATAAATATAAAGGGTCTATTCTAGATCTAGTAGTTAAGTGGCTGGGAAATATTTATGTGGAATTTTATGTAGCCAACTAAGGTTAGATGAACTAATCCTGCCAGTATTCCGTTAGGATTAGACATAGCATGAAATTTTAGTTCATACACAGACAGTCCCAATATTGAATTTTAGTGTTTGGTTTCTTCCTAACAAAAGCATCTTTTGAGTTGCAAAGTGTTTGGCTTCGAGTATCTCAGTTGCAACTACAGAGGAATATTATTTATTTGTGTCTTTCAAGATTTACCAACCCCCTAACCACCTCCCCTCCCTCAAAAAAAAAAAAAATATATATATATATATATTGTATGCATACATACATATATATATATTTATTTATTTATATTGTGTATCCATCAAACGGTGGCCTTGATCCAGATCATTTCGATAAGTGGAGTGTTACATATGTCTCTCCCCCAACCATGCACCTTTTTTCATAAAAAGCCAAAAATAATATCAATCAAGGAAAACAAAAACAAAAAACAAAAAAAACAAAAAAACTATGGCAAAGTTTAGATTTTTTTTTTCCTTTTTTTATAATTGGAAGCACACTATAATAAAGTCTAGTTGAAGTAGTAATCTGGTGCTTTCAGAGCAAAGAAGAAAAAAAGTTGTCTCGTACCGTATTTGACGGAAAAAAAAATACTAATACAATGAGCTGTTAAAAAAAATAGCAGTTCAATTTAGGGGAAAAAAATCCGTATTCAGAATTTCAGATGCTTCAGTGAAGCATGCTATATGTACATAGCTAGATAACAGTCAAAAAGAGTATATTGACCATATCAAAACATAAAATGAAACAAAAGAAACATTACATTGACATCAATGCTTTAGCCTTTATTATTAACTTTAATGTTGTTGTAGATTTTATAATAAATTTAAAGTGTAGAAATTTGAACTCCATATCTTATAATAAAGTTATGAACCTTTAGTTAAATTTGTGGTTTTAAGGTGAAAAATGATAAAGATTTTCTTGTCATAGAAAATATAATGAATTTCTCTCTGACTTTTATTACCCTTTCAGGAAAATAAATAAATATATAAAAGCTTTATCAACGAAAGATTTTGTTTTCATATCATCTACATTAACTTAGAGATGTCAATTGGATCAGGCTGACCACGAGTATGATGGAACAGCATAAAAATTATGGACTGGGCATGACACGGCATGAGATTATATTGGGCCGGATAAAGCACGGTACGAGATGGTAAGCCATGTCGGACTCATAGTTTTAAGCATGTAGACCTGACATGACATGACATGTTATTAAGCACGAGCACGGCCCATTAAGCATGATGGGCTAACATGGCAAATACAAATTTTTTTTTGGTAATTCCCATTAATTCTCCATAATAAAAAAAAAAACACACACATGGTTGTGATAGAAGGAATATTTTAAAAGTTCGTCTAGTCTCTATCTTTTATTTGGAAAGGTTGTAGTAGAAGGAAAATTATATATTAAGAAATAATGTCAGTTTATGATTTTTGATAACATAAAATCTTTTTTAACGGTAAAGTATCAAATTATTTCTTTGATGACATTATTTTTTACTTGAAACGTGTCAAATTCTTCTTTTACTCAAAAAATAAGTAATGATTCGTTGAGCCGGCCATAATTCTATTGGACTAAACACAATAAAAGCACGAGCATAGCACGACACGGCCACAAGATGTGCCTAGGTTGATGGGTCATGTCGGGCCTAAGGATTTTAAACTTGGATTGACACCAGCACGTCACGAAACTTCAACGAACTAGATTTAACACAACACGAAGCATATATGGACCTAACCAATTATGAACTGAACTGACATAATACGACATGATTGACAAGTCTACATTAACTTCCAATAATATGTCAATTACCAAATATTCTCCCCAACAAATTAATATCTTCTCAATTTAATTCAATGAAAGAGAAAATCGTCAAAGGTCAACAATTTGAATTCTCCTTAAAAAAAATAAAATAAAATAACTAAATATATGATGACATACCATTAATTGCCATGCATTTAATTCAATTCAAAAAATAAAATAAAATAAAAATAAAAAAGATGGGAACTCTTTGCATTAAATAGGAAGTAGCAGGTGTCTTGAGGGAGATAAATCTGAAACACACCCCCCACTGACCACCGCAGAAGAAGAAGAAGAAGAAGAAGAAGAAGCTGAAGAAAAGAAAGAAAATTATGGAAAACCCACAAAAGGAGGATCAAAATGAAGAAACAAATTACAAAAATAAGAATAGTAACAATTATTTTAACAGTCCTTGCTGCTGCTTCCAACAAGTTGTCAAGGCTTTCATCAAGTGCTTGGGAGGCCATGACGATGACTCCTCCACTAACAATAATGCTCCTTCTCAGCAGCAGCCTCCTAATGAATCTGCAGATGCATCTGAAATGAACATCTCTACTACTCCTGTAAGCCCACAAGTCTTATATATATACTCTTATATATGTGTGTGTGTATCTTTTTATTTTTTCTTTTTCTGATTTTATTTTATTTTCCATGGAATTTGGTGATAAATTTCCAGAGAGAGTTCTTTGTTGCAAGTTTGTTGAGAGCAAGAGGAAGGCCTTCAAGACCAGGTTTGAGCACTGGATCTGGTGGTCAGACCAACTGATTTCTATGTCCCCAAAAAAAAATATAAATAAATAAATAAAATTTGCTTTTGAGGTTTGAAGGAACTCATCTATTTAATTAATCTTCTTCTTTATGGTCCTCGGAGATATTGTTCAGCTGTACTGATCTACTAGCAGGAAACTTTAGCCATAAAAAAAAAGGAGGGACCAATTTCTGTGAGGTTGTAGATGTATGTTTCTAATTATGAATGTTTAATGATATTAAATAGGACCTGAAAATGTGCTTCAATTTCATGTCTGTCTTTCCCAAGCTTAATGACAATTTATGAGCTCCTCATTTGTTAAACTAGCCAGTAGTAATGCATGTACTCGGAATTGATTAACATATATATATATATATATATATATATATTTGTATGCGTGTGCTGAAGACAACTTAAAAGTTCAACTCCACTTTGAAATGATTTCTAGGTGCTTATAAACTAATTCACACACACACACACACACACACACGCAAATTAGATAAAAGAAGCTCCGTTCATAAGAACGAGCAGAAACAAAATTAGAAAATTTAATTTTGTGAAAAAAAAAATAGATTATGAATACTGTAGCTTATGTTAATTTTTAGGAGATTAACTAGGTAAAATTCGAGAGGTGCAGCAGGCATGTAAAAATTTTTCTTCTACATATTAATCAGTTACTGCAATTCTTTTTCTTTCCTTTTTTTTCCTTCCTTTTTTGTTTTTTTTTTTTTTTTGTTTTTTTGGTTTATGATTCGTTGGTTAATTTTCTTATTATTAATATTTTCTGTTATTTAGTTAAGTAAAACTAATAGGAGGTTCCTTCCCCAAATTATGTTCTTCCGTATCAACAACAAATCACAATCTTATATCACCAATTGATGGTGAAACTATAAGAATTGACGTCTTTCTTTCTTCTTAGTTCATGATGTGTTCGAGATTGAAATTAACTAATTGTTCTAGTTAAAGGTCTCGTCTGGTTGATAAATTGTGTGAAGCCAAACTCACGGTGATGTAAGTGAAACTATAATATTTATTTTTTCAGTAGAATTTTATCAAGTTCTTTATGTTTCATTGACTGATCCCAAATTTCTTTTATAAACATGGGGAACATAATAGCATTTTGATCCCCCTTTCACAAGCAAAAACAACTAAATCAAAATAAAATTTGCATTGTGACCCTAAATATATCTTAGGTGCTCTGACCAAGTCATTATTTTTGTGCTATATCAAAATTGCTTCTTCTGACTCCTTTTCTTACCGAACAAAAAATATATATATGTATATAGTTTAATAATATTAGGAGTTGGGACATTTATTAATTAGTTGATATTCTAACACTTCCTGTCACTTATAACTCAGATAATAGACAGTGATTGGGAGTCAATTTAAAAATATAAACTCAGAAAATCCTAGTCTAACACCATGGTAGTAAATTTCTCAAAGTCTAAGCTTTAAGGAAATTGACCGATATAAATTTTATATTTTAATATATACATATACCACACATAATACATAATTGTCACAGAGATTCTCCATGTTCCATGGAGTTAGATCGAACTCCTTGTTGAAAAGCACATGGAAACTTGAAAAGAAAATATTTACCATGACCTAGGCATCTTTTCATGGCTCTAGATATATGAAGCTGTAATTTCACCTGGATATTTCAGTAAGCTTGCCATGATAAATTAATAAGGATTTTTTTTTTTTTTTTTTTTGAGAAACCTTATTGTAAAACATTGCCCTTATTTAGAATAAAGGTTGAGAAAAATCCGCATCATTTTTGTTTTTCTCTTTTTCAAATACTAATCTAGTTTAGATTCTCAATTCAAATTTGTATTTTTTTCAATTCAAACCCATACTTCAAACAATGTAATTATAGTGTAGACATTACAATTTACACGTCTTCTAAGGAAAAAGGAAAGAACAAGTTTAAATGAAACATATTTCTTGTAATGGAAACATAAGACTGTTTTCCCCTAGTAACTTGACTTCTTAGATTTATTTTTAGAAAAGAAATAAATTTGTGAAGAGAACTATGATACATACGAGAGAGTATTCTCGAGTCCCCCACCTAGCAAGGCCCAACTTTTCCAAAAATAAACACACATAAGAAGCTAGCTTGACCTTAATTCATATCTTCTAATGATAAACACATAATTCCTTGAAAACTTATCTTTTAACATGAGTATTTTTCAAGTTTTGTTTCTGTGAATAAATGACCACCATAGTTAGCTTACCTTAAGAGAAATAGGGATACTCGGATAAATGGTGTTTTTTAAGATTTTTTTTTAAATAGCTGAAGTTTTATAAAATTATTGAAATAGTAGTTTTTTTTAAATGTCAATCATTAAATAAAAAATTAATCATGATTAATCATTAATTGACTTATTGACTTTTTTAAAAAAATAATTATGTTAATATATATTTTTTATTTAATGATTGACATTTTTTGAAAAAATGAATATGTTAACATGTTTTTTTTTTTTTGAAGATATGTTAATATGTATTATTAACTATTTAATTAATAGTCATTTTCTTAAAACATAAAAATTTCGCTCATTTATTATTAGAAAAAATATTTATTACCTATAATTTTTCTAAAATAAGGGATATACATAGTGCAGTAGAAATACCATCTCTTTCACCTTTTTTCCCATTAGAAAGAAGGTTTTGACTAATTGCATAATGGTAACTCTAATTATTTTATACCAATTTACGTCGCACTAAGTTGTCATGTATTGATTAAATTAGAAGCGATTAAACAAAAACTGCAAAACATCAAGTAATAAAGTTAATTAATTAGTAATAGAAAAGGAGGAGAAAATGAGGAGGAAAAATTATTTAAAAAAAAGAAAAGAAAAGAAAAAATGGGGAGGAAAATTTTGAAAAAAAAAAAAAAGAAAAAGAAACTCTTTCATTAGGCGGCTGTTAAGTGAAGTGAGGTAATTTGTCGTTTTTCACTTGTTATGGATTTTGGGTGTCCTCACCTCGTGTTATGTCTCTTCAATGAATGAGCTCTCTGAACCATGTGGGTGCCATTAGTTTCTGTCGGTCGTTTCTGGCCCCAATTAAATATATAACACCCGCCTCCCCTTCCCCATGGACTCTCTCTCTCCTTGAATTTTCAATTCCCTTTTGCCAGGTAAAACAACAGAAATTGGAGCTCCTTCACTCGTTACTAGAAATGAATTGTAAAAAAAAAAAAGAATTCTGAAATGCACAAAAAGTATAGCCCCACAACCCACATACTCAACTTTCTGCTAGATTTGTGCGAGAAAAATACAGTAGAGAACGAGAGATGATAGGGAATTCCATATGTGTTTAGGAAAAAAAAAAAAAAAAAAAACCGAAAAACCAATCTTCTTTAGGGGATAGACAGATAGTTATAAAATTTTTAATCTCTGAACCATGTGTCAAATTGTATGTTGGTTGTCTCAAAATAAGTACTCCATCGACTATGAATGATTTTCTTCTTAAAAATTGTGGCCTAACACCAAAACTATTAAACAACAGACGTAAGAGAGGCATGACTATATTATCAACCAGCTTACTGAACTTTCTACTGGATTTTTTTGTATGGAAACAATAAAGGGAGAGAGAAGAGGGGACATTCTATCACTGTTATCAACTAATCTTGTTTAGGGGATAATTGCCAGAAAAAAAAAAAAAAAAAAAAAAAAAAGCCACTCTAAGACGACATGGAAATTTGAAAACAACGTATGAACTTTTCACATTTAACATTTAAATTTCAATTTTACCCTTGTGCGGAATCGGACTCAAATTAGGTATCAAGAATACCATTTTGATAAAACGAGCAACAGGAACGACTTTGAAAGGGCCTTTTTTTTTTTTTTTTGGAGGGAGCTTATGGTAGACTTCATAAATTCAGATATCACCAATTCAAGAAAGAAATACATGCCTTTCTTAGAGACAAAAAAATGTCTCTTTGGGTTGGGTCCTTGTAAACTCAAACATTACGCTCTAGGCCCCTTTTTGTCCTTTTTAATGGCTTTTTCACAAGTGCATTGAGTTTCAAGCCCTTTCTTTTATTTTCATTTCAAGAAGATGGAATAGCTCTCAGTTAGTGTCTAGTTCCAACTTAAAATTTTGGTGTGTGGTCAAGATTATGAATAAGCTAAAAATTTTTCATTACATGTGCGACGAAAGCATAAACTCAAAAGGTATCCGAACTCGAGAAAACTCTCGTGCAATATGCAAAAAAACAATGTCTTTCCGATCTAATCAAAATCTATAAGATTTTCAGAACCTAACAATCTGCCATAGAAACACAAAACATAGCACAAACTCACATTGACAGACCAAACTTAATGAAATATGAACATTATTAAAATGTCGATGTCCCTCTGCCTGAAGCTCCTGCAAAATTTCATCTATCTACCCGCTTATTTCGTCTGGCTAAAAAGTTAAGCGCAAACCTAGAAAATCGGGCGACGCTGAAAAACATTTGCCAGATAGCTCGACCCTTAACAATCCCCTCTCTCACCCCCCTTACGGTTGTGGCCAACAAAGGTCCAGATGACTCAGTTTTTGAATTGGTTACCTCCTGCAATGATTCTAATCAAGTAAAAAACAAAGAAATATTCATTCATTGTTCAAGACCCAATTGCCAACCCAGAGGCTACTAAAAGTTCACTGAAAAACGAAGTTACCTGATGGAGCTTTGTTCGTCAAGTGGCGCAGCCTCTCCTCCGCCACTCGGACAGCTCGAGTAGAACTCCTAACTCCTTGCGTGATTTCCTGGCTGATAATCAATGACAGTCATCAGTGGTAATTGAGTCAAACGATAAACGTGGAGTTAACATACGAGTGCAGGGTTTTTGGAAGCCAACCCAAGATCACTAAGCTCCATTGTAAGGTCACTGATCTCCATCCCAGATAATCTAACAGCCGCCATTGTATCGGGAAGCTCTTCCCTCATGACATCCATGAGCTTCTCTAGTGATTCAGCTGCTCTCTTGAAGGCCTATAGCATTTTACAATGTGGAGTTAGTAATCCAAAAGAGCATGCGCGCAAACAAACACACCACGCTGCCGCTTGAAAAATCAATGTGTTTTCCTTCATGAACCAAAACCAAAAGGAGAACTCTATGGTAGAATTTCTGAACCGCCGGATCTTACTAGAATCATATTAAACTTAAAAAAAAGTATGACTAGTTAACGAAATGTGATGAAAACCCGACAATTCATAATGTGTTCTACCGGTAGGGTATTTTTTTCATACTCGACCACAAAATTCGGTTTCAAAAAATTAAAAAAGGAATGTGTTCTCTGAGTCAGGATACTCAACATTTTTCTCTCCCCTGAAAACAGTTAATGAGAAAAATCGTTCGGCTATTCACCCATTCCATAGCAACAATGTTAAACATTGTACTAATTTCTAATAAACAAACAATACGCAATAGTGCAGGGGAAATCAATTCTTCAAGTGTGTTTCTGTTTTCAGAACTAAGAAAGAATATAAATTAGATTAAAAATTGTATGAAAAAAAGTTACCAGAAAACTGAATTGACAATTCCTGAGTTTCAATTCCCAAAAATAAATTGTAAATAATTAGCTTAAATTCAAGAGTACGAACCAAAAGCGCAGGGATTGCAGAGCAGAAGAGCCAGGTCGCAGAAACAGCCACCTACAATCATCAACCACAACGGCATTATCTTCTCACCGCCATCAACATACCTCCATTTCTGATGAAGGTTTTCGTTCACAATTCCCAGAAAATTTTCCTTTTCTTTTGCTCAAATTCGAATCAGAGCGCGAAAAATTCGAGACAAAAAGAAGCAAGAACTGAAAAAACCAAATGAGAAGAAGAAAATGGAGTGAGGAAGAGAGAGAGAGAGAGAGATAGTTACCACGCAAGCAACGACATTGAGCAGGAGGATGTGGCGGTGAGTGAGGTTCCACTGGAGCGCAGACGACGACGAGGAGAGGAGGGAATTCCCACCGCCGACGTGAAATGCGACGGAGATGAAGAAGGCGACTCCAATTCGACGGCGAGGGACCTCGGAACCCGCGCCGGGAGTCTGAGATCGTACCGAAGACGGCCTGAGTTTAGGCTTCTGGCGAAGGTGGAGTTGTGGCTGGGTTTGATGGCAGGGTTCGATACCTGCAACTTCAGAGAACAGAACATCGGTACTTTCTCTCTCCTCTCTCTCTCCTCTCTCTCTCGAGCTGTGCGCGGAGGGTGAGGGTTGAGTCTCCGTCTCTCCTCGCAATCTCCGGCCCTACGGCTACGGTCCAAGGGAAGGGACGCTGAAGTTTGGGTGTGATTTCTGACCAAATTGGAGGACAATTTCGTACTTTTACCTGTGTTAGATTTTTTTATTTTTTATTCTTTATTCTTTATTCTTTATTTTAATTTTTAATTTTTGCATTGTTAGACACGAAGAGTGCTCGAATGCATGATCTGACGTGAAGCGTTCGAAGTCCCCTCCCTTATGTACCAAATATATATATATATATATATATATATATATATACCGAAGCTTTAAGACCTACTATTTGTACTATTAGCGTAGACAATCAATAAATATACACGTTAAAAATTTGGTTGCATGCTACACATTTATCACATATATAAATTAGATAATTGAAAAATTAATCCAAAAAAATTAAAAGAAGAGTTATTGGTAGTATTTAGACCGGTCTTCACATCCGAATCCTAATAGTCATTTAATAAGTACTGTACATCATGAATGATAAAGAACCTGATCCTAGATCTTTGAACTAATAGATCCAAAACTTCACTAGCAGACAGTATATGATCTTGACTCGAATATGACACCTCACACAAGCAAAACCTCGAAATAAGCCTTTCTTACAATCAAGTCACCTTCAATAGTGGTTAAAAAAAATGTTTTTATCATATCTATACACCACATCTATCTAAAATCCGTTGCAATTGTATGTTATATTCATATATTAAGACACATGTACTTGTGTATTTACTAAGATGCATAGGAAAATTACTATAAAAAAATAGCAAAAATTTATTGAGTTGAGAAGAACTAAAGGATTTCCTTTCCATTTACATCTCGTATTTACAGAATAATTGCCCTCTGGCTTTTCCTCTACAAAAATTCTTTAACCAGAACAACTACAGTCTCCCTTCTGACTGCTTACCACTTAAAAACAACCTCATTTACACACGTATTTACTATATAACTTTAATAGCACCTTCTCAAATTTAACCCCCCCCCCCCCCCCCCCCCTGTTTTCTGTTTTTTCCCTCTTCTGTCCCACATCATTTTACAATCCCAAAGGGCTTGTTTTTTACCAGTGGCTGGTCAGTTTCAGATTGATTTGAAAACGACGGATCTGCCCCTAACCAGCTCACGATGCATAAACAAGGAGAGTGTGGGTATACATTGTAAGCAGGTAACCATAAAAATACAAAAACATTCTTCTAATTTATCCTCTCTCCAATCCTGACCACTTCGAGAACCGTCGCGTTGCAGAAGAAGCATCTATGGCAATTCAACAGATGTCTTGTTATGCATCCATAACAAGACCTGTGGGAACATGGCGCAAATCTGGCATTGGCTTCTGAGGCATAACAAATACAGCATATACTATCATCAACGACATCTGTTTCATCCTCGCTATTACCAACTTCTTCCAATTCGCTCCGACTGACTAGGTGAGCCAAGAAATTTTCTAGCTGTCCAAGTTTTGCAAGATAAGAATCCCCTCTAAAAGACCCAGCCTGAAAAGGAGAACAAAACAAGTGGAAAAAACAGGGTTAAAAATCAGAAAATTCACATCCGAGTGTGAAACAATTGGGAACCGTTATTTTCATTTGTTTCCTTATTTAAGAATCCATCGACATGTACTTCTTTCTGTCTTTTGTTTTTTCATTTGAGATCCTACAGTTGACACACAAACAAACGTTTTAGATATTGTTCACGTGCTGTTCCAAGTTTTGAAAACAACAATAATGGCCTAGGTTGCTTCGCAGAAGAAGAAAATCCTAAACAAAGTGAATCAATGCTAAATACCGAGATTGCAAAACAGCTCGAACACAAGGAAAAAAAAAAGGTGAAAAGGAGCTAAAAGAGACTAATATTTTCAGAAAGTTTAGCAACTTAGAGACTAACAGAGTCAGAGACAGACACAGATGAGTGAACAGTGAACAAACCCAGTTGTAATCCAATAGCAGCTGGAATCCGCAATGAACCCTGCCTGGGCAATCCATGCTAGCAAAAAAACCCACAACATCATTGTGCGGCACAAACTCCGTATCTTCACTGGCATCCAACAAGTTCAATATGATTCCTACAAGAGGTGCCAGTATCATTCCCCTGTTTACTTTTTCTAAAGATTGACCGTGTCGTCGAAGTGACCTGCGAAAAAGTAGGAAGCTTTAAGCTCAGTCGCATAGTTGGATTTCATCATACTTGATTTTGGTATAATTTAGGAGTGTCTTGACAACCAAAAAGAGGGACAAAAATAATTCCAGAATAACTGGAGTTCATCGCCAAAAAGACGGGGCATGGATGGGAGGTTTAGCTTCCCTAGTAGTACAATAAAATAAATAAGTTTTAAGAAGAGTAAACAAAAGAAAATAAAATGAGAGAAAAAGAAAATAACTAGTGAACAAACAGCAGACCACTGTGTTATCTATAATAGCATGGAAACATACAGCTCGAAAAACTCGGCATCTGCTTCGGAAGTTACGTGGTTCAGTATAAAGACAATCAACTCTGTTAACCTCCGGAGGTTTGTATCGGTTCCTCTCAGAAATGCCTGAGGGATATCACGGGTACAGAATTCCAAAACCCTCGTAAGATTACATGAGAGGTCAAATATGAAACAGCATTTCTTTTGCTGAAAGTCCACAACCTGCAAAGATAATTTTCAATAATTACACGGAAATTATCTAATGAGAATAAAACTGGGTAAAAAGGAGAGGGGGATGGTGAGGATCTGCTCTTCCCCAAAGAACGTGTACTGCTCAATACCATTAGCCGCTACACTAAATGTTATGAGATAGGACTTAAAGCCACTTTTCCTTGGTTAAGTAAAAAAATAAAAGCAAGACTAGAGGAACTCTTCCCCGCACCCCACCATTCCTTCTCCCCCCCACCCTCTCCTCCTCCTCCTACCTACATTAAACAGCATAATTCACCTATTAACTAAAAACACCTTAAAACGTGTTTTGAAACGGTTAGATGCCAATATTGCCTGGGATTGGCAGATTTGGTTACCCTGATGTTCTACTAAATGACCATACCAGAAAGTGGGCACACTTAAATAGGGATGTGGAATCCTCATATTCACCATAAAACTATATCATGGGTCGGGAATCTGGTTACACTGTTCATTCAACTATTATGCCCAGTGACACTGCAAATTTTAAATTGCCAAAAAGAAAAATGTTCATGTAGTCAATAGGTTCACTGTTTCAGGTCTAGAATATGGTGCCTCAAAAGCTTATTTATGTCTAAATGAAACGCCATTTCCAGTATGTTGCGACCCATGCAATCGAATGTTACACTTCCTTATTATTGAACCATTAACCTAACCTACAATAATAACTTGGAGCCGAATGAACAACCACAACTTAGTTTGAGCTCCAACTTCCATTGTCGTGATCCCCAAACTTCTCAATAACTCCTATTAACAGCTTTACATTCCCTGTTTCTTGTTCTTTTAATTATCTTCCTCTTCTCCACTACTTGTTCGCTTTTTACATGAATATGGCAATCCCTCTCCCCCAAACCATCATTCTAGGTCATTTGTGCTTCACTCATTCCCACGGGCAAAAACATAACCGGGTTTAATGTGTAAATAAAACATGTTGAATAAGTAGCAAGCAAAAGAAAGGCTACACCTAACATGCCGAAATAAAATAAAATATAATTAAATTAAATTAAAAACTTACCTGGTATTTTTCTTGCATTTCCCGAACAGAAACTGAAAATTCAGTCATTGTCCAACTGAGGGTGTTAAATAGGCGATTCAGAAAAGCTGAGAACAATTCTTCATCATTGACGCAAGCTTCCTTTAGCAATCTCTTTATGAAGTATAAAGCCAAAACAGGAAAATGACCGTCAGAAACTACACCATAGTAAAAGGATAAATGATTTGGAGAAACATCAACGACATACACCTGGAAAACAACTGATGACAATGATGATTCTCCGTGCTTTAAAGAGCCAAAGCCGGATCCCTTGCACAACCGCAGAAGAATGTTCGTTACTGGGATCCAGGATCTGTTATCAAATGCTGAAAGCAGCGCTTTTGGCAACCTTTGAGTCGCTGCTTCATTGCTCTCAAAAGCAGCAAGATATTCTTTATACTGTACCAGGACCGAGATGGATTGAAGAAGAAGATCCCTTAGTTCTGCACTTGATATCCTAGAATCGTTGAAATGTGTGACAACAAAAGTCACCTGATAAAAAGGACATCCAAGAAAATCTTTAACTACCATCTCCGGAAGAATTCAAGAATGCAATAAAATAGTCGAATTTCTCAGGAAAAGGACATTTTTATATTTGCATTGGAATTTTAGAAATCAGGAACCTATCTATTGGTTATCCATGCCGTTTACAAAAAATAAAAAATAAAAGTGAAAATGGATATTAGACAATAACTTTCTTCGCACTGTCCAAAGTACATGAGGAATAGAACAAATATACGAATGGCTATAAAACAAGACTTATATATGAGACTTACAAAGGAAGTAAGTCCTTGCTTGATAAAAATTGATGAAGGAACAAACGGAGGGTCACCCTTACGCAAGACATGGAAGCAGTCAACCTGAAAAGGAAATTCAATATCAATAGTCAATACAGAAATGGACAAAAATCAACAAAAGAAATTACCTGCCAAACTAATGTTCATTGCCCACAATGCGAGAAGTTAAATCTAAAGCAGCAACATATGCACATTGGTTTAATATTATGGACCAAAATTCATTCATCATACATGGTTGTACGTTAATGTATACATTCAGCAACTATACATAGTATGAAGACTAGAAAAAAATAAATAAATAAATAAAGGAAACTTGATTATTAGTGTAGATTAATAACTTGCAACCTTATAACCAAGCACATAAAGAACGTTCACATAGGCAGGTAATTATCAAATCTAGTTTCTCGGTACTACACCCAAAAGAATGGAAACGGAAAAAAGTAGTGCAGTTTCGCTTTTAGCACATGTTTACAATCTCAAAGCTGCAGTAGCAAGAAAATCAAACGATCTAAAGATTTTTTAAGAACTTCTCCATGACTTACCACTACCATCATACAACATTTCAACCAAAGAAAGGATGAACTATCGCAAGAATGACAAATGTCAAAAAATTAGTGTTTCCAGATAATTGAGTATTTTGTATTAAAATTGACTCTTTATTAAGATATGTCATTTTCAATTAAAAAAAGAATTGGATTTACCAGAGCTTCCAGATAGTATTCAGGTATATACACGAAGACCGAATCCATTTTACTAAGAACCAGAAGCAATTGTATGGTCCACATGCATGTTGCATACATTCCTCTTTGCTTCCATCGAGAGAATAGAGAGATGCGATACCTGTAAGGAAACAAATACAAATGAACTAAATCATATTAAAACACCAATAATTTCAAGAGAAAAGAAACACATACAAATGCACACACTATATATTAACATCCAGTTGGCAACAGAACAGTAAATGTGTGTGTTTGTGTATGTGTGCGGGTTAAAGCTGCAAAGAATGGCTGGTTAAAGCCAGAGAACCAATTTTTATTGGAGAAGCCATCTACAGGAACAAAGGCTCGCTACAATGAGCTTTCTACGAAAATATCATATGGATGCAACAGAAATTATATGCTCAAGAAATAAGAAACGTTATCAATATCTACCCCTACAAAGTAGGATTTACAGTTTGCAAAACTGCATTCAAGCCAGTATGGCATGCAACAATAAATCATTGATTTAAAAATAAATAAATAAACAAAGTACTAGAAACCCTAGTAACAAGGACAAATGTAATTACCAAACCATATATTGGATTATCCGATATTTTAAGTTTCAATCCAATATACAGCATAACATAGATAAGTATCAGTTCCATATATAGCATAAAATATACAGTTGCCTAAAACCCTCAATTTGATAAGAAGAGGGTCAAGACAATGACCATAAATATTTAAGTGCTTGCCATCTGAAAATAGAAACACCAGTTAGACCCAAAAAAAAAGTCACAAGCTTTTGTGAAAGTGATCTTACCATGCACAATGTCTGACACTTTCAACAACTTCTTCCCGATAATTATTACGAGCTTCTTTCAAGCGCTTCAATTGCTCACTGCATGCTCGTTCTCTTATTTGTCTATCAGCTTCTTCTAGTAGGGATATTGATTGTGACTGGTGTGACATGTAATATGATGCCTACAATAAGAAGATTTTGAAATTTTCAGTTACACAAGAATCTTCACAGGATACAGAGCACACAAGCAAGATACAATTCCTAAAGATATAAAAAGAAAGAAATATCTTGAATCTCCTGATAATCAAATGTTTTGAGAACTGAAAGAGAGAATATTAATTAGACATATACATACGAAGAAAAACCAATTCAAAATTCAGTAAAAAAAAAAAAAAAAAAAAAAAAAAAAAAAAAAAAAAAAAATTCAAAATCAGTAAACTACACCCTGTACGTAAGAAGGATTAAAACAAAATGATAAAAAAGAAGTATGAAGACAAACAGATGACAGTAGCCCATTTACTGTTGAAATCACTACAACACGTGTGTCCAAAAGGCCTATATCCGGTACAAAGCATTGAGTAATCACAGTCGGACATGACTAAGAGATAAATTTTTACAGAGTCGTAAATTAACAACAAGGGTCTTCTGAATTGCCTATCATATTAAACTATTTGATCATTACAAGTAAAAGGAATTTCATTCGAGTAAAATAATTGAGCAAAAAGAAGTAAGATAAGTCGTGCCTTTCATGTCATACTATCAGCCACTTAACAAGAAATCAATAATTGCTCACCTGCTTAAAGTTTGGCGCAAGACCAATGTGATATAGCAACAGCAGAACATCAACAAGTTCTTCTTCTCTTAAAGTAGCTGACGAGATGTTACTCTCCCTGGGTACAAATCTCATATGCTGCACTGGTCGATATTCAAACTCAGATTCAGATTGATCACTGGAACTTGGTTTATCTGCTATCTCATCGTTCAAACTTCCAGCACTGCATTCAGTAGCAACATGAGCAGACCTCTCCGAAATAGTGCTGCAATGAGAACGAGAACCTTTGGCTGTGTATCTGATAGGGTCCTTCATGCTTCTAGTGAAATCAGCATCATAACTTGAACAACAGCAAGGTTTTTTCATGCTCAAATGAGTTACTCTTGTTTCTTCATCATCCATACTGCCTTCAACCCACCGAATTACTTCATCATCCTGATCACTCACAGGATGCAATTTTGACAAATGATTGAATGATCCACCAAGCCTAGAAATGTCGATACGATGGGGATCGTTCTTTAGGAACAAACTAATTGGAAAACTTTGTTCACCGCCTCTATGAAGAAAACCAACATCAGAACCATTTCCACATCTCTTTAACCAGTCGCAGATGTCCCCCATGCCAAATCCTTCTGATAAAAAATGTAGTAGAACTGTGTACAAAGAAACAAGAATAGAGTTGGAAGAAACTCCAGGGGGCGGAACATTGCGATCTGCTCCTCTGTTCTTCAACAAGAGATTTTGTAGAAATGTCCTAAACACTGAACCTGGCAGCTGAGGAGGTGTTACAGGTGGTATGAACTGTATCACCAAGCGACAAAGGTCCCTATGCTTCTCCTCGATCTGCAAACAGAAAAGTTATTATCAATTCCATGTCCAGGAACACCATAAACTGGATCAGACACCTACATAAGAAGCATACCAAATTATTTTTTCACTAGAGCAAAACATTAACAACCCAAAATTCCTAAAGTCTGATAAAAAAATGAGAGTGGATGCATGAGACCAAGATAACTCTTAATACCAAGCAGTTTGACCCTAAGTCAGTTCTACACCATAAAATGAGATAATTGGATTCTTATATTAGTACTGAACACATTAATGCTTCTACCAAAAAGTTAAGAAACTTCAAACGGTTCTTTGTTTGTAACAGAACATCCTATAGTTAGGATCTTAATTTGAAATTTAAGCAGTTAAGCAAAAGAAAGTTTGATTTGTGGTTACATCTACAGTGTGTCTGAGCGTGAAAAGACAAATCAATTTTTAAGTAATTAAAAGAATCATGAGGTCCAACTCATCAATCAAGGACAAGAATTTACATTTGGTAGAAAGAACATGGACCTACTAGTTCGCATCAGCCATGTCCAAAAAAGTTCATAGATACAGCCAGTATGCACAAATAGCAGGCTTTGCTTCAGAGAAGATGTCATTGTAACCCCACAATTATTTTTTATTTATCAATCATTTAAATATCAATTTACAGAAGGAAGCTAGCTTAGACAAATGCATTTTCAGAAGCAACTATCATGTACTTCTGAGGGATTATCGGGCACACCAAATCACATAGATACATTTTCAGGAAAAAAAGTTAAGTGTATGGCTGTATATATACCTTACTGACGGCTTCAGATAAAGCTGTAGTCGTCAACAGCATGCTATTTTCATATGATACGTCCTCACATGAACCAGGCCACCAAACAGATGGCATCATGGACTCCAGGTCTTGCTTGCTTGGACGCTTCTGGGAAAGGAAACCTTCGAACAGGAACTCAAAATCTGTTGACTTCCACCAAAGCACCATTAGTTCTTCTCGCCTTAATAAATGGCATGCCAATGCAAGATAAGGGTATGACCCTGAATAAGGGCACTCTGTTAGGACCAACTTGGCTGTTTTGCATCCAGAGGAAAGGGCATTTAAAATGTGTTCGAAAAACAAACTTGATCCTTGAAATTCTAGAAAGACATCAAGAATCCTATCCAAACTTGAATAATCATGAGGTGCTTGCACTCCTAAGACTTCCATCATGAATGATAAAAACGGACCCCACGATATGTATTCTACGCCCTGGGCATTTGCCTTGATTACTGAGAAAAATTCCTCGCATATCCCACGACTAACAGGATGAAAAAGATCTTCAAATGAAACAAACCTCTTTAGCCTCCTTAGTTTCTCAAAAGAAGAATGCCCGTCCCGCTCCATACAGTGCATATCCAACAACCTTGACAAGCACCGAAGCAAATGAACAGCAAAAACGTTTATAGATGGAGGTGCTTGAAAAGGGAGATAGCCTTCAACAGGGTACTTAAATGGGCGGGACCCAAAATTTAATTCACATCTTTCACCTTGAGAAAGAGAAATTGCAGGAAAATACCCAAATCCTGGACCCATCTTACGGATCCCACGAAAAGCCACACCAAGGGAGACACCATTCCTGTAGAATGATATTTCATTACGGTCTAAATCTATGCAGCATCCAATAACATCACCAACAACCCATGACTGCCCATATGGCTCGGCGTCTTTGTTCCATTTCCTAACTCTCCAACCATCAAACGCATATGAATCATCAGCATCACCCACACCCTTATGGTCAGTGAAAAGGCAAGAAAGTGTAGCCCATCCTAGCTGTTGGATACCCGAAGTTTCTAAAACAACTTCATACATCCATTTTCCTTTCCACACAGAAGCATTAGCCCTAGCACTGCTGAACATAGCTAAGCTCTCTACAAGCAAGGGTGGCCTAAGGATTCTGATATTACCACAAATACTGGATTGATCAAGACCAATAATCTGGGGTCCACAACGGTTGTCGACAGCACAAATCCCATCTCTACTTCTGAGCAAGACACCAGAATTCGACCGATATTCCAAGCACTCATTCTTTATAATAGCACGGATTAAACGACTGTCAATTTGACCTGATATCGAACCAACTGATTTGTTGGGCAGACCAAATATGTATTCAAGAGTTCGTTCCACCGATTGATGGCCAAAATCATCACAATAAGAAACAAGCCGGGATTTCGACGAACCCTCTTTACTATCCTCGCCATTCAATATCACGGCCAACCCAGAAGAAAGCCCACCAAGTCGTAGGCTATCCTCTGCCATTCCTTGTAAGGAGAAACACAATTACCCCCAATTCTCAACCTTAGCACTCTAACCAAAGATTCTGAAATCCGAATATTCCTCCGGAGATTTTCAGTTCTGCTTTAAATAATATTAGTCCTTCCCAAATAAAACACTCAAATCCTGAGATAGTACCATAATCCTGACCTGAAATTGCCAAGTAAATAAGTTTCAGCAACTAGCTCTTGGAAATGAAAATTACAAGAGAACGCTACAACTAAGCAATTTCCCGATTTTCTGGGTTAAGACGAACATACCAAACAAATTAACCGTGTTAACAAATTATCAAGCTACGTTACAAGAATATATACATACACATATAGACGTATGTTTACACTACATAACGTACACACATACATACACACATATACATATATATAAGTAAAAATTTGCGAATTTTCACATCGATCAAGTGAAAAGTGATTAAACCGAATTTCGGAATTCAAAAGGGGGAAACAAAGAAGAAGAAGAAGAAAAAAACTCAAGCCAAGGAATCTTCACCACTGCAATACTTGACTGCAATTAACGCCGGAATTAAACCGAAAGTTGCACCAATTGAGCAATAATTCCATTGAAGAAGTCGCGGGAGGGTTTGGAAGACGCCTCTGGTTTTGGTACGAACAACGAAATGGCGGCTAGGGTTTTGCAGAAGCCATTAATTTAATTCGCATCACATCCCATTCCCAACTCAAGAGGGGGAGGAGAGAGAGAGAGAGAGAGAGAGAGAGAGAGAGAGAGAGAGAGAGGGAAGGGTAATATCGGGATTTCGCAATTCTCCCAAGGAGACAGGAGAGAGAGACACACACACAACAGAAATGAAAGGGCGGGCGCGATGAGGCCGCTGCTTCAGCCCCACGCACGCTGACTCCCCCTTAACTATGGATTTTGTTTACCGACACGTGTCGTCCTTGCTGAGTTTCACCGGCTGCTGATGTGGCCTCCCACGCTAAATTGCGCTTTACTTTTTTTCTTTTTTTCTTTTTTCTTTTTTTTTTTGGGCCAAGTGGACGCTGATCTCTGTTTGTGAAGGTGACTGTAGTTGGGTCAAAGGATGCAATAACTACATTGATGATATCTTCCTCTTTTTCTTTTTCTTTCTCTTTCTCTCTTTTATTTTTTGGACCGTTTTTCCAGTTTTCTTTGCTTGCAGTCTTCAGGAGTGAAGATGAATACCTGAAATGTAATCAGTTTTATCCAAAAAGAATTGAAAAAATATTGAAAGGCATTTTTTCTTCTTTTTCGTTAGTTTAAATTTATATATTCAACAAAATTTTCAGGATAATCTAGCATAATTTTTACTTATTTTTGTTCTTAAAATAAATCTATTTAAAGTAATTAAAAACATAATCTAATAATAATTTCAATTTTAACTTTATCGTAAGATGCAGAGTCTAAATCATCCACTTCAAGTTTAAAAAAATAAAAATCCGTTGAAAATGATATTAAAACAAACCTTACAATTAATTTTGATTTTGTGATTTGACTGCATGAAAAGATAACTAAAACAAAATCAAATACGTCACCCCTCATACGTAGGTGAAGTCCTGAATTTAACAATTTTAATCTGCAACTGAATTATAAAAAATTGTATAGTTAACTATAGAATTTTTAACGAGCTTCGATATCGCCAACTAGCTTTCCAATTTGTATAATTAATTACTGTTTTATTTACGTATATACAAAAAATATTGTTGATAGACATCTCACAGAAATTTTATATTTTTAGATGGAAAAGGTTATATAACGTCACTTGCATGCTCGCAAGATTTGACGCTATAATATATATGTATATAAATATAAACACTCACGTACACACGATAATGTTTTTAAATTTTGAAGTTATTTATAATTAAGAAGAATATATTTAACAACAAGAATAAAAGATTAGGAAAGGGCCAAATTATTTGATTATATTTTCCGCCTTCCGTAATGATGATTGAGATGTAATTTGTAGGTCATTACGGGCACATCTTAATTAATCATGATATGTTGTCTTACACTGCATGAAAAGTTCATTTGCAAAACCAAAATTATATATGAGAAATTGTTAATATAAGAGTTATGTGGTGTTACTTTTTTTTTTTTTTTTTGGTAAATGGTTATGTGGTATTACTAACAATAAGAATAGTATACCCTTAAAAAAAACAATCAGAATAATGTAAATATATGCATATATATTGCAATTCGAACCTTTTCTAAAATTTCCATATTCTCTTGTTGTGGCTTTTGTTTCTTAGCTCTTTTATTTCTCCTTATTTTTTATAATCACTCTCTTCCTTTTTCTTCGTTTTCATAATAAATCTTTATGGAAATTCTTGACCTTAGATTTAGGAAAAACAATTTATTTTGTATAAAAGTTTATAATATAAATATGATTATGTATAACGATAATAGGTAAATCCCGACAGGTAGCTCAAGAGATATGAAAGGTCTAAATCCCACATTCGAAACTTGAGAAGTTTTTTTTTTAATAATAAATTCATGTCCATAATATAAAATACATTTTTTTGTAAAAATATAAGGTAGCTGAGAAATACAAAATCTGCAAATTATTGTGTTTTTTTTTATAATTACAGGATGATTCTTATTCTATCCTCTAAATAATGAAAAATATGGTGAAAATAATTGAATGTGGCTCATTCATATTTCGAGAAAGAAAATGAGAATTTTTTCAAATTTCAAATAGTAAATTAAAAATGACGTGAGATTTATCCAAAACTAATATTACAATGCCTTTAGTAACTTTTTATATTCTTATGGCAGGATCCAAATTGATGAAATAAATATGAGAACTAATGTATGTTTTTCCTGTTCATTAAAAAAATTATTTATTTTTAATATATATTTGTCGTTTTTTTTTTCTAAAAAAATATATATTTATCTTTTCTCAGCAGAACTTGACATACACTCATCATTTAAAAAAAAAATCTCATTATAAAAATTGGATAAAATTTAGAGAGAAATATGGCCCCACGTGGTGAAACGATGCGCCAGCCACAGACACATGAAGTGGGAAAACGCTACATTACGCAATGGGGCCGGCTGCTAAGATGCGCACTCAAAGAAAAGCCTCTAGATTCCCCCCTACCGCTTCTATTTGTCACTCATAGTGCGCAATATCCCCTGTCCTTAACCAGACCCTTCCTTTTTTTTCTTCTTTTTTTTTATTTTTTTTATTTTTTATTTATTTTCTCCACCGGTTTTCCGTCGTTTTCTTTATCAGGCGCCTTAACGTTTCATTTATCATTCAAGTTTAATTATAATTAAACAATATTTTTTATTTTAATTTTTTTTAAATCAATAAAATTTATAATTAATTTTTAAAAAATTAATAAATTCTAATTTAAAATTTTTATCTTTTAATCAATAAATCAAATACAGATTAAATCCCCCTTCCCCAAAAAAACAAAAAACAAAACAATGAAAAAAAGGAAGAAAAAGGAGAGTCAAATTTGAACTTTGATTATTATTATCACGGGCAACAATCAACCAACAAGTTCTGGACTGAGCTCAGAAAATGACCGGCTCGACTGCAATTCATGGGCACGTGTCCCAGTTTGGGGTGTTTTTGGTAATTTCGGTGGAAAGAGTCATTCAAATCAGAACCTGCATTGTGAGGTCTGCACGTGTTACATGTGGGTTTTTTTTTTTTTTTTTTTTTTGGCAATGGATTTCATGCGGCAATATGTTGTGTGGCGATCGACAGTTTTATATCATCTTTTTTTTCTGTGTATTTTATGTCACTCTACTAAGCATTAGTTTGATTATATTGTCTTAAAATGTTCATTCAACTAGAATATTTACATTCATGATTTGTGGTGTCGTTATCTCGGCGTTATTTCATGTCGCAATTTGTTGAAAAGTTGAGAGTAGAAATTGTTTTTTCAGCATCGTTTTCTCAGTAACATTTTTTGTCATAGATCTATGGTGTTGTTTCCTTACTAGAGTCACGATTTGCTTGCCATCTTATCGTTTCCCGTTGTGAAATGGGGCAAGCTCGTGAGTTCAACATCGTTTCCTTAGTGACATATTAGTCGGAGATCGTGTAGATTGGACGAAGTCTAGACCATATCTTGACTCCGTCTTTTAGCTCTTTGTTATGTAGAAGAATAAAGCTCTCTTGATCTGGATGTGTACTTCTATGACTTGTTTGAATTTTTTGGATTTATCTTGTGGATGTATACTTTTTGTGATTTTGGTGTGTGTGTGTTTTTTTTTTTAGTATAAGGGTGAGAAAACTAGAGGTAATATAACATGTCATCATCGATATTAGTGTTTTCTGAGGGATATTAATATTTGTATTTCAGTTGATCGATTTTTATATTCTGATAAATCATAAATTTTTGTATATATGTTTATATGATTTTGTGGTCAATTAGTGATTTTGTGTGATTTTATTCGTAATTAAGGAGTCTCTCCAAATATTTACACGTAAGGTTCTTAATTTATACCTTATTAAACAGATATATATTCTTACTCGGTTCATCGTTATGATGTATAAGAATTATCATTAGAATATGCAATTACAATTGATATGCGTTATCTTTAACGATAAGCTTTAGTTTTGCCTGTTTGACACATTGTTTTTCATCAATTTTGGAACTTTCTTTTTTCCTTTTTCTTTTTTTTCTGCAGTATTTTCTCTTGCAACTTTTACTTGGCCGTATTTTGCTTTATGGTCAAGCTATGGATTATTATATATGGAATACTAAAGATTTGCATGTCCTTAAGTTGAGGATTCAAATTTGAAAGATTTACGTTAAGTTGAATTGGATTTGGATATTTTTAATCACATATGGGATTTTCAGTCTTCACATGACGTGCAGAAGGACTTTCTATCATAAATTTAATGGGAAATTAAGCAAAGTAATACATTATAATAAAGTAGAAAGTTTAAGGGTGAATTGTTATAATTATAAGTTTTGAGAGTTAACTATCAGAAGTTGAAATGTTTTGGGACAATATTTCTAAAAACCCGTGGTCATGTCTTTTACTAGAGCTTGGATTAAAAAAAAAAAAAAAAAAAAAAAAAAAGCCTTTGGCCAAAAGCATTGTAAAGAAGGGGGAAAAACATTTGGCTGTAGTCGAGCACATAACAACATATAAAATTACAATATAATAAAAACAACAAGATGCTATATATTTTTTTTGGTATCATAATTGTTTGCCTGTCAAAGAATTAATTAGGAACATGTTTTGGCGTTCTCTTTTGCACATGATATTTCCTAGTCCGTTGCAAACGATTTTAAATTTTTGGTTGGTAATAAACACGATATACTTTTGTTGATCGGGAGCAATTGAGAACTTAAATTTTGTTTATTTTTATTATATCATTGTATAAGCGATTGTATGAAGTATAAAATTTTTAGGGATCTTTCTAAAAAATGGGATACTGTCAAAGCATGAAGTAAAGTGTAAGGTCGAGGCTGCTGAACAATGTCCTCAAGATAGATTCTCTGCTCTTTCCGGACGAGATCCGAGTGTAAAACAAATTTTCCAGAGGTTTAAACTCCATGATTTTACGACCTAAGCTTTGTAAAGCACACCAAGCCTTAACAAGTTCAACTCATGAATTATGATTGGAGCTATAGACATACCAATAAATTGAAGAGAATGGAACTCTCCACATATGTGTACAAAGGCATAGGAAAGAAACACCCATGATCGAGTGGGGTTTTGTCTTCAATGAATTCATATATATTTTTTAATTATACTTTTGAAAAATTTATATTTTTTTCTTATTTTGTCATACTAAAAATTGATTATCCTTTTTTATTATAAATTCTTTTAAAAACTTTCTTTTAATATACGTTCTATTAAAATAATAGGTTGATTCCGTGATTGTAACATGTGCATATATGAACTTGATTGGGTTATTATTGCACTGGTCTTGGTCTTATTTACAGGCATCAATAAGCCTTGCATTGGCTTTCACCACAAGCACAGAGAAAGTTTCATGGAAGCATCAGCCAGGCCTAGCAAAGTTCTAAGGACAAGCGTCCATTTGTTGATTTTAACTATATATAGATCAAACCAATATTTATAATATTTTAAATAATTTATTGAAGATGACAAGCTAAATTTAAGTAAAATATATACGATTCTGCTTTCAAAAATATATATACACGCGCGATTCAAACAAACCGCACCCCGCCCCCCCCTCCGGGTCTCTCTCAAAGAAAGTAATGACTAGGGGGAAAAAATAAAATCAAGAATTGATTTTAGAGAGAAAAATTCATACATTAATTTCACAGGGAACAAAAATTCAAGAACCTTTATTAAGATAAATTGATTGATTATTTAAGAAAATTAATTGTTTATTTTTCTAAAATAATCTTTTAATAATTTTTAAAAACTTTAGTAATTAATTAAAAAAACTCCTTAAAAAAAGTTATTTATCTCTAAATCCCTTAATTTAGTTATGAAATTCATATAGGTGTAGGTATGGTAGAACAGAATTGTGTTATTTTAATTTTATTGTTTATATCAATTTTATTTTTGATTAGTCCACAAATTATTATTTAATCAATCTTAGTAATTTTACAATTCGTGAGGCGATATTCTTATTCATTCATGTTATTACTTGAGACAATTCGTGCACTTGTGTCAATCAGAAATGAGAAGCAACTATTCTTAAATTTGCCTTTCCTTTATTAGTCTCCGAATTGTTTTTTCCATTTTTGAACCTAGAGGGATTAGTTCCAAACTTCTCGCTTGTTGCATACACTAGTCAAGAACACCTTGGTAAATAAACCAAAAACTTCGAACTAAAATTAGAATTGATTAATATTAATATTAATGAAATTAGTAAAACAAATCCCTGATAACGGCGATCAGTTGTCTCGAACTTGCTCAACAATGACAAAATGACACTTTGAAGTATAGTTAAAATGATACTTAAAGAATACGAAGGGTGTTTTTGGTAATTTAAAAACTTTAACCAAATAAGGTTTAAATTTCTTAAAATATTATATACTTGTATAATTAGTTAGAATTTATGAATATTTGTTGTAATTTGATAAACATCAAGACTTTTAAAGGTTAATGGTTTGTTCATTTTGATCACATATTTATTTTTGTATTTATTTTAATTTCATTATTGTATGATTATATTTGAATAGTTATTCTAATGTGGATTGGTGAGATGGAGAATATGATTTGATTAGCAAAAGTAGTTAGAAAAAGAGAATAAATAAATAGTATTTGGAGTGATTTATTATTCATCTCATTTTGACTTAAAACAATTTTAGACTTTTAAGTTGTTTTTGATGTACTGATTTAAAATTATTTATTTTTTAAAAATTAATTAAAATTTATTAATTTTTTAAAAAAGATAAAAATATAATGGAATCTTTGGGTCCAAACCAAAGAGCCAAAGAACACCTTAAATTTGAATTTACTCAAAATTTTCATTGAAAATAAAAAATACTTCCAAACAGACGCTTGGAAACCAAACAACAAAACACGTTCTCTAAACATCCCCAAACACGTTTTTGAACAAACAATTGTTTATTTGTCGGTCTCCCTTTTTATTTTTTTTTTCAAAAACAAGTTTTGGTGAGTTTTTTTTTTCTGACACACATAAAATTTGAAATTTCCATATCTCAAAAAAAAAAAAAAAAAAAAAAAAAAGGACAAAATTTGAAATATTTGGATCCCATCTCGCCCTCTACGCCTCCGCGCCTCTAGAATCTTTCTCTCTCTCTCTTGTCTCTCTCTCCTCAAAATTCAGACCCTCTCGCGTTGATTTACGCCCACCATCACTAACCCATAAATATAAAAAAGCCTTCTCTCTCTCTCTCTCCTCTCTCTCCTAAATTCGAATTCGGATCCATCACAGCTTTGCGCTCTAAACCCTACTTCTTTCTCTCTCTACATTCTCTCTTTCTCTCTCTATCTTCTGTAGCTTGCGAAACAGATACCCAATGAGGAAAACGGCTAAGAGGAAGGCGGGCAAGAAGGAGGAATCGAGTCCCGTGAAGGACCCGAAGAAGACGACGACCACTGGCGCCAAGCGAGTCAAGGCCTCTAAGCCTGAATCCGAGCCTGAGTATTTCGAGGATAAGCGCAATTTGGTATAGATAATTCCTTTTTCGCATTCGATTTTACAGTTTCTCGACCGATTTTTGGGTAGTTTTTGTTGGATTTTCAGATTGGCGGTGGAGTGTTTTGAGAGCGTTTTGGAGTTTCCGAGTTTTCGTATTTGAAATTTTGTTAAATTCCTCTTTGGAAGCGTTTGAGATTTTGCGTGACTCGGGGAAAAAGTGGTCGCATTGAGCTGAAAATGTTGTTTTATCGTCAGTTTTTGATTAACTATGGTGGAGGAATATATTTCGTTAGGATTACGAATGTTTTGTTGAGTTATGAAATCTTGTTTTGGGGTAAATTTGGTCCTTTGAAGTTATAATTTTTAAGGGAGAAAGTAGTTCTATTGAACTGGAATCGTTTTGCATTGTTGTTGAAGAGGATTATTTGTGAAAAAGTAAGGTTTTTGAGGTCTGATTACGAGTATGTTGTTGTTTTACTGATCAAACTTGTATTGTGTGTCGTTGTAGGAGGACCTTTGGAAGGCCGCATTTCCTGTCGGAACAGAGGTTCGCTAAACTTTGATTTTTTGTTTTTGTTTATGGCATTGCTTCGATGTCGCGCTAATATTTTGTTTTTTGTTGAATTCCAGTGGGATCAATTGGACATCCTTTACCAGTTCAAGTGGGACTTTTCAAATCTAGAGGTGAGAAGGAATTTTTACAGATTCGATGGTTATTTTTTCCGTCTGCTACTGATATGGTGTAGAAATAGTTTCATAAAATTGAAGTCTGTTTCGTGCTGAAAAGTATGTATCCGTTGTGGTCAGACTGCTTTTGAGGAGGGTGGGAAGCTATATGGCAAGAAAGTTTATCTTTTCGGTTGCACCGAGCGTAAGCAGCTTACAAAATTTACAAACTCGACAAACTTGAATTCCTTTTTCGTTTTTTTCCTTTCATGCACTTTCCTTGAATTGCGAAGTGTGACTCCTTTGGTTTTTGTTTATCTCAACCTTTGTTACCTCCTGCAGCTCAATTGGTCTCTGTCAAGGGGGAAAATAAAGTTGTCTGCATACCTGTAGTAGTGGCTGTAAGTAATTTAAAATAGTTTTACTTCTGCTTGTTAATTCATAATCTCACGATATTGAATTTTTATTGTATTTTTAGCTGGTTTAGTTGCTATATGTGGAATTAATTCTTTCTAGAGACTGTCTTCATTTTTGCATCTACAACGCAGACAGCCTAAGTCATTTAGTTGCCATATATTTAAAATGGCTAAATTTTTGTCGGTGTTGCTCCATGTCAGTGCAATGACTTGCTGCGCAGCTAAAAGTTTTATCATATTCACGCATCTATATGTGTTAATGTACAAATGAACATATGATTGATAGTATCTTTGCAAGCATCTGTTGTCCCTCACTGATGCATGCCTTAAGGAGTTGAGAATTTTAATTCTTTTCACCTGAATGTGGAGAAATTCTTGGATGTATTTTCATAGTGGTTTGACTTATTCTTTTGGAAAGAGGGATAAGCTTGAAATCCAAGTTCAATTGTACATTATCTCTCACCACTAACTTTTAAAGGAATTAAATTGTCCCAAAATTTTTGTCTTATTGGAATTTGCATGAGAGATATAGATGTATTTTGTAATTTCACATTATTGCATGATTCTTATAAGTAATTAAGTATCGAATGGGATGTGGCTTCAAATCTTTGTAACTTTCTTTTTGCTTGTTTGATTTTACTTGAATTTAAAATAACATTATCCCATAGTCATAAAGAATGACTTTTCTTCTTTATGTTGCAAGTTTTCTAAATTTCTTTCTATTTTTGTTCTTGTTATGTAGGTTATATCACCTTTCCCACCTTCTGATAAAATTGGGATTAACTCAGTTCAAAGAGAGGCTGAAGAAATAATACCAATGAAGCAAATGAAAATGGACTGGGTCCCATACATTCCTCTGGAAGACAGGTACGTTTCTTATTGATGCTTTTGGACTAATCTAATGAAAATTTAATCTTTGGATGTTTTATAAGTTACTATGAATTTCTAACTTTTGCGTTTCTCAATTTCCACAGAGAAAGTCGAGTTGATAGACTAAAATCACAAATTTATATTTTGAGCTGCACTCAGAGAAGGTGCTGATACTCTCACTCACTCTACTCTCTCTGCATTTGTTCCTTATGCTTGCATGAATTTGGTAGTTTTGTTATTTTCAATACCATGGTAATTTTACAGTTTGGCTTTTCTGTTAGTTTGTCATTGTAAATTTGGATGAATTCTTAAGTTTGTGGTTATTTCTAACATCTGAAGCTTAATGGAATACTGTTTTTGCCAATAGTTCTGCTGATCGTGTACATTTTTCTTAAGAGTTATGGCTCTCTTTCTTCAGAACTTTTAGTATATCCTGTATAACTGTCTTCAATTGCGAGATGTTTTGCATTATACTTGCATAGTAAGACCAAAAAAGAAGGAAGGAAAAAAAAAAAAAAAAGAAATTACTACTATACAGTTGACAGTTTGGAATTTGAGATATTGAACTTAGGATTTTACCTGACTGAGTTTGTTCAAATGTTAGTCATGTTTTCTTCCTGACATATGGCATCGTATTTACAAGCTAAATGTGCAATATCACAAGTATGTGCATTGTTTATGTGTACAAATTCTAATACAGGGCTGCATTGAAACACATGAAGATAGACCGCTTGAAGAAATTTGAGTACTGCCTGCCTTGTAAGTTTTCAAATTTTTTGGGATGTTCTCACTTCCCATGAACTTTGTGGTTGAACTTAAGATAGGTGTTGACATATCCTCTACTGACAGATTTCTACCAGCCATTCAAGGAAGATGAGATTGAGCAAAGCACTGAGGTTCAAATAATTTTTCCAGCAGAACTGAAACCGGTAAGTTACATTAGTTTGGGATTTGTGTTTCGATATTTTGTGCAGGAGATATATTTAGAAGCAACCTCTTCAGAGAGGAGAAAAAGAACCAGGAGATAAGCAATGAACTTACCTTATAAAGTTGAAATTATGCAGAAATTTAAAAAATGAGAGGAAATTATAAAACCAAGAAGCTTTACGCTTGGGCTTTTTGCAATGAAGATCCATGAATGTTCAGTTTTATCCCAAATATAGAATTGTAGCTTATTTTTTTGTTTGCAAGTAGACCTTAACTTCTAGCACCAAAGATGGCTTTCTGAGCACATTTGCACAAAGATACATCTGTGATTCTGTGACCTGAGCTTTTGTATTTGTATATGCTCATTTGGAGCTGAATGTTTTTTGTTGTGGGTACTGTAAAATTTTTTCTAAAATTTCTTTTTGTTTCCTGTAGATTTTCTGTGAATTTGACTGGGAGTTGGATGAACTAGAGGTACAAATCAAGTCTGACTTTATCATTTATCATCTCACTTGTAACGTTACGACACAATCTGTTAAACATTTTGTGTCCTTTAATTTGTAGGAGTTCACAGATAAACTGATCCAAGAGGAGGAATTATCAGAAGATCAGAAGGATGCTTTCAAGGTAAGATTTGACAGTGGGATGCATTTAATTTACGTCTCCCTTGTTCTATTGATGAAATTATATATATATATATATAGATATATATATATTATAACCTAGTTTTTCTTTTCTCAGGAATTTGTCAAGGAGAAAGTTCGAGAAGCAAAGAAGGCAAATAGACAGGTATTTTTTGTGGAGATATTAATAATTTATTTCCTCTTGTTTCCATATCTCTTTCATAATCATAAACAAGAACCACTACTTCAAAATGGAATATGTTATTTTTAGATTGCTAATTCTGTGTATGGACCTTGTTTCCATTTTAGTTTGATTAATCTCATTTTGGTCAGTGATGTAAATTTCTTTTCTTGCAGGCAAGGGAAGCTCGGAAAAAAGCCCTAGAAGAAATGAGTGAAGAAACTAAAGCAGCATTCGAGAATATGAGGTTCTACAAGTTCTACCCCGTGCAAACACCTGATACTCCCGACATATCAAACGTTAAGGTACTAATATCCCTGATTATTGATGATTGGTTGCTTTAAAACCTTGGCTGAATACAACTTTATCGCTCAAACTTGAAACATCTATATCTATATTACTAGCTTGGGCAGATGTTTACCAGATGGTTATTTTATTTAGCAAATGGAAGGATATTAGTCAAACCAACATAGCTGCCTTTTTTCCGGCAATCTAATTTTTTTTATTTAATGTTTGTTTCTTTTGCAGGCTCCGTTCATCAACAGATACTACGGGAAAGCTCACGAGATTCTGTGATTGGTTGCATTAAGGTTCATGGGGATGGGGTTATACAATCTAAGCCTGCTGTGGCTGCCAATTTACGAAGAACTTGGGGAGATGAAATTCGGGAGGCAGCCCCTGGTGCCTCACCTCAGATCTCATTCGTCACCGTTTTGATATCTCTAGGCCAAATGTAAACTTGTAGCTCAGAGTTTTTAGTTGAAAGGAAAACAAGCGTTCTTACTATTAGAGGAACTGTAACATAACGTTCTTCGAGGCCTTTTTTGCTTTTGATTTTTTTTTTTTTTTGATTTTGTTTTTTTTGGAGCAACTTGTTGAACTTGAGTAGCAGTTTTCGTGGCTCAAGTTTTTCCCCCGTTTTTTTTTTTTTTTTTTTTTTTTTTTACCCCAGGCAGCCCTGGACATTCATTTTGTATCGGACGTACCAAAGCTGGATGCTAGAAGCAAATATATGAACCATATTACTTGCTACTTCTTTTCAAGATATTGTTAACTTCATTTCTGTTCCCGTGGGGAGACTTAACTTGGAGCTGCAGTTTAAGACGGTTTGCGAGGATTACAAGCGACGGTTAGTCTCTGTGTCTTAAAAATACTTTAACTGGTTCGGTGAAAAGGTCAACTATCTCAAATCCAATGCCTTTACTTGGTAACAACTTTAAAGGATACTCTAAACTTGTTATTTTTTGACAATTTATCTGTCAAACATTTACTTTTGATAATTTATCTTTTTAGTTTGCTAAATTGTGACAATGTACCAATTATAAGTATATTTTTAGTTAAATTAGTTATGAAAAGCTTAAGTATGCTTCATGTAAAAACGGAAAAATTCATTTTCAACAAAAAACTTTTTAAATCTATACAAATCCTAATCCTAATGTAAACCTTCTAATTTAAAATTTTTTTATTTAGAGTCTGTTTGGTGCACCAGTTAGAGTTAAGATTTTTAAGTTCAGTTTGAGTTGAGATAAGTTGAGTTTAAATGGTAGGTGTTTGGTAAAAAGTTTGAGTTGAAAAGTTTAAGTTGAGTTGAGTGTTTGGTGGAAAAGTTTAAGTTGAGTGGAAATTTAAAAAAACAAGGGCCTTGTTTGGCTGTTAAGAAAAGTGATAGGAATCAATTTTTTGGATTTTTTTTAGGCTAATATCATATGTTTTAGTAATTAAAATTAGGATAAGCTGACTGTATGCCAAAATAATAAGGTTGAACTTGAAAATTTGAGAATGCGAAATATTTGCCATTACAATTTGTTTGTAATATTATACCCCAACAACAAGTACATTGTTTGTAATGTCAAAATCATCAATATTATTCTTGTTTCGCACAAAATTCCCACTCTAGCAGCGAAGATAGAAGAGTTGGTTACGTTCACGTGGTTCTATACCATGGATATGATTGGTATCGTTCCCACATAGCATCCGCAATTCTTTCTCTCATCTGATTCATCGCTCCTGTACTCGATCCATGTTGGGTCGTTGCTGTGCTGGGCATATTATCTTCTACCCCGTCGTCCAATACGTAATCCGCGTTAACGTCGTCGTTCCCACGTACAGGCACACAATCAGCTCCATACTCTTCTAGTACTGGATCCCCAACCTGCACCATCCTTATGAAATTATGTATAACCGCACACGCCACCGGAATCATGACTTGTTTCTCCATCGGATAGCTGTTGATGCCTTTAAGTATTTTAAACCTTGCCTTCCAGACACCAAATGTTCGTTCAATGCAATTCCGAAGCGAAGAATGCGTGTAGTTAAACACCTCCCTGCGATTGCCTAGCCCGTCACGACGTCGTCGATATTCCGGTAAGTGATACGTCTCCCGCCTAAATGGGCTTAGGAAACCATCCTTATTGGCGTAGCCGGAATCTGCTAAGTAAAATTTCCCTGCAACATAAACATCACAATATGAGACCACCATGTACCAATAAATTTAACCCCAAAACCGTAAATGTAAATAATACATTATTTTAACAATGGACGCTTACCTGGCGGGGGTACTGGGAAACCATGGAATGCTATTGCATCGTCCAACATTCTGGCATCATGGCATGATCCCTCATATCCCGCCAACATGTATGTGAATTTCATGTCAAAGGAACATGCCGCCAAAATATTCTGCGAGTGAAACCCTTTTCGATTAATCCAACCATCAGCATTCTCGCGCTTCGGGACACAGGGGATGTGTGTCCCATCAATAGCACCAATACAACCCTGCACAATCCATTAGCTTATTCACTTTGCGGACATTTATTACGAGTCAAATGAAATTGTTAAGCGATAAAAAACAATATTAGGGATTAAGTAATGCGTACATCAAACCATGGCCGATATTTGCCCGCCTGCTCATTTATCAAATTTTGGACCACCATGTAGTCAGGTGGTCGGATGAATTCGTCCTTCAACGCACAAATAACCTTCAACACTTGAAAGAACCAACGTGATGTTGTTTCTTTAGAATGCTGGAATAAATACGAAACGTGACGGTTTGTCGCTCCTCGCGCACAAATAGCCAGAAAAATAAATAACTGCTCGTTAACATTCATGTTATACGTCGGCTTCAACAATTCCCGGCTACCTAATAGGTTACTTAGTACTCTGAATGTCGGCGATTTCATACTGATCATTCCTTGAATGACGTCATCGTGGCCATTTAAGATCTCCTCCACACGCATGCTGCCAGTTAGGATTGAATTATGCATTGGTTGTGGAACTCGTCGCCTATGGCGGCGACTATTTGCAACTGCCACCACTGCTAGTGCAAGAATGTCGTCGTCGTTGCGTTGTTCGCTAGCTGAGGGTTGGGTGTCATCTTCGTGTTCGTGTGCGGAACCTGACCTGTTCATTTCAGTCTTTTGTCGTCGTTGGAAACTTCACTATTTTACCTGTTGAAGATTAAATAGTGAGATATGAAATCATATTAGTAACATTCATGTTTACATTTAACCGTCGAATTCTTAACTAATTTTCTCGGCCTTTATTTAGATCTGTTTAAATAAATAAATAAATTGTATTTCCTTCAGGTGTTTTAAATTTATCAATTTAAAAAATTTCACATGGTCGATGTTGGTTGCTGACGTAGGAAATTGGACGTTCATCCGAGCATGTTGGACATTAATACACAATTCGAACAATAGTTTACAAATGCTTATAAATACAAGACGTAAATACGATTCAAATTCACAAACAGTAAAACATTAAATGTCAATGTTTATCGTACAAAAACTAAAACAAGGAAAAAACAGCAAAATCCAACATTCTGGTCAACTAGGCGGTGGCATCTGGGAGGCCACAACAGAGTCAATAATGCCCCGTCGGTCGTCGTCATCAAGCAGGCAGAAAGGTCGCTGAAGCCGCTCATGCGAATCGAAGTAGTGCCACATTATCGTTCTCTGATATTGTGGAATACCCATCTCCTTCATGATATTCATGCAGTCCAATATGTGATCTTTCTGGGTGTTGTGCTCACTACTATTCGCCGATTGTGAGCGGCCGCGGAAATGGTTAACAATTTCCTGCATGGCCGAGAATGTCATCTCATCCGTCGCGTCATGTTGCTTCCGCTTCCCAGTACTCCCCCGTGACCGCGATGGACCGCATTCCCCGTTCCCACCTCGCGTGTTAGCCCGGCTTTGTGGACCTATTGTCGGATTAATTTCCTCCTCTAAGACCGGATGTGTTGCAGACTGGTCCATGGAGAAATCAAATTCGTACGGTGACGCACTTCCTCCTCCCATTGACACAGATCCGAATCCCGAGGCACCTGCTGCATGGTTTTTTTCAAAAACATTGAAATACAAGGCCTTATTGCGAAGCCCCTCGTAGCGGAGATGGGTACACTCCTTGTTATCCTGAAAATGGCCAAACGATAAACATTTTAAGGTTCCGGATGTATTGGTCAACGAAAACAATATTATAAATTTTAACGCTAAAAAGTTGAAATACTTTGAGGAAGCTCTGCCATGTTTCATCCAAGCAAACAACTGTATCCGTGTTCGGATTATAACCAAGGCCGGTTTGTACTTGCAACACCTTCCAACCCCTATAGATTTTCCTCATGCGTTCTTTTTTGGTTGACAACGTTGATCCGAAAGCTGGGACCCCGCCGAAACGAGTATTAAACTTGTTGGCCCATAACGCAAGAATGCTACTACTTGGTTGCTTCCCACCAGTTGAGGACAAGTAGTCGTCTAGTTTTTCAAGGAATAATTTCTCCTTCGCCTGATCCCAAACGTACTGATCATCGGATCCTTTGCGGGGCATTTCCTTAAAGAATAAAAAAATAAACTCTTAATTTGTACTAAAGAAGTCAACGAGTGGAACGTAAAGTTGGCTCAGATTGTATTTATCGACATATTCCATACGAGGCATGTCACCGACCCGATACCATGGCAACAACCATGGCATAACAAACCGGTAACTACCTAAATGATATCGGGTTAGTAACGCACCAGTCATATGAAATTCTAATCAATAATTAGAATCATTTATCATCATTGCCAAACAGAAGGTTTAATGGCAAACAAAAGGGTCAAGTTCATAAAAATTGGCAAAAAACCAGAAACTGAGGTCGATCACCGCTTGGTGTGTCAAATTGCCTAAATCCCACATTCTGTAAAAAAACAGCACATAGGTGCATCAGGCAGTTCCAAATGGAGGTAAACAACGTTTCCAACACTGCAAAATCCAACAAAACCAGCATTTGGGGGATTTGGGTTCATTTTGGGCCAAAAAAGGTCAAATTTGGTGTGTCACATTGCCCAAATCCCACATTCTGTAAAAAAACAGCACATAGATGCATCAGGCAGTTCCAAATGGAGGTAAACAACGTTTCCAACACAGCAAAATCCAACAAAACCAGCATTTGGGGGATTTGGGTTCATTTTGGGCCAAAAAAGGTCAAATTTGGTGTGTCACATTGCCTAAATCCCACATTCTGTAAAAAAACAGCACATAGATGCATCAGGCAGTTCTAAATGGAGGTAAACAACGTTTCCAACACAGCAAAATCCAACAAAACCAGCATTTGGGGGATTTGGGTTCATTTTGGGCCAAAAAAGGTCAAATTTGGTGTGTCACATTGCCTAAATCCCAGTATTTTAAAAAAACAGCACATAGGTGCATCAGGCAGTTCCAAATGGAGGTAAACAACGTTTCCAAAACACCAAAATCCAAAAAAACCAGCATTTACCAAAGTCATTCCAAACATACACAAACAAGACTTGGATCCAACAAACTTCAGAATTCCCAAATTTGGTGCAAAACCACACACATCGTCCAAAATAAAGCGATTTGATATTTTTCTTCAACAACAACATGAGTTACCTTACCAAACCGGTCCCCATGGATAATAAACTTGGAACTCAATCTGAACAGAATCATAAGGCCAAACTTAATGGCCAAACGATTTCCATTTCCCAGTTTAAGCTTATCAAACGAAATAAACACAAAATCCCCACCCAAACCCGAATTCGATAACACCATCGTGTAGTTGACAATGAATAATTTTGGACAAAGTTTAAGAAAGCATACTGCGGTAATCGAGTTTGACCCGGATGAGGAGTACACGGTGGAGGCTGGCGGATCAGGGCACGAAGCAATGGCTCGGACAGATTCTTTCCGAACCCGAAAATGGTGGCTAATCAATCGTTGTCTTCGAGCCTGCTTTGCGGACCCCAGTCGGCACCGCATCTGCCACCGGCGAAGATAGATTCAAACGAGGCCGATGTTCCCACAGTCGCCCGAAAAACGAGTTTCCAGGCCGGATTCCAAAAGAACCCCAAAAGGGAGATACACTAGAACCAAAATTAGGGATTAAGGGATTTTGAAACGGTTCGGAATCTAAGCCTCAACAGAAGGCGATTCTGGATTCAGCCGGATGTGAAGAGATGGAGACCTAGATATGGCTACAGAACCTAAACATATGTCGAATCGGGCACCTGCAAACTGCAACCCACAAGGAAGGGAATATATTCGATTCCCTTCCAGAACGCAGAGGGTCGGCAGAGAAAAGGGAAGAATGACCAAAGCTGCACATGGGGGTACTGGGAAACGACAAGCAACCCAGAACCAGCGAGAACCGACAAGGCGAGGAGGTCGCGTCAGGTACGGCGAGAGGGCACAGTGGCGATGAGAGTGGAGTGTGAGGGACGTGATGCACAGTAAACCCACTCCGATTTACTGTGTAACGGTTCAAAATCAAATTCGAACCAAACCGTCAGAGCAAACGATGTGAGTTCAACTTGAACTCCAAAATATTAGTTCGAACGTGTCCCCCAAACAGCCTGTTAGTGTATAATTAACTAAAAGGGGTATATTACAATAAATTAATAAGTTTAATTAAAAAATTGGGCGAGAAGTTGCTAAAGAATAATAAGTTTAGGAGGTATTAGAACTAAATTCTCTAACTTTAAAGGCGGTTGGAGGCATGCCAATTAATGTATCATAATATTATTCATGACATTAAAGGGCTTCGCTAACATCAACAAATGGCAACAGAGAATGTGCACAGCTTCTACAATAAGGACTGATTGAATCAACCTTCTCACCATGGGTATGTCATGCGTTCTATCTCTAACTTCCTATAGAGACCATCCATAAATATCATCACCTCCACTAATAAAACCATCCGGTGTTAATGCCGGTGGGGTAAGAAGTCTATATATTTGGCCACATTGCGGCTAATGCAACGCAGAGTCACAGCTGAAAAAAACGAAATCTTTTCTTAGCAATAAACAGAGATAGAGTTAGAAAATGAATCATAGGGGGCCCCCATTCCCTCGTTTATAAAAAGAAATCCTAGAGGCCGAAATGGAAAAAAAAAGGACATTATCTTATTCTACTTGAGAGATAAACTCACTGGTAGTCAAAGCAACATAGGTCCTAACACGAGACTGGTATTTACTGGGCAAAGACTTCAAAGTGGGACAATAAAATATTGAATTTTGAACCCATCATAAGAAAAGAAAAAGAGACAACCTAACCGCTACGTTAAACTACAATCTGGTTAAAAATTCTATTGAAGACGTTCAAATAATATGAGAAAGGGAAAATCTATCCAACAATATTCGCTCCCTTAATGCCACTAACACCTGTGTTGTAACTTGTACTTGAGATTTCGGCTACAATTGGACATCATCTTAACAAATGTCCCTTATTTCGTGGGGAACATGTCGCTCATTCGGAAAGTCAGGGGCTGTAGAAATATAAGAGTGTTTGGTAGGAGAAGGATGAACGGACTAGTGGAAAGATTTTGATATTTGTAATCATTTGATAAGAGAACAGAGGAAAGAAGGAATTAAAGGAGGAACTTCAGATCCTTTTAACACCTCAATGTTGATCTCATAAAGTACCATAAATTATTTGAAAGATTTTATACCAAACATCATAACAGAAAAAAACTCCCCCCCCCCCCCAACTTTCCTATTTCCTGCACCTTCGTAATCTATGATTATCTCCTTCCTACCAGACATACCCTTAGAGTTTTATTGGATTTCATTCGATCAATTTGGTTTTGGTTTAATTTGAATCTCATCAATTTTTGCACCTACAATCAACAAACGTAAATGTCTAGAAAAATTTTTGGAAGCTTTTCTGATACAAAGCAAAAATTTAATTTGGAAGGTTTTTTTCGAAAGCAAAAAGGAAAAGTGTAATCTCTTATGGTTATGTAGAAGTAAAATTCGAGACAATATTGGGGAATTGTAAGTTTACATTCCTTGCCCATACCAATTGGCATGTATTGGTTAAATACAAAAGCTTCCACAATACATAGAATATTGATCAACTCATAAAAATACAACAAACAAACCCTCGCCTTTATAGCTCATAATTTACCATTACTTAATATGGTATAATATATAAGTTATAAAATATAAAATAAAATACACACACCCAATCATGGCGGCAGAGTTATTCTGATCTGATACATAGGGAAAGAATGACCTCGATGATAAATATGTAGAACCTCTTATTCAATCCTCCAAAACAAGCAGATAGTTGGAGAGTTGCAACAGAAAATGATCTTTCCATTTGCCAAGGCCCGCGAAAGGATGAAGACCACAAAGCAAAGGCAGGTAGAAGAGCAGAGTTCCGTAAAACATGACTCTGCGGATCCAATATGGAACTCTTGTGTTGTGTTTCATTCCAGGAGAGACAGTTAGTGGACCATGTAGTATAAAGTACGATGTCGATGTACAGATGTTGCAGACGAAATGAAGCAGGCAGAGAGTCTCCCAATATACGAGCCAAAGGTATCCGCTCCCTCCCCATGTATCCACACAAATCTTCCCGGCGAGACCGCAGAACAACGCCAAAAACAAAACTATAAATGTAATCGGCATTGTCTGTCTCGAAGATGACGACCGCTGGAAGAGTAAATAGGCAACTGAAAGAATCATTAAGAAACCGAACAACCTTCTGACTGCGACTTGGAAGTGACAACTGAGTGTCTCTAGCCCTGAATTGATTGAAGACATTGGATTTGAGATCCACCACGACTTGGATCCCTGAGATATACATAAAGCATTCAATTTAAAAAATATACATACATATCTATATCCATCAAACACCATATATGCAAAACTTAAAGGAGTAATATCAGAAACCGAGTAACATTAAACCAGTTGAAGCTAGCTGAAGGACAAGACACTTGCCTTTGATGACGGTTTACAGGATGTTGTAGCTTCGGTAATTTTTTGGTACGAAAAAACATAAGCACCATAAAAGAGGGATGCTGCCATGACAAATAAACCAGCAACAAGACAGTCTATGCACCTCTTGAGAAGCTCGGCATGTCTCACATCTTGTAATTGAGTCTTGAACTTTTCAGCTTTAAAGGATGCCTTTGATACACCCATAGCTAATTTTGATCTCTCCAGATCATTCGACTCGAAATTGAGAGCCAATTGTGTCTCTTTCAACTTCAGTTTTTTCATTGTAAGACTAAGCTCTAATGTCTTAAGGTCATTAGAGCGGGTTTGCTCTATCATAGACTTCTCCATAGTGCTAAGCGTGGACCGGTTATTTACAGATTCAAATGGGCTTCGAGATACCAATGACAGTTCGTTTGTTTGTCCATGCAGTGCAAGCTCCATACCGATGGAATCTGTTAACTCATTCTGTTCCACTGCCGCACTACGGCTTAATAGATCCTCAGTTGCATTAGTGTAGATGAGCTCTTCTGAATGACAAACTTCTATGCCAGAACTGCTCGTATTACCTCCGAATACACAATCCCCTAGATCGTGAGCCATGCCTGAAGTAGACTGTTCTGCATTCAGCTGATGTAGGTGGCTTTTTCCCTTGTTTATGGATGATTCCTGGATCAACTTAAGAGTCCTAAAAGTGCTCCTAAATGATTTTTCAAAGTTTCTCACAAAACTATCAAACACGTCCCCGAAATCCTGTTGTCACATAGGTAATCCAAAAAGCAGAAACTTTAGCATCTCAGACTTGTCTCACAATGCTAGCAACTAAAAAGAGGAAACTTGGAAAACCACATTCAACGGATGACTCGGCAGTTAAGGTCGAGGCTTACATTGGCTAAAGATTCTCTGACAGCTGAAGCACAGATCTGCAGGCAAGCGGACAGATAAAAACGTGTTAGTCGATGGCCTGTATTCCATACTCCGCAACTATAAAGGAATGATCCCCACAGCTAGGGGCAGGCATAACCTCTTGATGTGACAATTATTTCATCAGCCCAATTGGTACAGGCTCACACAGCCAATAGGTGGCTGCATTTCAACCATTTGAACTCGTTATCTTGGCAGTCATAACAGACCATTAATTTGTTTGATGATTAAATCACATGTTGGGACATTGTCAAGTTAAAAAAGGCTCGTGTGCAGAAAAAAGAAGAAAGATGGTCAACAACTGTAGAAAATCATTTGGGGAAGGTAGATAAGAGTATTATTAACGCCAGGCTACAACAGAGGGCAAGAAGAATACCAGTGCAAGATGATCAGCAGACATCCCTTCATCCAACGCATCTTTCTTTTCCAGAATCTAGAATTGACAAGCATCACAACCCACGACATTAATGAGAATTTCAGGAACCGGACACAAGCATGGGAGTTAGTTTCGAAAAATTTTTAGCGGATAACAGTACAAGATAGGTATGCATGTGAGGACAAAACAGCAAATCTGATACGGTTTCTTTATAATCAAGTTAATACCATCACTATGATCCGTACTTTTCGACTTACTAGATTTGATTGCAAGCCACTATCGCTCGGCAAGCACAAAAAAAAAACCGATTTAAACACGTTACAATTTACTATTCGCTGAAAGAAGACAACCAAGTAGATCTCTAAATGATACGCAAGTGAATTTCATATTAAATGTCACGCCATTCGATCTAAAAATGTTCATTGTTCAAAAGCAAAAATAAAAATATCTACATCTATATCTATATATATATATATATATATATATATAACTGAACATATTTACTTATTTTAAGTTTCAAACTATAATGCATTCCAAATTAGAAACCTGACAGACATGAACTCCATACTTGCATTGTTGTTTTCAATCTAAATAACCAAACATTAAGTCAAACATGAAATCTATCAAACTTAAAAAAAAAAAAAAAAAAAAGACAGATAATTGAATAGAAAAACAGAAATCTCATAACAAAAAGATTTTGTCATCCCAATTTAGAGAATCAAATTCTCAACCAAAGATACCTAAAATAACCAAATTCAGCCTCAAATATCGTCCAAAATTGAAACTTTTCCGCACCAGAGTGTTAAAAAAAATCATGAATTTAACCCAAAAACATAGAAATTGCACCCAAAAAAATCATTAAACTATAAACACTCAAAATTAAACGAAAAAATAAAGATTAAATTTTCCCCAAAAAAAAAAAAAAAAAACCTGAGCGACAAAAGCTGCGATTGACATCCCCAATCGAAACGAGATCGAATCAGCGACGGCGTTTCTCCTCGCCGGCCAGAAGACGACGCGAGGGCTCCGGCGCTTGGACGCCACGCGCGTGCCCCTCTGGTGCAGACGCAAGGACGGAGAGGACGAGCAAGACGACGAGGACGACGCGGTTGCAGAGGTTTCCTTCATAGCCCTCTTCTTCACCTTATTCTCGCTCTTCTTAACGGAAATTTCTCGGGTGTTTTCCTGGGTGGGTCCCGCGAAAGGTGGAGGATTTGTGACCGTAGGATCAGAAAGGTCGGAAATTGAAGCGGCGGCGATGGGGGTGGCATTGTTGGGATCTTCGGTGGGGACGCAGGCACCGGATTGGAGGTGGAGGGAGGGCGCTTCTGGGGATTGTGAAGAGGATGAAGAAGAAGAAGACGGAGGAGCATCCATGGAAGGAGAAGGAGTGCGAAGGCCGCAAGAGGTGGGAAAATGGGGCATCTTTTTTTTGAAAGTCAGGCGGAGCGCCTTGATAATGGACGTTTTATTCTGACTCCACTTGTGAGAGAATTAGCCAATACAATAGGCATTTACGATAAAAAGAGTTTTGTTTGGAGAAATAAAAGGAATATGTATCACATGTTTAAAATTCGAGAAACTACTATACGAATATTTTATCATAATCGGTATTCAAGAATCCGTATATGAAATTTTAAAGAATTTAAAAGAAATTATATTGAGAAGTAATCTATATGGAACTCGTGATGTGATGCGTCTATTTATGTCAAGGGTCCCGATATGTAACTGCTCAAGATATTATCTTACTACATTTCATGGAAAATCGTTGATAATAGACAACATATAGCTAACCTAACAGAACCAATAACTTTGTGTATTGAAACACAAATCTAGAGGAATTGCGGATATCGTATAAAAACACCAAAAAGCTTTCAAAATGGAAGAGTCGCGTTTAAATACCCTATCAGTAGAGCTCGTTTCATGACTGTTCGATGAATTTTAATAGTTAAGATATTATTTGTGTATGAGACTTATGATGCACCTTATTTTATAGTATTATATACTAAAAATAATTTAAACAAAGAAATTAAAAAAATATTTTTAAAAAATATTTTCTTTTTCCAGCGAGGCCCTCCCGTGCGACCCAAGTTCTTCTGCCACCAACCCCACGACCCAGGTGCCCCCCGCTGGACGATTAGCCCTTTGGCAACCTAGGGTCTCCCATGTCGAACAACGAGCCCCCCCGGCAACCTAAGTGCCCCCTAAGGCCCACGACCCAAGCGCCCCCCCTCCCCCCCACGCGACCCAGGCCCTCTCTCATTGGACGATGAACCTCCCACATCAAATCTGACACCCTGACCCCCCGACAATGAACCTCCCGTCAAATTTGGCCCTTCTTGCCTAGTAACGATCTCCCTAGCGCCCCCTCTCACCTTAACCCAAGCGCCATATCTGGGATGTTCCCCTAATGGATCTCGACCCCGATCTTGGCTTGGCTTGCCCCCGCAACCTCCGACAATGGCCCCCCCTCTCGACGACCTTCGGTGATGTTGCCCCTAGCCCGGTGAACCATGAGCGAGGAGCCAAACACGTTGAAGGTTGTTGTTTTTTTTTTTTTAATTTCTTGATATGTAATATAATAAGATAAGGTGTATTATAATTATTATATACAAGCAATATTTTAACCATTTGATTATTTCTGAAAGGTTTAAAAATGAATACTATTGATAGGATATATAAAAATAGTTGTTCCACATACTTGTCCTTTATTTTCTCTTTTTTTAAAAAAAAAATAAGTCTGAAAAATATTTAATTATTCAATTAGTCTCTAAATTAATATATTTAAGATATTTTGGTTTTAATTTATCATGTTTTGATCTCATTCTTGTTTTTTTAAGTTGAAATCTCAATTTTTATTAAGGGATAATCTATGGTACTAGATATGTGTCATCAAGATAAAATCACATAACTAGAAACGCTTGAATTGCACAAAAGCTCAAGTGCACACACTGCTGCATACAAACGCAACCTTTTTCTTCTCCAACAATGCTGGATTGTCGGTTGTACTCGTATACGCTAGTATTTCTGTAATTGTTTTAATGGATTTCTGTAATTGATTATACTCTGATATTTATGCTTAAATTGCTTAAAACTCTGTTTTAAATTTTTTGAACTTGAATTGATATTACAAACAACAAATCCACGAAAAATCCAGAAAGGCTTGAGTTACTTTGCTTTTGCTTTTTCTTTTTCTTTTTTCCTTCTCTCTGTCAATATTGTTGTTGAAGTCAAGGTGAGCAAGTGTGGCTTCAATCTTTGTTATTCAAAGCGTGTGGAAGGATAGTGGATATGGTGAACGGAGTCGTCGGATTGCTCTAGACAGGGAACTGACATGTATGCCAGGCAGCGGTGGTGAAGTCCTCCGCAGAGGAACTTTACGGCCGATGTCGGAACTCCTCAGAGGCATTGGCGGTGGAGGAGGAGAAGGAAGCCCGACGATGGCGTCTGACGAGGCATCCGAGGTAGAGGTTGCTTGTACGGATTTTGGAAGCTTCGAGATCCGAGCTTGACCTCCGTCTGATGCCGGTCGCCTTACCGGCGGAAGCCGCTGCCGTGAAGAAGACCGAGCTTAAATGGCCGTTCTCGCCGTCGATGAACTCCGAGGAGTCCGTGACTACCACTTGCTTTGAGAATAGCTTGGCCGATCATCACCACCATGCAATCGGAGAAGGAGAGAGAAACCTCCTCAACCTCTACTAGAGAAAGAAAAACAGGGACCATAAGCCACCAATGGCAAATCCGCCGGCCGAATCACTGATGAGAGTCTCGGGAGAGGATTAAAACCCAGAAACGGATTTTGGTGAGGTTTGGATTTTGATAAACATTTTGGGAGATTTTTTGTGGGCCTTAATCTGCTACTACACGGACTATATCACAATAATTTATCGTAGATGTTAAAGAAATAATTACTATTAATCATTGGATGAGACAGTACAAGTAGTTACTTCAAAACAAATTCTACCATAGCCTCTCCTTTTTTTAAATGTACAAAATTAACCTTAAGATAGGTAAGGCTGCAGTAAAGCTTATTTTACATACCCTATTAGTAGGGTTTTTTTTAACTGTTTAGATATAATTAAATGACTGAAATGTTATTTGTTTATGATAGTTGCAGTACACCTTATATTATACTAATATACACTAAAAAAAATAATATATAAAAAAATAAATTAAAAAAAAACTCCCCTAGGCCGACAGAACCCCCTCTCCGCCCGGCTGACGAGCCCTGTCGCCTCCACCCCCCGTGCCTTAAGTCCCCCTCTACCCAAACGCTGACCAGATCTAGGTCGTCGGCACTGGAGTGGGGGAGGGGGGGGGGGGTGTGGTGTTTAGGGGCTCGGTCTGCCTTAAAGGGAGTTTTTTTAATTTATTTTTTAATTTTTTTAATATATACTAATATAAGATAAGATGCATTATAACTATTATATATAAGTAACATCTTATCATTTAATTATATTTTAACAGTTTAAAAAGGAGCTCTTTCATAAAGTATATAAAAAAGTTTATCACATCTTGGTTTCCTCTCTTTTCCCCACCCTACCTCTTGATGTCGTTCTTCACGACCAACCTAAGAACCTCTAATACCATGATGTGAATCCCACCCTATTCCGTTGAGCTCACTTCCCTGCACACACATTCGTCCACCGCTAGCCCTCTTCGTGACCAGTCAAGATCGTCATAAGGCGAGCAGCCTCCCTTCGTCATCACGACATCAAGATTTGAGAGAGGAAAATCGACAAAGAGATAAAGAGAAATAGGCAGGGAGATCGAGAATGAGAGAAGAGAGATAAAAAAAAAAATCTATCCATTTTTATTTTGCTTTATTTCAACTAAAACAAAAAATGGTGACTAAAAATAACAAACAAACATAATAGTTTAGGAATCAACTGAGTAATTAGGCCATCGTTAACTAACTCCGTTAGGAAAAAGGGCCTTTTGAACCTTTTTAAATGTTGAAAGTCATTTTAGCTATCAAATTAAGAAAAATGATGATCAAAATGTTAGAAATGTAATAGTTTAAGAAACTATATATTAAAAGGAAAGACATTACATTTCTTTGGAAAATTAGGTTGGGGGACCTTTTTTAGTCATTTAATTTAATAAATGGTCTAATTTTTTTTTAATTTAGAAAAATAGCCGTTTGTCATTTTTCCGATTTGGACAATCAATGATTGATTATGAAATTTGATTATTGACTAATGATCAATCAATGATTGACTATGAAATTTAGTTATTTATATTATGGTTAATCAGTAATTTACTCAATCATTGATTGACTATCATACGGTTAATTATTGATTAACCATTAAAAAAAAAAGACCTTTTAAGTAAGTTTTAAAAATTTCGGTAATTTATTAAAAATCTTCTTAAAAAAATTGCTATTTAGCTATAAATCTTAGCTTATAGTTATTATTATTATTATTATTTTGGTGTGGTTCTATAGAGGTAGTTTATCTTGAATTGTATCAAAAGTTTAGAATTTTAATGTCACACGAAGTTCAACGAGAAACGTGAAAAAAAAAAAAAAGATAATGAAAAATGAAGAGAACTGCTCTTTAAGAAGGTACTTTTACAATAAATCTTATAAAAAAAAAAAAACACACATACACACCCTATTAATAGGATTCGTGAATACATGAATTGAAATAAAAAAAATTTTAATAAAAGCTACATGTTTATTATGTATAATTTTGGAAGCATCTAAAATATAAAATTAAGTAAGCTTCCTATTCTTCTAAACTCAATGACTATTTGAAATACAAAGCATTGACAACATTATAATCATCTTCAAAAAGAAGTAATTAAATAATTTAAAATTTAAACTATTGACTTCTTTATTAGGGATGAGTAAAATTAGTATAAAAATAAAAATAAAAAAAAATATTTGCCTCTACCAATTGGGTTCTCAGATTGTAATAAATAACAATCACAATTTGTAAATGTTAGGCAAAAAAACAAGAACATAGAACATAAACAAAGGACAAAACCTTAGATTTACAACTTTATTTTTTCATGAATTTCACAAAAAAAAAAAAAAAACTGCACTATAAATATAGAGATTTACATTAGATTCAAAACCTACAACCACAGTGATTACAAATATAACCTAAGAACACAATTGACATCATCTAAAAGTGTAAAATTCGAATCTCTTTATCTTAAGTTTAAAAAAAAAAAAAAAAAATACAACGACAAACCGGGTTTGGAATGAGAAAAGAAGGGAGGAATAGCTTCTGGGCATAGAAGCATAATTTTGTTATTAAATAATTTACGCTTCAAATTTCTGCTATAAAATTCAATACATTTATTATGTACCATAGATGCTATATTGGATTTGTGGAATCTAAATAGATTAATCCAATCGGATTTGATTGTAGCTTCGAGTTCATGTGCCATACCACGGTCGAATCGGAAAGGAAGGGGGCAGCGAACCTACTGCCAAGAGGCCAAGGTTGCTTATTGACTCTCACCCACTTGTTTCTAACGACTTGTCACGATCCAATTGTTTATTTAATATAGTTTTCATGTTTCTAATACATAAAAATCTATATCAAGCTGGGATTGGAATGAGAAAAGAAGGGAGGAATAGCTTTTGGGCATTGAAGCAGAACTTTGGTATTTAAATTATTTATGCATCAAATTCTGTTATGAATTTTACTTAAAATGTACTATTTCCCTCTTTTTCCCGTAATTTTAAAACTTTATAAATAATAAAAATATAAATCAATAAATATATCAAAATATTCTGATTAAATCGTATCCTCTTTAATTATCCAAAATTTCATTATTGGGAATCGAATCCAGTCTCCTGGGTGAAAGCTAGAAAGATCCAGGCCCTTATGTCATGTTGGTCAACATTTTAATCAAAAGAAGTACGGCCTGCTTGCTGGCCTTCGCTATTTCCTTTCTTCCACTCCAAAGAGGCAAAAAAAAAAAAAAAAAAAAAAAAAAAAAAAGATAAGAAAAGAAAAAGAGAAAATATCTCAAAACCGATCCTTATGACTGTTTGGACATTAACTTCAGAAAAGCTTTTTTTTTTTTTTTCTTTAAAAATAAATTAATTTTAAGATTTTCATCTTCAAATATCTTTTTTATTTTATTTTTAAAAGAATCAAATGTTAAAATTTTAATTTTTTTATTTTAATTAAAATAAGATAATTTAAAAAAAAATTACATAGAATAATAAGAAAGCAAACAAGTTCACGTAATTATTTATTTTCAAACACGTTTAAATTTTTGTACTTTTAATATTCATTTTCAATAAATGTTTATTTTAAAACTCAATTAATTATATTCAAAATATTCTCAAACTTCACTCCAATTCTTAGTCCAAAAGACCCTTAATGATCAGATCTTACGCAGGGGAAGGGAGGCGACGAGGAGTTCGGGGTGGGGGAGAGATGCGATGCAGATCTCGAGGGAGGGATGACCACAATCTTGGGGTTGGGTGTCAACGATCTGCCAGGACAGGAACGGGGGAGCGACGGAAGTTGAGGGTGGGGTGCTGTGGTGTGGTGTGGCGTGGCATTGCAGATCTTCGACGAGGAAGGGGGTGAGGCATGCCGTGATTTGAAGCTACTCGAGTGGGAAGGGAGTGCAGCCGTTGTGGGGGAGAGCACTCGTCACCGGAAGGGGAAAGTAGTCGTTGCCAGAGGCGAAAGCAGTCTTGGAGGCCGGCTTGCTCTCAACGGCCATTGGCGATGCCATTGCCGGAGAAGGAGGGTATTATGTTAATTTTTTTAAAAGGGAATTATAGATTATTTTCTTTCTTTCATATTTATTATGTTTTTACAAAAATACGCCTTTGAAGTTTAGTGTTAAAGTGCCATATGTCATTTTCCGTTAATAATTTAATAGAAAGAGGAAACTTGCAAATGTTTTAAAGTTCAGCAGAAAAATATTATAAATTAAAATTTATGAGATATTTTGTAATAAGATCCAGAGGGAAAAAATATAATTTGTCTATCATTTTATTTTGGATAAACTTATTACGTGCTTACAAATGCAACTGTTAGAAAGACCACCTCAATAAGAAATCATCAACAACGAATTGCATTAAATTATACAAGCCTCTTGCTCTCAAAACTAACATAAATTTTGCTAATTCTTCAAATAAGTGACTATTATTAGCTAAATATAAAAGAGTACTAAACACATGGAAAAATACCCAATATTAGATCAAACTGATATATTCTTACATATAATTATAAGTCAATGAAGATCATTCCCAACAAAGATATGAAATATCAAGCTTATATAAATATATATATATAACCTATATGTATATATATATAAATATAAATCTTCCAGAAAATCTACCATCCAATTCCCTGATGAAGATGAGCAGCCAAAACTCTGTTTGCATTTCCATGATCTCCACCACTTTCAGTATAAGCACCACCACTCAGATAATTGTGATCTCCAAACCCATAAATCATCCCGGCAGTACTAGCACTGATCTCCTCATTGCGCTTTGGAACATTATTATTATAATAATAATTATTATTATTCATAATTTGACCCCTAAGAGAGTAAAATCCACCATTGAGGTCCTGAAAATCCACCTTATTATTGCCATTATCCTTAAATACCGGCACGGAAACCGAGGCCTCAACAATATTGTTTGACGCATTCTCGTGATCCTCTTGCCTAGCCATGAAGTTCTTCTCTCCCTCAACTTCTCTATACTTGTTGAGGTAAGCTTTCAAAGGACCAACATAATTCTCAAAGCCAAGAGTGGTCATGGCCCATAAGAGGTCGTCTCCGTTGACAGTCTTCCTCTTCTCTCTCTTGCACTTGTCCGAGGCCTCGCCGGTGATGAAGCTGATGAACTCCGAGACGCATTCTTGGACGGTCTCTTTGGCCTCCTTTGAGATCTTGGCATTTGAAGGCAGGGATTTCTTCATGATTCTGCTCACATTTGCTATTGGGAGAAGCCTCTCTTGCTCTTTGGAAGAGTTTTCAGCACTTGAATTACTCATGGTCTCAATGTTTGGGCTACTTGCTTGGTTATAATCTCTTTTTGAAGCCATTTTGGAAATGGGTGTTTTTTTTTTTTGTTTTTTCAAAAGAAATTATAAAAAATGAAGGAAGTGTGTTTGTGTGTTTTCGTTTGTCGCTTTAGAGTGTGGGTGTGTTGGAGTCGTAGAAGACGGAGTTTGGGCTTTTTAAGCTAGGAAGAGTAGGAAAAAGAAATGAATTAAAGATTTATGTTAATGTAGTGGAAAGGCGGTTTGATGTGGACAGAAAAAGAAAAGAAAAACAAAGTTGACCAAGTGATGGAACAATTACAACGGATGGTTTAGGAGGATTTGGAATCTTTGAGAGGAGGGGGGGGGGGGGGAACTGAAAGAAAAAATTATATTTGGGTGTTGAATGAGATTTCAAGTAAATTGTTGATGAAATTGAAAACTCAATTTGGTGACCTTTCATGCCACCAAAAGTTATGGGTTTCAGTGTCTCTCTTTTGACTTTTACTTGACATAGGTGAGATCCAGATGGAGCAGCCAGTTAATTAGGGAAATTAGTGTTGTTTTCAGTCTGCTTCATGTAATTGGTGCATCTCTAACGACTAATGACTAAATTGTTTTATTTACTATTGCTGCTAGATAAATAACCTTAACATAAAATTTAATGTCTTATATACATACATACATATACATATATATATATATCACTGCCGGCAATACTTAATATTATTAATTATTATATTCAATTAATTTTTGCTGAAAAATGGTATTATAGATTAATAAGTTTCAAGGTCTAACTCATATATTTTACATAATAGTGATTAGTGTCCTATTTTATTAAAAAATCGTCTTCAATTACCGAACCCTAATTAGAATGGCGAAAACAGCCTCTTCTCGAATTTTAAGTTATGGATTCAATCTCAATGGAATAAGATATAGAAACTATATTGATATAGTGGTATAAGCTTTTGTCCTTGTATCAATGCTGTCCTATTTTATTTTTTAAAAAAAATTGTCCCAAATTACTGAAGTATTAAAATGATGAAAACAAAATATATTCAAAAATTTTAGAGTTAGAGATTCGAACACTATATTTTATAATAAAATCATATGTAAAAAAATATTATTAGACTATATTTACAATCATAAAAATTATTCTTAATTACTTTGAATCCGACACTTCACAACTACTATTATCATATTTCACGCTTTATTCTTCTAGACTATGACAGAAATCATAAATAATTGTAGCAATAATTCAAACAGGGGCTATTTTAAAATAATTGTATAAGCTCTTGTCCTTTTATGTTGAATAGGACAATCAAATAAATCATCATGAGTTATCAAACCACTTAAACGGTGTTGAAAATGAAATGTATTTAGAGTATAGAATGAGACATTTGAACTCGATGCTTTATAATAAAATCAGATATGAAAATACTGTTAGATTATATTTATTATCACAAAAAGTACTATTTCAGAACTCTGAATCCGAAGCTTCACACCCACTTCTCTCATGTTTCATGCTTTATTCTTCCAGGCTATAAGACGATAGAAGCCACTAATAATTGTAGCCAAGGAAAATATTACTTTTCAAGGACCTAAAACTGACCCCCAAAAACCAAAAGGTAAAAATTTCAAACTCCACAAGTGTAGATTGGACATCCATGGAAGCTAGCAATTATCCTGATTCTCCTGTACATTTCGTATCTACACATGATTTACATGTTTTTGCAGAAGATATATTTTGTTTCAGTGATTCGTTTGGAGGATTCTGATATTTTTTAGGTCCTACTTCCGAGTCTTCACCTCATACCAATGAACATGGTACTTTTATGTAGGGCTTTGAAAAAGGGATAGTAGGGGAAGACATATATAGCAAAAGGGGACAGGGCACTCAGATAAATGCTTATATTTGCTTTCTCTTTTCTGTGCTCTCTTTTGTCCTTCCCAAGATTCTCGATATGAAATTATCACATCCATGCTCAAATGTTATCGAGGAGGATACTTTAGCATGTTATCGGTACTAAATATCACCATTATTAAAAAATGAGAATCGTTTATGAGTCTTGAGCTCGTTTTTGGAGGATATCTGGAGATAGAATTTTGGAGGTTGGTTTAGAAATTTGTGTTTGAGAGGAAATCTTTTGAAAAAGTTTTGTAATATAAAAAAAAGTATAAAAATTTGAAATGTGTTTAGAGAAAAATATGGAAAATGGATTTTTTTTTATTCAAATGAGCATTTTGATATTAAAAATCATCGCATTTCGATTTGAAATGATAAAATTATGAATTTTTAAAGTATGAGTTTTTTGAAAATAAAAAAAAGTGAAAATTTGATGTAGAGTTGGAAATTTAAAATCCCGATAGTAAAATGTCATCTGAAAATGTTGTCACAAACAAGAACTTATATCATGATATCTACTTTTAATTAATGGATAGTGCTCAACACCATCAATACCTTTATCATATTCATTTCTCTATATAAAATTCACATTCACACCCATGTTACATGTTAATAAGGACGATCAGTCACCATTATCGCTCTCTTGCGAAAAATGTTTAGAATATTAGTCGATATTAAATGCTACTATACTATACAAAGGTGGGTCCCGTGTATGAGTTTTATATTATGATATTTACATTATATTAGTGGGTGGTACTCAACATCATCAATGTCTTTTAGTACTATTCATCTCTTGTAATCGAAGATAACCTCCTTTGTTTAGTCATGTCTTCTAGATATTGAAAACGTTGTTAGATGCAAAATCTAGAATGTGAATAATCACATGGATATCTAACGGTAATTTCAACTTAACTCCGCTAAATAAAATAGCGTTCGAATTCTCAACACTAAACTGAAAAAAAAAAAAATCTAAAATGTAACGTGGATATCATTTTTCCGCAGTCCGTCGGAGGCTTAGCTCAAAATATCAAATATTGTTCAATATATCTATATGTGTCCCACTGTTTTGAGCAAAAATAAAATAAAATGCGCCCCAATGCTTAGATTATCGGTCCAACAAAACAAAATAGGAAATAAGAAAACAAAAACAAAAACACAAAACAAAACAAATGGTATTTCATGACCTGAATAGGCCTACAAGAATTTTCACTTGCCTCATGATTTTAACCTCCGCTATATGTTTTCAGAAGTCTAGCTATCCAACATTAGTACAACACAGTTGTTTTTTTTTTTTAACTTCGAGGTACGATGATTCCAACTCTACATTTTTAAAATAGAGTTAAGTATGATATTATCGTTAGATTATGTAAAATAACATAATTTTAACCCTTTCATTAGTAAACTCATGAAATCTAACTCGACCATTGCACATGTTGGTTTGAAGAGAATTGAAGTGGTTTAAACATATATAGTTGAAAAAAAATATATTTGAAATAAAATAGATAACAAAATAAGCAGATCGGCCTCCTAGTCCAAATCTAGTTTTTATCTTTCTTTCTTTCTCAAATTTGTTTTGTTCGTGTTAAAATATTTTATCCTTCTCAAAACCTTTTATATATATGTTATTTTCATGTTAATTGTCAAAGGAGTTCATTAATGTTTAGCACCACTAATTAATAAAATGTGGGTCACTAATCTTTAGTATTGGTACTAAAAATCTAGTAATAAAAAAATAAATAGAAAATTCAAATAAATATTTCACTCAAACAAATGTTGCAATAATTTTAATTTTTTAGATTTTAATATTTATTCTATTTAATTTTTTTAGTTAATCATAGGTTTTAAATTGGGTTTATTATATGTTGGGAAGGGTAAATTTGTTTTAAAATTTTAATTGCTTTGACGGGAATTTCTTGATTAATTTTATACACGCAGGGAATGTTTTGGACATTTGTGCAATAATAAGAGTAAAATGTGGTATTTTGGCTATACACTGGGAAGTTTTGGGTGTTTTCCTATATGTATATCACATCTTATATCTATACATATATAATATATATATATATATATAAATATATATGTAAAACCCTTTTCGCACAAAAAAAAAAAAAAAAAAAAAGCCTTAAAACCATTTTGAACGAGCTTGCGACAAATGGCTTTTTCCCAAGCAAGTACCTTTACCCATCACGTCTTGTATACTTTAATCTATCCTAGGGTTGTTGTATGATAAACTAACACTACTTGAGAATTAAAGAAAGAAACACTAGATTTCAATGTTAATAGTTAATGTCCCATTAGGGTCTTCGTACTCATTTGCGTCATCACATGCATGCATGACGAGCACTAATATATATACATATGTGTGTGTGTATGTGTGTACACAAGATTAGGGTTTTGACCATGATAGGATGTTCTAGCTAGCTGTCTAGTTAGCTAGCTAGTCAAGTCTATGCAATTTTTAGATTAATAATTGGTTTTATATTATCTTGCTTGCAAAAGGTCATGTCAAAACCAAGCTACATTACCCAACATGAAATGGTTGTAAACTACTTGATATTTAATAAAATTATAATTCGACTTTCGTTTTTTCTTTTATATAATTATTATAAATTTTTCAAATTTTGAATATCTCCACTATTAAATTAATAATATGTAATGCAATATTAATAAATAATAAGTTGAATGTACATTTCTCACTTATATATAATATATTTCATAATATATTATGAATTCTATGTACTGCATAATATTGTAAATGGAAAATCTGTTAAAAGTCAAATTGGGAAAATGAGGTCAAACTAATTAAGTATGAGAGTTTGTTTATTTCAACCACTTAATTTATTTAATTCAAATTTTTTTTTTGTCTTTTTCTCAAAAAGTTTTTATCTTTTTTCCAAAAAGTTTTTTGTCTTTTTTGAAAATTTAAAAAAATTTACTATTCAAAATTTTTTATCTTTTTCCCAAAAGTTTTTTGTCTTTTCTGGGTTTACTATTGCAAAGCTCACAACTAACAAAAAGTTGTCAATTAAAAACTTCTTGATCTCACTCATGATGCTAGCTTGCAATTTTGCCTCTTAAACTTCGTTGAAATATTAACGTACCAAAAGTCTATTATAATATTATTCAAGTAATATATTGCATATATAGGTAGATATATATATATATATATCTATATATAAATTCAACAGGCCTTATGCTATTTCTATTAATATTCATTTTATAGCCGGTGGTCATATTATATATCAGCTACCCGTTAGGGGATCTGAAAATGACTTGGTACTTTAATTAGCAAAAAAAGAAAAATGATATTAATAAGCATATGATTTAGTATTAATTAGAAGTTTGCCGGCCAAACAACTGTTTGATTTTGTATTCTAATTATATATTGTTTTAGTTTTATTTAGCTGGTGTTACAAGCTGTGCGTTTTCGGTTTTCCTACATCAATATTTGCTTTCCCAATAATAAACATGCTAAGAAACCTTTGCTTACAAGGAAACAAACAGCACTTTTGACATACTTTAACAAGGGACAGTTCACAAACATTTAATTATAAGGGAGTTATTACGGTATAACCTCCTCCAATAAGAGTTGTTTTATTTATTGTTAGATTAAAATTTTTAATAATCTAATATAAGTGTACATGTTAATTACTCTAGTCATAAATTAGATTGTTGAAAGTTAATCAATGAGCTAAAACAACAATTCATTAATTTCCTATTAATGGCATAAAATAGATGGTTGAACTGTAAAAAATTCATCATAAAAACAACAGTACTTTTTTTACTTAATAAGGGGCAAGGAGATTCTAAGAAATGGACACTTGAAGTTAATATCATGATTTATCATCCAAGTTAAGCCTATAGAACTAGTTTTTTTTCTAGTTTTTTTTTTTTTTTTTTTTTTTTTTTAAGAAACAACTTTTCAGTTTAAAGTACTGTGAAATTTAAATTTTGCACCTAATAACTAAATTGTAATATATCGTCATGTATAAAATTATTTTGCACCTAATAACTAAATTGTAATATATCGTCATGTATAAAATTATCTTTAGAATATACCTTCTACTAAAATCCATCTAGATTTAAGATTATACTGATTTTTTTTTTTGGGAACTATTGAGATATCTTCCTTGTTATTGATTAAACACAATTTTTCACAGATAGACTGGTATTTTGGCCTATTAAAATTCAAAAACTCAGTTGCTGGGTTCGTTGGTTACTGAAAAACTTAAAGAATTAATGAAATACCGCAGTAATTAATATTCATCGGAAAACTGACAATAACCTATAACTTAAAAAAAAAAAAAAACAGAAACCTCTTAACTAGCTAACCACATCATTATTAAAAACAAAACATCATTATTTTATAAAAATGACCTAATGAGAAAAGTCTATTTTCATAATGAGTTTTTGAAAAATTTTATTTAGTAAAATGATTTTGACACGTGTCTTGCTAGGCATTTAGAATAAAACTAAAAAAAAAAAGATTATTCTATTAATTTTACTTTTTAAATTTATCATTTTAGCAAATTCTTCTACAGGATAGAAGCGATGTGTGGCACTAAAATCCCCATCATTCAATGTTTTAGAAACGATGTTTTTGGACATTTTGTGCTTATCGTGGTGACGTTCGTTATCTTCTCAACAATCCAAGTTTACAAAGACTCAATTATCTATTCCCATATTACATTTTTATTAATTTTAGATGTAAATCTTCCCTGCTAAATTTGCTCTACCGATTGCTATTATTTTCTCATTATTGACTTCCGAGTTGTAGTGTGTGTATATATATATATATATATATATATATATATATTTGGATAAATACTTATCAATTGTATGTTTGTACTTCACTCTAAAGATTGGAGGGGATAACAAAAGCTTGACGATAATGCAATGGGTTACCAATAGGCTTGATAAGTACTCCATGGCCGTCCTAGGTGTATTCAAGTACTTGATAAGTGGAATCAACCTTCTATTTTAATAAGAGTGCATACTAATTATTTGTTAAAATTATATTAATAGAAAAAAAACATCTCACCTAAAAACTTTATACCAATGAGGACAAAACATGGAAAAAAATCATAAATTTTTAGAACAAATTAAAGGGAAAAAAAAATGTTAATTGGGACGGTCTGTTCTCACTCTGATAACCTTTAAGTAATTCCCCATTGATCACATGCCAATCCTCTCACAATAGGAGTTGATGATCGACTTACTTCTCATAGCCTCTATAATACTAATTATAGTAGGACTATACATGAAAAACAACAAACTGTCAATCCGAAGTTTTTGGACTGCCAACTCGATGCCACGTGGAAAACATAAAAACTTATTTGAAATCGGACAGGGCTGTTTCACAAATGTATATGTTTTTCTTTACGTCCACTTTTCTTTCCTTCTTCGCCTCTCTAATTGCTTAATGTTTGTATCGACCATCAAGTAGTTTAATTTGGTTTGCTTTTGTTTAAAGAAAAATAGATTGGCATTCCATAAATTTGGCGTTGAACTTAACTTTATACCATTTACATATTCATTTGTTGGGGGAAATTTTGAATAGAGGATGCTTAAAAAAAAAAAAAAAAAAAAAAAAAAAAAAAAAAAGGGTCGACACATGTTGGGCATTATTCTTAATTAAGAATCTATTAGCAAGGACTTGAAAAGTGTCAGCTTAAAAACCAGACTTCATGGTGCAAGGTCTAATCTCCAAGATACAATGAGTTAAAAGTTTAGTGAATTGTACGGTTGCATGCTCCCGAATACTCAAGCTCTAAAACAACTACAAATGACTATAAACAAGAAAGGAGGATAAGAAAATTTCCCAACAAAATGTAAAATAGCACACAGCAAGCTTTACAGGTTCATCTCATGAACTTTTGAGTTATTTTTACATATGATTGGTAGGATACAGAAAAGAGGAAAGAAGGAACTCGGACAGGGATATTGGACCAAAAAAAAAAATGATAGAGTAGCTTGTTTATTAAGAAGACAAAGAAAAAGAAATGAAAAATAAAATGGACAAACTGTAGTAAGACCCACCAATTTTTTCTTTTTAATATTTGGTGGAAAAACTTACATTCATATAATGACGATTAAAATTACTTTTTTGTCCTTATTTTCAAAGTTATTATTAGTAAATGGGAAAAAAAAAAAAAAGAAAAAAGAGAAAAGAAGTAGTTGTCCATATATCAAATAACCTAAAAGAAAACAATTCTGTTATTCAAAATCTATCTTTTGTAAGTTTTCTTTACATCACATTTATTTTCTTTCGTACCAACCAAACCAAACGTAGTGTAGGCAAATTGGAAGAAATGAATTATTGGGTGATAGCTATGGGCCAAATGGGTGTTAAAAGGCCCCATCACTCGCGGCAATTGGCTCACCACAAGCCCTTGCAAAAGCTTCATGTAAGTTGTCTCATGCAAGTCAAGTGCATCATTGGGTAAGAATAAGATGGAGATTTGCAACTTTAATAAGTCATCAAGAGAAAAACAACTTGCATTTATCAAAAAATGAGAAAACAACTTGCATCGCGTAGAATTTGAAGTAGTCATGCATGGAATTTTGTTATCTCTCACAAGGCTTCACTCAAATAAAGCTTTTTGCTTGATAGTGTAGTAGCCAGTGCAAAAGCCACCTTAACGTGAGCGAAAACACGTGTCTCCACTTAATTTTTTTTTTTTTAAATTTTTCTTTTAGAATTTTCAAAAATTCTAGTTTCATCTTCATTTTGTAATAACAAATATGCTTGCTCATTCAATTTTTTTTTTTATAAGTTATTTTGCCCATATTTTACAAGAAAATTTTAGTTGTGTCTCACTAAATAATTTTGTAAGTTTTTTTTTTTTAAAGAATAATTATAAGTATTTTAATATGTCAAGATTTAACAAATTTTTTCGTATGTGGAAAAAACTTTCTAATTCAGTGTCTTTGAACACAAGGATATTTAAGTCGATAAAGCCAAGACAAGCAAATTCAACCTGCCTTATTGCAATGGATGGTTTTCAACAACCAAGTATTGTCTCCACATATCTCTAAGGTAATGGCAATGCCCCTGCTTTTACACACAGTTTTGACTACTCATTTCTAAAATTTTCAAATTTATATATTTAAATCTCTCATTTTTTTTCCATAAAAAAACTATGATTTAAATGTCCATAACTTTCTTATTTTAAGTCGAAATGAGATTATTTTTTTTAAATTACAAAAAATGAAACAATATTCCTATTATATATTTTTCTTAATGCATTTCAAAATTTTACCATTTTTTTATATCACAGTTTATTTTTAATTCACATTTCTCTCAAACATATATTTTTAAATCGATCTTCAAAATTTCATCTCCAATGTCATTATTAAGTGAGGAAGAATCATAGATTAATGTTCTCATAATTTAAAACTTTCTTTCATATATATATTTTTACTTTCCAAAGAGAATTATTTGTTAAATCCCACACATTAGTACATACCAAAACACTTGACACAAAAGAAAAGTAAATTCGAATCAAGATGCAAAGAGACACCTTTTAAAAAAAAAAAAAAAAAATCCCGATTGAGCTTATCTAATTTATTTATTAAAAAAAAGGAGGGAAAGACAGCTGACAAAAGATTCTGTACACGTGGAGAGACACGTAAGCGGAAAAGCGTCCAAAAGAATTCTCAAAGTAACGAAACGCCTTAGTGGCTGAGAACATCCTGCTGGGGCCTCTCAGCCAATCAGAATCCTCCATTTCCCTTCATGCTCATCTCTCCCCCCGCCGCGTGTCCTCCTCACCTCCACCCTTTCCCTCTCTTTCCAAATTTTCCCCCAAAAAAAAATAAAATTAAAATAAAATTAAAATAATTTCATGCTTCATATTCTTCACACGCATACAGTCTTCTGTCTTCTTCTTCTTCTTCTTCTTCACTCTGAATTCCATACTCACACCTTCTTTTTCTTCTTTCTTTCTCTCTCTATGTGTTTACCATGCTATGAAATCTAGGTTTGAGCTTTGATTCCATCGGAGTTGCTTCTTGTCGTTAATGGCTTCTTCTATAGCTATACCGGAGCTCACCTTTCTCTCTCCACGGTCGACGTCGAAGCGGTGCTTTTCTCTCTCTAGAAATCCTCGTTCCAGGATCTCGCTCTCGAGGAATCGCGGTTGTGGTTTTGGTCTGAGGTCGCCGATCAGGGCGGCCAAGGAGGACGCTGGCGGCGTGGTGGTCGAGGAGAGGGAGAGGAAGTTGATCGAGAGTGGTAATGGAGCAGCCGCGACCGCGAGTACGGGTGGAAATGGTTACGCGCTTAACGGCTCGGTGGAGAGACACTCCATTGGCAGCGCGACTGTGGTGGAGAGTGGGAACGGGACGAGCAATGGGAGCTTGGTGAAGTACGTGAAGGGAAATGGCGCGGCGGCGGCGGCGACGGCGACTGCTGCGGCGGGGGCGGAAGTGGTGGCGGAGGTGCGAGATGCGGAGATGACGGAAGAAGGGAGGAAGAAGAGGATTGAGGAAATTGGGAAGGAAGACGCCTGGTTTAAGAAAAGCGGAGCACAGAAGGTGGAGGTATGGGTTTTCGATGTTTGTTTAGTATTCAGTTCGATTCTTTCAAGTAAAAATTTTCATTTCCTTCTAAATTGAGTATCATTTTGTGCTATTTGAGATGTAGTAGAAGTTTGATTCTGTTGTTAGTAGAACCTGTGGCGTTTTAACGCAGTAGAATTGTGATGAAAAAGAAAAGTTGGGGAAGTATTTAATGACTGGTGTTGTTAAGCAATTTCGTAGCTAGCAATAAGTTGTACTAAAGCTCGGACCGAGGTTGTTGGAGATAAACCGAATTAGCTTCACACGATTTCTGTCAAATGTCTTGAGTAACATTTGTACTTACACTGATATTGTAATGTGTTGGAATTGAGTTGTTTTTAGGATATGAATTTGTCTCTTTGAGTCTGTTAAATTCGCTTTTTCTGATTATAAATGAATTGAGCAATCTAATGGAAAGGAATGTTGTGGGTTTGTGCTTGTGGATGCATAATCTAATCTACTCCCTTGGTTAATTATTTGCACTTGTGCTTAAAGGCTGCAAAAACACAGTACTATGGCAATCTATGGTTTTTGCAGGTTTCGGTTGCACCTGGTGGCCGTTGGAGTAGATTCAAAACTTACTCAACAATCCAGAGGACCTTGGAAATATGGGGATTTGTTCTAACATTTATCTTTAAGGCTTGGTTGAACAATCGGAAATTCACTTATAGAGGTGAGTGACTTCTATTAGTAGCCAATTGATGATGAAGTTGAATATCGTTTTTGGGTTTTGTCTCACAGTTATCAATGTTTCTGAAGTGTGTTTTAGTCTATTTTCTTGAGAAGTATCAGTGTTATGATATTAAATGGGCTTCCAAATAATTAGCGAAAAATTGGCCTCTAAATTATAAAGGGTATCTGTTTAATGGGAAGGATCCCTTTAGGGCCATGATTGGTGGTGGTGTTTTGGTTGTGTACCCCTTGCAGGTTTTTTTTACATATCAGCAACTGCACTTGGTTTTATTTGCATCTTTTACCCCTTTACTATTAGTATGTAGTGGTAAATAATAAAAATACAATTATGTAGGAGGAATGACAGAGGAGAAAAAAGTCTTAAGGCGAAAGGCTCTTGCCAAGTGGCTTAAGGAAAGTATTTTAAGATTAGGTCCAACATTCATCAAAATTGGCCAGCAGTTCTCCACAAGGGTGGACATTCTTGCTCAAGAGTATGTTGATCAATTGTCTGAACTTCAGGTTAGAAATCTTTTTCCTTTTTTCATTTTTGGTTTCCTGGAAGTATGAATGCTTGCTTTGAAGATTTGCAATATCTTTTTGCCACAGCAAATGGGGTAAGTGATATTATCCTGTTCAAGTTTCACGAAAGTAGATAGTTTTAGCTACTTGGTAGTTAGTTAATATCTGAAATGTCATTTGATCATATATTGCAGAAAACCTAGCTTTTAAAGTTTATATATATTATTTATCCTTTATTAGGCTATTAACTTTTCGAGAAGTGATGAATATTGGTTTGTCTGACCATCATTTTTAAATTCACAACTGCAGTCGGCTTTAGGTTACCTGCCTTTTCTATTAAAGGCATTTTGCAATTTGTCTTTTATTTTCAGGATCAAGTTCCTCCTTTCCCATCAGAGACGGCTGTTTCTACTATTGAAGAAGAGCTCGGAGCTCCTGTAAATGATATTTTTGATCGATTTGACTATGAACCAATAGCTGCTGCTAGTCTTGGTAATCTTTAATTCACAATCTTCATCTAGTTGCAACAAGGGAATAAAAATAAGCGTTTGTGCGTGAAAAAAAAAATTGATTGACATTTGGGATTTGGTATCTTTCTTAATGCAGGTCAGGTCCACCGTGCAGGATTGAAGGGAGAAGAAGTAGTTATTAAAGTACAAAGGCCTGGACTAAAGGATCTTTTTGACATCGATCTAAAAAATCTGAGGGTTGATTTCTTTGTTGCTAAAATCATATTACAATTGCTTCAGTGCTTTTAATGTTTCATGAGATTATCATAGTTCACTAATCATGCTTTATTTTTCTTTCAACTCTACTTTTACTTTCTAACCTCAGTTCCCATTGACTTTATAAATGCCAGTGTGCCACATCTTGATTTATATATTGGTTGTTTGCATGTGTTTTACTTGCATATATGCATCTTAAAAGCTGTTGAAATTCTAACATGTATTTGCAACTTTGGTATTGTTTTTATGTTTTCTACCAGGTGATTGCAGAATACCTCCAAAAGATTGACCCAAAATCTGATGGTGCAAAGAGGGATTGGGTTGCTATATATGATGAATGTGCCTCGGTTTTGTACCAGGTACTAATATATTCCTTAGCTTATGTTATGATATGAGGACTGTAAGCGTGTATTAGGGCTGAAAAAAACTCTTTATTTTTTCTACTTTGATTAAATCAGTAGAAGACCTTTTATAGGAAAGAAGAAAAAGACTAAACCCCTAAACTACTTTCTAAAAATAGTCAAAGAACAACTTTCCTAAAAATAAAAAACTCCTAAATTACTGCCAACAAGGACTTTAGCCAAGAAACAATTGACTTTTAGTTGGCTTGGATTGCCAAAAGTTGTGTTGTTAAATGACTTGGTACTATCCAATCAAGCTCATTCAAAGTCGTTCTGTCTGATAAATGGCTAATTTTTCTAGTAGTTTATTTTAACATGATTTTCCTCGTAGCTATTTTTATGTAAAACATCTGATAACATCTTCTTAAACATTTTCAGGAGATTGATTACACCAAGGAAGCCGCCAATGCTGAACTCTTTGCAAGCAACTTCAAGAACATGGATTATATTAAAGTCCCAGCAATAAAATGGGAGTACACCACAGCCCAGGTTATACGTTTAGTATTTCTGAAATTTCAACATTCAACCTTATAATTTCTTCTTTTCAATCTAACCTTTTCTTCAATTGCCATTATAGGTTCTGACAATGGAGTATGTCCCAGGGATCAAAATAAATAAGATCCAAGCTTTGGATCAGTTGGGTCTTGATCGGAAAAGGTCAATCTAATATATCTCAGTGGATGATTCTCACATGTGATATCGGCATTTGTCAATGACTTATTTTCTAAATGAATTTAGTGATGGTTTTTAACATGCAGATTGGGTCGCTATGCTGTTGAATCTTACTTGGAACAAATCCTATCTCATGGTTTTTTCCATGCTGACCCTGTAAGTTCTTTTTTATTTTTATTTTTAGTAGTAGCGTGTTTTAAGATGATTTTCTTGATCATGGTAACAACATTGGTGATTGTGGAGGAAAAAGCTGCGAAGTGCTTTGGTGAGTGGTTCTAATAAGAGTTGAATAAGTTGCAATAACAATGATAATTCCATCTGTGCCAAAGGCAACACCATTAGTCTTGACTGAAATGGTGTTTTACTGTTTATGCCGTGCTCTTTTTGATTCCGTGGTGAATTAATACGCAAGTAGGAAATTTTCATTTTGCAGTTGCCTTTTCTACTTTTTGCTTTATTGCAAAAGTTGTTTCAAGATGCATCATCGTAACCAGTTTCCTTCTTGCATGATTTAAAATGTGATGTATTACTTTGGATTGTGATGCAAATTTACTTATTCTTCATGCAGCATCCTGGAAATATTGCTGTTGACGATGTCAATGGTGGACGATTGATCTTTTATGATTTTGGAATGATGGGAAGGTATGTCCCCGGGCATGAGCTTTCTGAGTTTTCTTTTGTACCTTCCTTTTAAAACGTTTTTTTGTCTGGAACTTTGCAGTATCAGTTCAAACATCAGAGAAGGTTTGTTGGAAGTATTCTATGGAGTTTATGAGAAGGATCCAGATAAGGTAACTGTTCAATAATTGTAGCCATACTCATGTCTAGATCCCCGTCAATGGTGTTTATGGTTCCTCATTTTCTGGTAATCTACTTATCTATGAAATCTTTTACATTATTGCAGGTTCTCCAGGCAATGGTACGAATGGGCGTTCTAGTGCCTACTGGAGATATGACAGCTGTCAGACGAACTGCACTATTCTTCCTTAACAGGTAACAAAAGAGAAGATTGCAGATAATTTTGTTGTGTTCCCATTTCTCTCTTGTTCATATATCCAGTCTTTCTTTTTTCTCTCTCTCTCACTAATATACATATCCATGTATAATTGTTTTTTTTTCAATCACAAACTGCTAAAGTTGATTGACTCTAATGCTCACCTCCGCCTTAGTCAATTTTCCGTCAAAATACTTTCAAAAATTCATGAACGTTTTAGTTAGTCATAGATAGAGGACGCTCAGTTTTCTCTTTTCTAAACTCTCTCATGTCATCGTTTCGGTAACCATCAATGAGAGTAATGTCATTGTCTACATCTATACAGAAAGCAAGATTTTTTTCAATTTTACAAGTGTATAGATGGTACGATGTCTTTTATTTTAACTATGAGTAATACAGCCTACTGCCTGGTTTTTCTTGATTTTAGAAGTATGGTTTCTTATATTAGTAATCTAAAAACTAGAAACAGATACCTTATTTAGTTTGGCGGGCAAAAGATGGAGGAATTTGCAACTGCACATTTGGATATTTTCTAATTTTTTATCATTACTACTTGTTATTTGTTATTTGCATTTGTGTTCTAACTTTTTTTTGGCAGTTTTGAAGAGCGTCTTGCTGCACAGAGAAAAGAGAGGGAAATGGCTACAACTGAACTTGGATTTAAAAAGCCATTGAGTAAGGAGGAAAAGATAATGAAGAAGAAGGAACGTTTGGCTGCAATCGGTAACTTACTATTGCAATTTTGTATGCATGATAATGTGTTCAAACTTGTGGACTAGATTCAGACATTGTAGTAGCAAGTGCATAATTATGATGTGTAGTTTTTAGACTGGTTGATTATTTTTGGTTGTCACCTGTCCGACCTATTTGTAACATGTTAAGGTACGTAGTTTTAGAACAGCAATAACTAAAAGTTGGCAAAATTCTTACATGCTCAGAGATAGGGTTAAGTTGAAAACTAACAAGTGTATTACACTTAACCGCTGAGTCTCATATCAATTGTTTTTGGAATTTTTCTTGTGCAATTTTTCTATTATGTATAAGATGATGCTTCTTGTAGCATCTGGGAAAATGAGATGCTTCCTACTCAATGTTGTGTTCTTTTAACAGGGGAGGATTTATTAGCCATTGCTGCAGATCAGCCCTTCCGATTTCCAGCTACTTTCACATTCGTTGTTCGAGCATTTTCAGGTAATACGACATTAATTGGCTCCATAGATGTTTACAATACATGTAAATTTGAACCCCTTCTTTTTATTATTTCTATTCCCTGCAGTATTGGATGGCATTGGGAAGGGCCTTGATCCTAGATTTGATATTACTGAGATTGCCAAACCGTGAGTGGCCTTATCTTTACCATGAGTTCGAAAATTATTATATTTGTGCTGGGGTCTGGATATGATGTTGTATAACTTATAAGTCTTGCACGTTTACTTTGTAGCTATGCACTGGAATTGCTTAAATTTCGGGAAGCTGGAGTTGAAGTTGTATTAAAGGTAAACTTGAATTATTTATACAAAATGATGTTTGACCCCGGAACTATCTTCATATAAGATTTTGATGCAATTCTTATTTTCATCTCGTTTGAATGTTGTAGGATGTACGGAAAAGATGGGAGAGGCAATCTAAGGCATTTTACAACTTATTTAGACAGGCTGATAGGGTTGAAAAGCTTGCTGAAATTATCCAAAGACTGGTGCGAACTATATCCTAGAGGTTTGTTTTGCTGTGTTAATCACAAGAGTTATTCAGGTAGTAACATTAACAAATCTTACAGGAGCAAGGTGATCTTAAGCTTCGAGTTCGGGCACTGGAATCTGAGAGGGCATTTCAACGTGTTGCAACTATTCAGAAGACCATTGGAAATGTGAGTTTAGCCGGCGTGTAACCTCATTGAATTATATTATCTTACTTGTATACATTGCTGAATATGTTTCAGTTTACGATGATTCAGCTTATTTGAGTCTATCCCCTCTGCCACCTCTGAAACTGAAACAAAGAGAGAAACGGAGTGAAAATTTTCATTTACATTTCTGAATATGTTCAAGACTACTAGAAAACATTGAAATAATAAATCTCCATACGTTAGTAGGGACTGAAGTTCTTTAGAAGGTTAGATACTTCTTGGAACTAAATCGCAAAGCCTTGAATTGTGCATGTAAAAGCTGCCTGTTCCCCAATGTAAATTATAACTTCAAATGGGGTAGCTAATAAGTTAGTTATCGAAGAATTGTAGAGAACTGAGAAAAAAATCATTAAATTGGGGGGTGGTTTGAATCACCTAGAATGTATTTGCTGTTGAAAATGCTCAAATATCTTAAGTACCCAATATTTGCTACATCATTATCTCAAAGCTTTTGTCTTCAATTAACAGGGAGTTGCTGCTGGAAGCCTGATAAACCTTGCAACAATTTTGTACATCAATTCCATTCGAGTAAGCTATCCTCTTGTTTCGATATTTTTCTTTTATACTTCTGAGAAGCTTTACTATTCATTTTGTTCTATACTTTTAATCCATTTCGTTTTTTCAGGTCCCTGCCATTGCTGCATACGCCTTTTGTGCGTTTTTCGGTTTTCAAGTTCTCATCGGCCTTGTAAAGGTTAAGAAGTTGGATGAAAGGGAAAGATTGATAACAGGAACTGCTTAATAGGCAAGTAAAATTATTTTATATAACATCGATATTTTCTTCTCTCGTCTCTATTCATGCAACATGGTTGGCAGATCTGTCTATTTCCATTGATCAACTTATGATCTCATATTTTTATCATTTGCAGTTTTTGGGATTATCTCAGATCACATGCGTATGTTTAACTTAACCATTCAACTACCGAAAGGTGGGACTCTAAAAACACTCTTGTTGCGGTTCCTTATTATAAATTATGCTCCAGAGCTTCTCACCTCGCCAGTTTGTGATGAAGAGTCCGACCACTAAACACCAGGCAGTTCTTTCAAAGCTCTCACTTTTGAACCTTTTTGGTATAAATTTCACCTTGTCACTAGTTATAGTTTAGGTGTTGGCCGATGCCATTTTGTTGTAACCGTGCCGTGGTAAGCGTCGTTTCTTCGAGATGCAACTCGTTTGCAGGCTGATTGACGTCGCGTTTGGCAGCTTGTAGTAGTGGCCATTGATGTAGAGGTATTTTTGTAACTATTCTGTAACCGTGGGGCTGGCAGTCATGTGGCCTTCCCCATCATAATTTAGCTGGGTGGGGTAGCCCTCTGCAAAATATTTGTCCTTATGTATCACCTGTCTGTAACATATATATACGCGCACACATATAGAGTTAAAATTTCGTAAAAACATGCTAGTGAATAATACCATCTATATCCAAATTGGAAATGACAGCTTTTCTATTGTTGCCTTCAAAGTCAGCTTCAAAACATTTGTCTCCTGACATGACATTTCAGATGTCATCTTTGTCCTCTTTTTTTTTTAAACCAAAAAACTTACCTCTTTTTCTTTGTACTTTTGACCTTTTTTTTTTTTGTCTGATTTGATTAAAGTAAGAACTATCTGGAGAATATTTTTCAGTTTGCATGTGATATTCCTCCATTATGTTTTCAGCAACAGAAACACTTCTTTTTTTTTTTTTTGGGTAATGTAGAGATGCACATTTTGAAGGCAAAGGAGGTTTTTTCTTGGGATTGATGCCTCCACGTCAGCGAAGTGATTATTGTTATTTTTTACTAATTATTGTTTTTATGCAGGTTGTCCTTTGTGTTCACTTGTCGTTGCTGTTTTTCACAACAAGACACCTTTGCTGCAATTAGGTCCACGGGCAAATTGCTTTTCTCCTTCTGATCGGGATAATATAGTTGCCGTTACTTTTCCCTTAGGTTTCTTTTTTGTAATTTCCGTTTGGCCTGATGGTTGGGGAGGGGGAAAAAAGGTCTGACTTGGGTAATAGTGTTGGTTTCCAGGGTTAGGAAATTTTGCTAAATCAACTTGTTGACAACTTTCAGTTGTCACTCGTTTCTTGTAGATTTCTTTTTTTTTTTTTTTTTTAATTTTTAAAATTACTTTTTTATTTAAAATTGTCACGTCCGTGGGTTTAAGAGCTACGTAGAATAGATAAATAAAGCATAATAAATAATAAATAATTATAAATAATTTTTAAAATTTTATTTTATATTTAAAAATGCAACATTGTAGGTTTAGGACGCATCACATGGTGGAAAGGTAATAATAGATAGATAAAAGTACAAAGTAAAGTAAAACAAAATAAAAATTAAAAATTAATTAAAATTTTTAATTTTTTAAATTTTTAAAAATTAATTTTAATATTTAAAAATGTCATATAACGGGCTTAGGATCCGTCACATGATATGACGGTAATAATAGATAAATAACAGTGTATGATTAAGATAGAAGAGGAAGAGTAGGTAAGAGTTAAAAAAAAGAGGAAGAAGTTAGGACAAGAAAAAGAGAGAGATAGACCAAGTTTTTAAATAGTGAAAACTTATAACTTTGCTTTTTAAGATAGTTATAGATTATGGGTTAGGATATGAATTGACTTAATTTTGAGATATTAGATATCACGAGAATCATATCAGATTAAAAAAATGTGATTAATTTAGTTGAACTTTGATGAAAATTTAACAGTTAAAACTATATACTATCATTAAGGTATCATACCTAATTAAAGAATCCTGGCTTATTTTATAGTTTTGTCATCCATGTTCCTTAGGGTTGATCACTATGACCAGGGTCGATCGCCATTTTTTAAAATTTCTTTACGAAAATAAATGGTTCTAAGGTAAATTCACTCAATCAATTAGTTACTAACTTTCACTTCTCAAATATTTCTTTTGGAGAATTTTGTGTTAGGATGTTAATATAGATAAGACATAATTTTTTGTTATTAGATCACTCCGTATAATATCATATTAAGAAAAATGTGATTTTATTTAAAGGAACTCGGTGAAAATTTAACATTTAAAATTATATCCTAAATTAAAAAGATTGGAGACATGTGTAGTTGCATCATCCTATGTTCCTTTCATTGAGCAGGGTTGATCACTTTTGAAAAAGAAAAGAAAAGAAAACGATCAAGGTTGATCACTATTTTCCAACTTCTTTTTTAAAAGAAATGTTGTCTAAGCCCCCATTTGGATATTTTGTTTTAAATTTACTGTTCAAACTTTTTTTTTATAGTAGTTCAAATTTTCATATTAAAAAATAATTTTACAATGGAGATCCAAACGGAACCAAAGAAATCTCGTTAAAGTGCGTGAATACAGCCAAAAAAAAAAAAAAAAATCCCAATATACAACGGAATTAAAGTGATTTCACGTAGGGATCTGTAGTAGTAAACATGACAAGCCTTGCTCATGTAGAGATGCATCTCATTAGCGACCATATTTGAAAGGAAAAAAAAATTTTTTTATGATAAGATAAAAAGGAGAAAAGATTGTTCTTTAGTTGGTCTTTTTTTTTTAATTATTTTTTTATTTTTAAATGGAATTTTGTTGATGTTAATGTTCACAAATGAGCCCTGCCATCAGGCTTCAAAATTTGGCCTTCCATAGGACTTCACATACACCTTTTATTGGGTCTTGCAGAGTCGAGCAGTGCGGAGCCTCAAAGCATTAATAATCACAAATTGGTCCAAAATTTATTATCCATTTGTTTAAGGTGGTTTAACAAACCATAGTTTAATTAGATCTTTGTAATCAAATTGTTAGTCTACATTCACTTTCTTGCCTAATAGTTTTTGTCATTATATGATGTCAGATATAATTATAAACAATATATATTTCTAAACAAAATATATATATATATATTTCTAAACGTTAAATTTAATAAAATTAAATAATTAAAAATAAAACTTTTTTAGTAGAGTATGTTTCATATTATATCGTAGAATTCTCATAAATATAAAAAAAGTATCTTTTGGACTTAACTTATCATGGTTTTTAACTTGTTAATTAACACTGTTAGTTTCAAGAAAAGTAAGGCGGACTAAAACCTTTTTTTTTTTTTGGACAACTAGTGTAAGATCTTAATTTTAAAATGGAAAAGAAAGTTGAAAGAAAAACCTGTATTGTGGTTGTTAGTGTAATAACGGACATTTTTAGGGGTAAAATTTATTGGTCAAGGATGTCTCTACAATATTGACGAAACACAAGGCCATGTGATTGCATTTCTCTCTTACATTTAAATACTAAAAATTGATCAGATTAATTTTTCTGAGGGAAGTGATTAGCAAAATTGAAGAGCTATATTTGTCACAGATGATGATGATATTGACTTTAAATGTGTCTGTGTATGAATGAGGCCAAAAACAGATCATCACCAATATGTTACACACACATATATATATATATATATATATAGCATGCATTTTCGGTATAATAATGAATAAACTCTTCACGTAGAGGTAATCATGTGCAAAAGTCGTCTTCGATATAGTAATAAATGAACTTTGATTAAGTTCATACTCAAAAACTAACTTAGAAGAAAAGATCCGATCTATATATAAATATCAATATAATTAATAATTTCACAGTATAAAACAAACTCAACTTCTAACAACATTTAACATACCTTCTTGCTTACTAATCCCAAAATATATATATATATATATTCGATATAATAATACATAAATAACTCTTTTACAACTACGTCCCTAATACAATACTCATAAAGACAAGTGTTAAGCACAAACTCCAAACAAGAAAATCATTTTCTATCCTAATTTTTTTATAAGTTTGTTTTTCTATTCTAATTTTATATTCTTACAGAGAAAAAAAAAACCAAAAAAAAAAACAGAGATTAAATTATGCAACTAAATTGTATAGGTTACTCAAAGGTGATAAATGGTGCTCCAGAATATTTTATATATATATATATATATATAATGTGTTGTATCTGGTACCAGATACTCTTCAACATTTATAATTTTCCTTTAAGAAAATTATAACAACACATCAATTTATTTGTAATTTTTTATTTAAAATCTTATCACATGATATTATTTAAATATTTAAACAATGAACAATCATAATAAAAAAAATATTACATTAAAATTATTTAATTAATATAATATATCATAAAAAAATTACAAATGATGTATAAAAAAATGTGTCAGATAGCATCCCCTGTATGTGTGTAAATGTATGTGTTGCTCTAAAAACATTTCCAGAGATCTCCAGACTGTCATGCCGTCTCATATCTTCGTCTTCCGTTATTTAAGTGAATACCTTCAAGGATACAATAAACTCTTTTTGACTTTTTCCACATATTCATTGTCAAGGCCAGTTTAGATGAACCCAAAATGGGAGAACAAAGAATCCCCTATTTTCCCCTCAATAAAAAATATGAAAATATTACGAAAGGACAAGAAAAATAAATATATATCTTATTGATAGAAATTTATTTGGATTCCTTATATTCGTATTTTTCTGTTTGATATGATTTTTATGAGATCTAATATTTATTAACATATAATATTATTAAAATGTTTTAAGAAGAATCCCTTAGTATATTTCTTAATATTCCCACCACCAGAGTTGTTTGTCGGACAACTCATTTAGATAATCTAATAACGTTTATAGTATTTTAACTTTGTTGTATTTAATATTTGATATTTTTCCTTAGTGAGATATTACATGTTTGGTCAGTAAGAACAAACACTAACTTCAAGGCAGAGGCATTTGATGTAGAAAATTCTCCTTTTTTTTTTCCACCTTAAAAAAGAAAAAAAAAAAAAAAGAAAAAGAAAAAGAAGACAACCAACATTAGCATACCCCTACACGTTCCGAATGGGCTCGCCAAATGCTATCAGAAATATTTTTTGAATGTTCTACAGGCAGACCCTACCCCTCAATAAGGAGTGCGTCACCCCTTTTCAACTTAATGTAATAAGGATACTTGAAGTTGAACCCAAACAATCTAAATCAAGTATTAGACTAAAAAAAAAAAAAAAAACTTTCACATTTAAAATCCCAAAATGATCATTTAGCATTCAAATTTTTTATCATTGATCAATTACAATACTACATTATCGTTAGGTCACCACACTTAATAATGTTTTGAAAATTGAGAATTTATAAGATCTAACTATTAAAAATGACAAATCCATATTAAAAAGGGTTAATTTCACTTTTAGCACCTCTGAAAAAAATAATATTAAAAACAGCAGCACTTTTTGTTCTATTCAATTTCAGCACTTACCGTGGGGCCCAGTAGCATTTAATGTATATCAAAGTACAGGATTACCCTCATCTCCTACCCACGAAATTTTCTCTCTCCCTCGCATGGCCGAAAAAAGTTTTTTTTTTTAAAACCACCATGTACAGTGGTTTAGAGAGAGAAAACTGAAATCTAGAGAGAGAAAACTGAAAACTTATTTCCGCCTAGCCCCCCACCACCCATTTTGAAACCCGAAGCTTCATATAATATAGATAAACTTCCATGTAAAGAGAGAAACTTCCATTTACAGAGAGAAACTTCCATTTACAGAGATAAACTTCCATGTACAGAGAGAAACTTCCATCGAAAGTTTCTTTTTTTTTAAATTAGAATTTTTTGACCTTTTTAAGTAAAGGTCATAACCATTATGACCACCCGGTCATAACCGTTATGACCATAACCTGGCTTTTTTTTTCGAATTTTACATTTTTTACTATTTTTATCAATGGTCATAACCATTATGACCGCCTTGTCATAACCGTAATGACCAGTTCTTTTAATTTTTATTTTTAAAGCATTAAAATTTTTCGTTTGTTTTATTTTAAAAGAACTTTTTTAACTATTAGTTATTTAGCTATGGTCATATCCATTATGACCACCCGGTCACAACCATTATGACCACGCTTTTGTTTTATATAATTAAAATTGTTTTAAGTCGAACTATTTTCACTATTTTTTAGCGGTGGTCATTTCCATTATGACCACCCGGTCACAACCATTATGACCACCCCTTTTTTAAGTCGAACTATTTTCACTATTTTTTAGCGGTGGTCATTTCCATTATGACCACCCGGTCACAACCATTATGACCGGTTTTTTTTTTTATTAAAAATTTTTTATTTTTTATGTCGAACTATTTCACTATTTTTTAGCGGTGGTCATTTCCATTATGACCACCAGGTCACAACCATTATGACCGGTTTTTTTTTTTATTAAAAAGAAAATATTTTTTATGTCGAACTATTTCACTATTTTTTAGCGGTGGTCATTTCCATTATGACCACCCGGTCACAATCATTATGACCGGTTTTCTTCTTTTTTTTAATTTTTTTTATAATTTTTTTGTCGAACTATTTTTTGGCGGTGGTCATTTCCATTATGACCACCCGGTCACAACCATTATGACCGGTTTTCTTTTTTTTATTAAAAATTTAATATTTTTTATGTCGAACTATTTCACTATTTTTTAGCGGTGGTCATTTCCATTATGACCACCCGGTCACAACCATTATGACCAGTTTTTTTTTCCTTTTTTTTAAAATTTTTTTTTCGAGACTTTTGTCGAACTATTTTTTAGCGGTGGTCATTTCCATTATGACCACCCGGTCACAACCATTATGACCGGTTTTCTTTTTTTTTTTTTTAATTTTTTTTAAAATTTTTTTGTCGAACTATTTTTTAGCGGTGGTCATTTCCATTATGACCACCCGGTCACAACCATTATGACCGGTCATAATTTTTTTTTCTTTATTTTAATTTTTTTTAGAATTTTTTTGTCGAACTATTTTTTAGCGGTGGTCATTTCCATTATGACCACCCGGTCACAACCATTATGACCAGTTTTTTTTTCCTTTTTTTTAAAATTTTTTTTTCGAGACTTTTGTCGAACTATTTTTTAGCGGTGGTCATTTCCATTATGACCACCCGGTCACAACCATTATGACCGGTTTTCTTTTTTTTTTTTTTTTAATTTTTTTTAAAATTTTTTTGTCGAACTATTTTTTAGCGGTGGTCATTTCCATTATGACCACCCGGTCACAACCATTATGACCGGTCATAATTTTTTTTTCTTTATTTTAATTTTTTTTAGAATTTTTTTGTCGAACTATTTTTTAGCGGTGGTCATTTCCATTATGACCACCCGGTCACAACCATTATGACCGGTTTTCTTTTTTTTTTTTTTTTTTGGCCACGTCAGTTTGATGAAATCCATTTGGACTCGTTCTGTTTTCATGAATGTGAAACAGGGGCAATACATTTCACTCTTATTAATAATAAGACGCGGTTTGCATGGATTAATTTAACCCTTACTCTTGAAATTGTATATGTTATTACACTATGTCAGGGCTTGGTACAGTATCGGATTGAGATGTTAAGTTATTGGCAAAAGAATGATCTCCAATGCTGACGTCGACGCTATTATCGTTTGATTTACGAGCATCACCCCCAACATTCAATTTGTCAACATGAGGTGGAAGCTGAGGGCAACGAGTAATAGGAGATGAAATTTTTTTATTTCTCTCATCAGCAATTTGCATGGCCTCATCACTCTGTGCACCCACTCTGGAGAATTGGCCGTCAATGTGGTTGCTTTCACCCACCTCCGGTGGCGTGACGTCAGCCGCAGTATCATCCAAAACGTCGACGGTAATAGGAAATTTACTAAGCACATGAACATCCTTCTTCTTCAATTGTATATAGAATTTAACGTCATCATCACACTGTATCCTGACAAGAGGCATACTAGGGTGAACACCGTATCTCATGACTATAGTATTGGTTGGGACCCTCATACCGATTGCCCGTCTGACCAACTCAATAAGACCTCCGTATGTTGCCGTCTCGGGCACCAATATTCCCTTCATTTCTCCACCGATGTAACTCAATGTGCCGTCCCATCGACCATTATACTTGATGAAAACACAAACGTCCTCCATTTACTGTAAAACTACAAACAATTTTCCTGTCAAAGGGTTAAATACAAATTTAAAAAATGAGGAACAGTTAAGAAGCAAGGTAGGATGGCTTATGTCGTAGATCTGGTCCACGGAAACGCCGTTGACGCAGATCTGGCAGATTCGGCCGGATTAACAGAGTGAAACAAGATGTGGAAGGATTTTTAATACTGGGAGACAATTTCGATCAATGGGTAATGGTCCAGGGATGATTCGCGAGGATTGGGTGGGAGAAAATCAGAAAAATAGTTCGACAAAAGTCTCGAAAAAAAAATTTTAAAAAAAAGGAAAAAAAAACTGGTCATAATGGTTGTGACCGGGTGGTCATAATGGAAATGACCACCGCTAAAAAATAGTTCGACAAAAAAATTCTAAAAAAAATTAAAATAAAGAAAAAAAAATTATGACCGGTCATAATGGTTGTGACCGGGTGGTCATAATGGAAATGACCACCGCTAAAAAATAGTGAAATAGTTCGACATAAAAAATATTTTCTTTTTAATAAAAAAAAAAACCGGTCATAATGGTTGTGACCTGGTGGTCATAATGGAAATGACCACCGCTAAAAAATAGTGAAATAGTTCGACATAAAAAATAAAAAATTTTTAATAAAAAAAAAAAACCGGTCATAATGGTTGTGACCGGGTGGTCATAATGGAAATGACCACCGCTAAAAAATAGTTCGACAAAAAAATTCTAAAAAAAATTAAAATAAAGAAAAAAAAATTATGACCGGTCATAATGGTTGTGACCGGGTGGTCATAATGGAAATGACCACCGCTAAAAAATAGTTCGACAAAAAAATTTTAAAAAAAATTAAAAAAAAAAAAAGAAAACCGGTCATAATGGTTGTGACCGGGTGGTCATAATGGAAATGACCACCGCTAAAAAATAGTTCGACAAAAGTCTCGAAAAAAAAATTTTAAAAAAAAGGAAAAAAAAACTGGTCATAATGGTTGTGACCGGGTGGTCATAATGGAAATGACCACCGCTAAAAAATAGTGAAATAGTTCGACATAAAAAATATTAAATTTTTAATAAAAAAAAAGAAAACCGGTCATAATGGTTGTGACCGGGTGGTCATAATGGAAATGACCACCGCCAAAAAATAGTTCGACAAAAAAATTATAAAAAAAATTAAAAAAAAGAAGAAAACCGGTCATAATGATTGTGACCGGGTGGTCATAATGGAAATGACCACCGCTAAAAAATAGTGAAATAGTTCGACATAAAAAATATTTTCTTTTTAATAAAAAAAAAAACCGGTCATAATGGTTGTGACCTGGTGGTCATAATGGAAATGACCACCGCTAAAAAATAGTGAAATAGTTCGACATAAAAAATAAAAAATTTTTAATAAAAAAAAAAAAACCGGTCATAATGGTTGTGACCGGGTGGTCATAATGGAAATGACCACCGCTAAAAAATAGTGAAAATAGTTCGACTTAAAAAAGGGGTGGTCATAATGGTTGTGACCGGGTGGTCATAATGGAAATGACCACCGCTAAAAAATAGTGAAAATAGTTCGACTTAAAACAATTTTAATTATATAAAACAAAAGCGTGGTCATAATGGTTGTGACCGGGTGGTCATAATGGATATGACCATAGCTAAATAACTAATAGTTAAAAAAGTTCTTTTAAAATAAAACAAACGAAAAATTTTAATGCTTTAAAAATAAAAATTAAAAGAACTGGTCATTACGGTTATGACAAGGCGGTCATAATGGTTATGACCATTGATAAAAAATAGTAAAAAATGTAAAATTCGAAAAAAAAAGCCAGGTTATGGTCATAACGGTTATGACCGGGTGGTCATAATGGTTATGACCTTTACTTAAAAAGGTCAAAAAATTCTAATTTAAAAAAAAAAGAAACTTTCGATGGAAGTTTCTCTCTGTACATGGAAGTTTATCTCTGTAAATGGAAGTTTCTCTCTGTAAATGGAAGTTTCTCTCTTTACATGGAAGTTTATCTATATTATATGAAGCTTCGGGTTTCAAAATGGGTGGTGGGGGCTAGGCGGAAATAAGTTTTCAGTTTTCTCTCTCTAGATTTCAGTTTTCTCTCTCTAAACCACTGTACATGGTGGTTTTAAAAAAAAAAACTTTTTTCGGCCATGCGAGGGAGAGAGAAAATTTCGTGGGTAGGAGATGAGGGTAATCCTGTACTTTGATATACATTAAATGCTACTGGGCCCCACGGTAAGTGCTGAAATTGAATAGAACAAAAAGTGCTGCTGTTTTTAATATTATTTTTTTCAGAGGTGCTAAAAGTGAAATTAACCCTATTAAAAAAAGATCGGGCAAATTTTTTTTCCCCTCCTCTTTGTCTTAAAAAAAATTACAAATCTTATTGATGCATTTTTTTTTTTGACAAGTTGTAAAATTATTGCCCATAGCTTAAACACATCCATTTTAAACTCTAGTGTCTTAAGAATTAAAAGCTCTAATTTATAAATAACAATAAGAAAAGGAGGAGAACAAAATGAACACAACATATATACTCTTAACATGAGAATAACATCCAAACGAGAGCTTAATCTTCTTGTTTCTCTCTCTTAAATACAATCTTGAAACTACATATGTAGAATTAAATCAAATCGCGGTCACGGAAATGGTATTTCTCAATATATATATATATATATATAAAGAAAAAAATTGAAAAAAAAAAACCAGAGTGTTAGACTTGAATATAAGGGGACGATTTCGAACCAAATAATTCTAATTATTATTTGCTTTTTTCTAAAAATAACCAATTTCATTATTCATATCTCTAATCCGTATTTAGAAATTTAAACTTTAAAAGTTAATAATTTTTTTTTTTATTTTGAAATCAAAATGAGATTATTTAAAAAAATATTACATATAATTTTAACAGTAAACAAATTCAAAATTTTATATTTTTAACTTTAAATAGTTTTTTTTTTCAACCAAATATATAATTTCAATGTTCAATTCAACTTCAATTAAAATAATTTCAAAACTTGAACTCAAATACTCCAGCTAAACAGATGTAAGATTCCAAGATTACAGCCAAAAAAGTTTGTTTGTTTGTTTGTTTTTTCTTTTAGGGAGAGAGTTGGTGTAGATGTAGTCCTCATCTTCAATACGTAAAGAAGAATAGTAATAAACTTAAAAAAAAACAAAAGTAGATTCAGAAGATTCCAATATTACAGCCAAAAACTGATTTATTTATTTTTTTTATTAAATTTTTTTTTTTAGGGAGAGAGTTGGTGTAGATGTAGTCCTCATCTTCGTACACATTTCCGTCGAGATCTGACCCACCACTTCCTTTTTTGCACTCCACACCCTTCTCCTTTCCACACCCAACTTTTCCCTGCTTTTCCATTTCAAAATACACAAACAACATATTAATGAGCTGTGTATATACACACACACACACACACAAATACATACACACACACACACACATATATATATAGAGAGAGAGAGAGGAGAGAAAGAGTAGACCCAACTCACCATATTTAGATAGGTTCCAGAACCCACCATAAGTTGAGTAGGTGGTTCCAATTTTACATGCAGAAGAGAAACGCCATGAAAAAGAAGAAAACCAAGATCATTAGTACTAGCTGAGCTCTTGAGAATCTCTCTCTCTCTCTCTCTCTCTCTCTCTCTCTCGCTCCTTTTTTTTTTGTTTTTTTTGTTTTGTTTTTGTATTTGGTATTACTAGTTCTTTGGTCCTTATAGGATAATCCAAACAAGAGGAAGAAAAAGAAGAAGACAGCGCCGACCAAATTAACCTAAAGTTGAAATTACGAAGTAAAGCTAATTATTCTCCTAGATTAATTATGGTAAATATATAAGTATACATGAGTTTGTGAGAACAGATTTATCTTCTTAACTTCTTTGAACTATATATGTCTGCTGATTCCTCAGCAACAGGCTCGAACTTCTAGGCCATTTTGGCTGGCCTTCTCTTGGTTTTATTGTAACTATATTTATATATATATATATATTAGGATAAAAGTATAGTCGGTGATTCACAAGAAGCGTGAACAAATGACATGAAAGACAACATGGAATCTCGGGGGAGGACATACCAAACCAAAGCCAAAAACAACCATACCTTGGCCTTCTCACAATATATATATATATATATACGGGTTCCTATATTTTAAGATATTATTTTATACATACTTATTATTTTATGCTATCAATTAGAATTGTTTTTTAACAGTTAGATAAATTATTTAATTGTCTACTAAATATATTAATATTTACCTTAAAAATTTATAATGCACGCTATAAAATTATTCCACTTATAAAATAGTTCGTTAAAAATATTGTTGGACAAATAAAACAATAATTATTATTTATATATAATCATATCAAAAAAAAAATCTCTTTGTTTAGTAATATATTTATATATGATTCTCTAGAGATCATATATTTCTCACTGTCGATCTGTTTTATACTACCTTCTATGAAGAACTTTTCACAACATTCCAAATATTTAATATATATATATAGACAATTAACTAAGATAATATTATGATTTATTTATCCAAACAATTTCTGACTAAAAAAGGATACGTGAAGACTCAAATATTATTTTAGTTTATTAATTTCTAGCAAAAAGTAAGACTCCTTTTAATTCTTAAGGAAACTTGCGTGATAGAGTAACAATCTTTTCTACTGATTATTTATCTTTTGAAAAACTATAGTGATGTAACAATCCAAAGGAATGAGAGAGATTAAACTGAGACTTTAACAGTAATTCAAGGGATACCAATAAATTAATCTCATGTAAACTTTCCGATCCTAATCTATTTGCCAAACAAGCACTAAGTTCAGGAACTAGTCAACCAAAAAAAATAATAATAAAGAGAGACAAAATTATCATTTCTACAAACGTTCTTAGATTGATAACTCATGCCTTTTTTCCTTGCATCTTCTCTGAAAAATAGGTTAATCCAATTAATGGTCCCTAAGTTATAGATGACATTCAATTTTAGGACCCATTTGGGGGCAAAGTTTTAATTTCATATCTAAACCTTTTTGTCTTTTTTTTTTTCAGTTAAAAATTATTTTTCACATTCATATTTCTGAATATTTATAGTAAATTCAAATCTTCCATAACTTTCTTATTTCAAATTGAAATAAGTTTATTCTTGTATCAAAATTCTCATAACGATAAAACGAACAAAAAACAAATATCTATTTTGTATATTTTTTTCTGAATACATTTTAAAATTTTTCATTATTTTCTATGTCACAACACACATTTTCAACCAAACCTCCAAAACTCCGTCTCTAAATGTCCCTCAAACGGGCTTTTAGTCCTTGATTTTGAAAACATTTCAGAATAAGCCCCCACTCTATCGAGTTGTTCTAATCCGATAACTATTAAATGTTGATGAGAAAGCCACAAATTCCTTTATAATAGTCATTTTTTAATATATAAATGATATAATTAACGCTGATCAAATCATATATAAACCTCACTTTTCTTTTTTCTTTTCTTTTCTTTCTTTCTTTTTTTTTTTTTTTTTGTCAAGATTTTGATAATCAGAAGGATGAAAGGACTAAGTTAGAATAAGTTAATAAATAAGAGATTCGTTTTATGATATTTTTGAAGTTATGGATCACAAATATTAGATTTAACTTGCTAAAATTGAATTGACCTTAGAAAATCATTGAGCGATTGAAGGTTCAACTTGCTTTCATTATCCCCGACCCTCTTCTCTACATATCATATTCTACATTTGCCCCACCAAAACTAGATAATTATGCAATAAGACAGAATCGAAACTTAGGACACGTGATGTAAGAAAAAAAGGTGATCTATAGGGGTGGCAATACGGGTCGCGACATGACGACATAACTCGAAAACGATACGAATTTCACGGGTACGGGTTGGGAAAAATAGGGAGTGGGTCGTGTTCGGGTTGGACCTGTTTTTTCGTGTCAATTTCGTGTCATTTCGTGTCAATTTCGGGTCGCGGGTCAATTTCGGGTCCAATTTCGTGTTAATTTCATGTCAATTTCATGTTACGGGTCAATTTCAGGTCAAGTTCGTGTCATGTCGTGTCAATCCGTTACGAGTTCGTGTCGTGTTTGTGTCGATTCGGTCGGTTTCGTGTCACGGGTCGTGTTCGGGTTGGGGAAGAAAAAATTCGACACGACTCAAACACGACATGAACATGACACGAGACACGAATTAACACCTCTAGTGATCTAAGAAGGTCATTATAAATAATTTTGAAGAGGAGAGAGAGAGAAAGAAAGATAACTATATATTAGAAGAAGTAAAATAGCTTTTAAATACTTGAGTTGAGAGTTGAGGGTTAATGCACAAAACTTGACTATTCATGTTAAAACAATAATAAGACTATTATTATGACTGTAGACATAATTTAATAATAATTTTATATCTAATTATATCATTATATTAAGAGTTTGTACTCCCAATCTCAAGTTCAAAGTAATAATTATAATAATAATAATAATTATAATATGAGTACAATTGATGCCCAACATTACATATTACCAAAAAAAAAAAGTGAGATCTATTTATTTTTGATTAAATATGGTTTTTTGGGGAAAATTAATTATGGTTTTTAATATGGATCTTATCTTAAATTTTAGTTTATTGATGTTAAGTCCTTGCACGACATCCTGATATTAAAGTCCTTTTTAAAAGATTTCAATACAATTTTTTTTTTTTCGAAATCAATAGTATAATCATTTTTGTCTCTCAAGCATCAATTTCACAATTACTTTTAATTTAAGTCGGAGTATTTGCAAAAGAATTCGTTTCCAAACCATGAAACCAAACATACTATAAATAGGAACTCACCTATAAGCTATTACACACTATCATACCCTTCATCATCAATAATAAAAGTGAGAATAAGTTTTTTGGGATTTTTTTTTGTTTTTTATAGAATTTCGTGAGGAGTTTCATACTGGTTTTTTGGTTAAAGAGGATTCTGTCCAAGGTTTTTTAAAGTTTCGTCAAGAAGTTTCGAGTTTTTTTATTTAATATAAATCTTACAAGGAAATTTCAATCACTTTTTTTTCTTATTTTATCGTTTTATTCTGCTGGTTTTTTTTTTTTTTAATTCGTATGTTATTTATATAATATATAATTTCACACGCGCGTTTGGATTAGTAAATAAATAAATAAGATTGTTTGTGGTTAGTGTGATAAAGTAGTAATAGTCTAAAAGACAACTAGGCAAGAGATGAGGTGAGGAGCACTTTTCTTTTTGGGGACATTGGACATTTGCTGTCATGCACATTTAGTCATAAAATCATGATGGTCAAAAATAATATATATATATATATATATATTTTATCCTTTCAAGTAAAGGCTGTCCAATGTATGTGTGTTATAATTAGACAAAGATATGATGTTTACTTTTCTGGGATGAATTTCGCCAAGTCAATGCCGCAGAGCATAGGTGTGCTGGCTTAGGTGAAAATATCACAAGGGATTTTGGTAAAAAAAAAAAAAAAAAAAAAAAAGCAGATGACAATAATAATAAAATATTTCAAGTTTCAATCCAACAATTACTTGATTGTTATTTTTATTTTATTTTTATAAATACTTATCTCACAGTGTTTATCTATTGACTATTCTTGTCTTATTATCAAGTATCAGCAGAGTCTATACAAACTTTCTTGATTATTGTTATTTTTATTTTATTTTTATAAATACTTATCTCACAATGTTTATCTATTGACTATTCTTGTCTTATTATCAAATATCAGCAGAATATATACAAACTTTGCGGCAACTATTTAACCATGACTTGTGGCATACCAGATTGTAAATGTTTTGGTAATTAGTATTATTAGGGTGGGAATTCACATATTGATGTGCTTAATTTTAGTTTTTTAACTTTTTATTATCATCCACTTACCAATAGGGTTTTAACTTGATTGAGAAAGTGACTTTCTCAATCGATATCTTATATCTCTTTCGGATATGGGGAAAATGACATTTTCTTAAGCATTTTAAAAAAATTAAATAAATGTCACAAATTCTCTTAAATTATAAAAATAATCATTTAAAAAAATTATCAATCATTTATCGATATCTAGTAAATGATCAATCACTAATTAATCGATATAAATACGTGTTTTCACAGTCAATATAGTCGGTTAACATTTTAATAACCATCAGCCATCTAAAAAAAATTTGCCTTTTTTTAATTAAAAATAAGTGCCCAAAAATTGTACATATCTACTTAATTTTTCCACTTTTTTTTTTTGTTTTTTTGTTTTTGTTTTTTTTTTGCTATAAGAGCCTTCATTTCTTTTTTTTTTTTTTGTCCATACTTTTCTCTAATATATATAATCAGATAAATTAAACTTATGGTAATAGTTGATTGTGGATGTTGCAAACTCTCATTCCTTCCTTCCTTCATAATTCACCTCGCATAGCTTGTCAAAGATCAGGGGAAGCTCATGCAATATTTCAAAATAAAAAAATATATATTAAATTTAGAAGGATTTAGTACCCAAAAAGAAAAAAGAAAAGAAAAGAAAAAAGAGCAATATCATTGATAAAAGTAAAGTAAGAGATTATGAGTGATGGAAAAAGACAAGAGCATATTAGATTTTGACACAAACGCAAAGGAATATCACCCAAGCCAAGTCAATGTTTTGTGGAAAAGTCAAAGCTATTAAAAAGGTCTCCTAAACCAATGACTTATTATAAGAAACATCATTATGAACACCATCGCAGCAAGGACACGTCATGGTCACCCACTATTTGAACTTTGATTTTGCCATCTTTGACCTTCTTTGCCCTCCCTTCTTTGTCCTTCATATTGTGGCATCCAAAGGGACCAAAACCCAAAGACAATATGCTTGTTTGAGACAAATTAGTACTCCATTTGCACCACTCTTTGGTGCAATCAGCCAATGACTACTCACTCTTTAGTAGGGACATTCACATGACAAAGTTTTAACCCAAAATTAATTTTGGGTAAGTGCCAAGAAACAAGGGATCTTGTGACATGAAATATGTGATTTGGACAGGGTTTTTCTTTTTCTTTTCTTTTTTTTTTTGTTTGTTTTTGTTTTTGATGAATAAAAAGATATAGGGGTGACTCTATCATTTTCAGATTTTTAGTCTCATAGGTAAGAACCCATTTTCCTATATATGACAGAGATATATCCTTATATTAGTTTCTCTTGATTGCCCATCCATGACCTACCATATCATTATCAAACTATGCTTCAACAGTCAGAGCTAGAACAAGGCCTAAGGATAGACAATGAGAATCGAATCCGGATGGACCAAGGGGAGAAGTCTAACAAAGACTTCACATCCCTTTGCCAACCCATCCACCCCTATAGGTGTATTTGGATAGGTTTTGGTCATTAAACATTTGAACTTGAATGTAACACTAATTTAAGTTAGCAAGGATCAATTTTTCAAGGAAAATAAAAGGTCCAAAGTTGAAGATTAATTGAGATTTAACGTAAAGGATTTTGAAAATAAAAAAAAATAAGAAAGAGTTTTGTGGTTTCTACAAGAAACATCCTAGCATGCAAGTGTTTTTGCCTAACTTAATTTATTTTCCTAACTTAATTTTAAAAAATAAGAAAGAGTTTTGGATTTTTTTTTTCAAAAGTCATTTATTTTCCTAACTTAATTTTAAATCCACATCTTTCTCTCTTTCTTCCAGTTTTAAAAAATTAAAACTTTAAAAGTCCATAGGATCCAAACAAATAGAAATAAGATGATTCCTTTGTCTACATACTCGCAACTATAAAAAGAACTAAATAAGATCCACAATACATTTTATGTTTTTAATTTTTATGCTATTTAAATAATATTGTTCATTTTCAATTTTTATTTACCTAAATACACATTTTAAACATTCACTCATTTTCAATTAAAAAAAAAATCCAAAACCCAAACTTTAGTTGATGTTCCAACTGGACCCAATTGAAAATTGTGCTTCATCTTTCTATTAGAACTAGGACAATTTATTTTAATTTGACTGGTAAATAGTAATAAAAAGAGACAATGGATAAGATAATACTATTAATGTTCTTATCTTTTTAGCAAGGAAAGTTGAAGAAAAATAAGATATCCAACCAAATTACACTCGTTTCTCCTCCATCTATTTCATTTTTTGTTGTATTTGAAGGCCAAAATGCGAGTAGAGAGGGCGTGTGATTGTGTTAGTTATAGCTTTGGGAGGTACAAAAAGACACAAGGGATAAAATTTTCGTTCTTTTTGAATCATCATTGGATAGGTTCCTCCTTTATATTGTATGATTGGATGCCTTCACAATAATTTCATCGTTTACTTTCTTTTCTTCCAACTTTTTTTCCAAAAAAAAAAAAAAAAAGGGTGAGGAAAAGGAAGAATCATGCAATAATTGGACCTCCCAAATCTTCCAAATACTCATTTAAAAAACGAAAAAAAAAATCTTTTGAAAAAGATATCTATTAATGTATTACAAGAATTTACAATGGAAGGATTCTATGATACCCTTTTCATATGTATACGCATGTAAAGATTGTGCGGCACCGAAATTGTAGAGTAATACAATTTGTATAAGCGTACATATAATATATATATATATATATATATATAACGACACATTATTTTTATTATTTTTAGGCGTTCATAGCTAAATAATCTTTTTTTAGTAAGTTTTTTAATAAATGACTCAAGTTTTTAAAAATTAGTTAAAATTTTTTTTTTCTTTGACTATTAGTTAATCATTGATTGATTATTAGTTAATTATTAATTGATTATTAGTTAATCACTAATTAAATATTGGTTAATCATTGACTGATATAACTCGTAAAATTTTATAGTCAATTATTGATTGACCAATAATAATCAATGATTAACTATGAATAAATAATTAATTTATCATTAAATTTTTTTAAAAAATTTGACTTTCTTTCTCTTCTCCTCTCTCCTTCTCCCACATCAACACTCTCTCCCTTTATCGGAAAACTGATCAAATCTCTTTCACCATCACAAGACTCATTACGCTAGTGGGAGGCTCGTCACCGGTGATTTATCGTCGCGATCTCGTTGCCTCCACCATGATCTCGTCGCAATCTAGAGGTCGTGGTTGCCATCACCAGATCTCGGCAACTCTCCTATGACCAACGGGGACTCTACTTCACATTCACGAGCTCCGACACTAGACGTTGCCATCACACTAGCGCCAAATCTCTTTCGAAAACTCCTCGTTGTCGTTGTCAACTAGAATCATGTGGTGGAAGGATCTCCATCAATATTGGATCATGATTTCACGAAATAGAGATTGAATTGAGATTTTCACGAAAAGATGATCGGATCGTAATTTGGCGAGACGCTCATGATTTTCTTTGGTTGTTTCACATGGATTTGGCAACTCCAGATCTCTTCTTCGGTGACGGCATTGATTGCAACGTCATGTTTGGCAAGGAAACTCTTCTCCATTTTCAATTTGGGGCAAGTTTTTAATTTTAAAAAAGCTTTTCTTTCAGAAAGTCAAACAAAGGAGAAAGAGAGAATCAGGGAAAATGTTTGGAAAAAAATGAAAATTAATTAATCAAAACAATAGTAGAAATACTATATTAAAATTTATATTGTTTTTGTAAAATAATAATAATAATAATAACAATAATAATAAAATTAGCATGTGATTTGGGAGTTGTTTGAGTATGAAGTGTGTAATCTAATCTTAAAGGGCAAATATGCCAATTTTCTCTCCTCATTCCTCACTACATATATACATATTTTTGCAGGATCTTACCTCTTTTAAATAATTAATGGGTATTAAATAAATAAAAAACCAGAGCTCTACTTTATCTAATTTTTTCTTATTATGCTTAATAATAAGAGTTAATAATAATAAAAAACTTCCTAATTTTTTTTTGAAATATTGCCTACTATCCTATTTTTAGAAAGAGGATTAATTGTGATTGCAGACCAGTGGTAATTCACACTTGACTTTATCACAAGGTATAGAGTCTGAATCTCACCTTTAACTTAGGGGATAAAAAAAAAAAAAAAGAAACAAAGAAGATCAACATATTATTAAAAAAAAAAGAAGAAAATTAATCTCATATGTGCTCTATGTATTTTAAGATCATTCTTATTCTTAAACACTAAAACTCTCATTTTATCCTATAAATTTCAAATTAATCTTACTTAATCTTTTTTATTAGAATTCTAGTTAAAAAATGATAGAAAAGGGAGGCCTTCTAGGATGAGCCTTAAATGGAGTACATATAAGAATAATTCAAAAAAGGAAATATAGACTTTTTGAAAATAATCAGTTTAACCTTATTATTATAATTTGACTGTTTTATATATTACTTTTGAGAATCTAGCTTACGAGTTGTATTTTTACCCTATCATCGGTGGTTCTATAATAAGTAGCTTTAACGTAATAAATTTTTATTATGAAGTGACATATCATAATATCAAAAAATTAATTTAATAATTAAAGCACTATTGCCTACCGGTATAACAAACATTTGCTATCATAAAATTTCCTAATTTTAAAAACTAAACCACCAGATTAATCAAACGGTTGAGGATAGTTTTTACGTAACATTATGTAAATTTTTACCATGAACAATGATATCTTAGATTGTTAAAAAATTAATCAAACGATCAAAATTAAAACACCAATATCTACTTGTAGAACAAACTTTTTTTTTTTTTTTGATAAATCTATAGAAAAAACATATGCTGTCATAAATTTTTTCCTATTTTTAAAATGATGGTTCTTTTGGCACACCATTCCTAACTCTTCACACATCCTTTCTAAATACACACCCCTATTAATTTTAAAATGATTCAGCTCAATTATTGTACATCATTGTGTCTTACAAATTACGCCTAACTATTTTCTGTTGTAAGTACTATTTCACTATTGCAAATATCTTTCAACAGGGACCTCTTTATTTTTATTTATCTTGATATTCACCCAAAATTTTTTTTCCATTTATAAAGCATATAGTAAATTGTAACAAAAAGTATCCTACTATTTTTTTTTCCAAAAAAGATTATTTAACGAACTTTAAATTTGAAAGAAAATAATTTTACCAAAAAAGAAAACAAAAGAAAAAAGGAAAAAAAATTTCATACCAAGAAAAAAAAAGACGAAACAACGAATATACAATGAATTTTTCATCCATCAAAGTATTGATAATGTAATGTGATAGTCATTAGCTGCTAAAAAAAATAAGCTGTTTAATATTACATCATTTATGAATAAATATATATGATGGTTCATAAATAAATAAAATGAGGTATTTTGGGGTGAGCCAAATAACAAAATCGTGAGGATACGAGACTAAAAGCGAACAATATCATACCAAAATGAGGCATGAGTCGTTATAAATGGTATCATAGCTTATACCCAATTGGAAGTGTGGCCAACGAGGACGTTGGGCCCCAAAAGAAGAAGTGATTGTGATAGTCATCAGTCATTATAAAAAAATGGTAAGATGTTTAGTCCACATCATTTGGGAATAGATATATGTGATGATTTATAAATAAAGAGACAACATCTTAATCATATGAGACCTTTTGAGGTGAACCCAAGAGCAAAACCGGATGGCACAAGGCCCAAAGCGGATGATATTATATCGAAGAGAGACATGAGTCGTTACAAATGGTATCAGAGTCTATACCCAACTAGAAATGTGGCCAATGAGGATGTTGAGCTCTAAAAGAAGGGGTGTTTTCGATAGTCATCAGTCTCTACAAAGAAAATAATAAACTGTATAGTCCCATATCGCTTAGGAATAGAAATATGTGATGGTTCATAAATAAATATATCACTACTTAATGGTATGAAGCCTTTTAGGGTAAGCTCAAGAATAAAACCATGAAAGTACGATACTCAAAATTGATAATATCATAACAAAGGGAGACATGAGTTGTTACATATACAATGTACATTGTCAATATCATAATATGGTGATTATGTTGTGTATAATATACAAATAATTGAGGGACATGCTTGGGAGACTTTTGAAGACAGAGTTTTGGAGATTAGTTTGAAAATATGTGTTTGGTTAAAGTATGAATTAGAAATAAATTGTAATATAGAAAAGAGTGTAAACATGTAAAACATGTTTAGAGAAAAATAAGAAAAATGAATATTATTTAGTTTATCTCATCATTCAGTATTTTGACGTAAGAATCATCTAATTTTGATTTGAAATAAAAAAAATGAACTTTAAAATTTCAAGTTTTTAAAAAATGAAAAAAAATTATATATTTAAAAATTTTGAAGTTAAGACGGTAGAATATCTTCTGGAGACAAAAACCGAAATGGATTTTGAAATTGATGAAATTTTCATAATTTATTATACGCTATAACGAAGGGACATCTTCATGGTGCAAGAAAGAAATAAAAATAAATAAAAATAGAAGATAGCCTTGTTGTGGGATGCATTTTTAAAAAATAACAAAATGATTGATAAAACAATTGACAGATAAAGAAAGAAGAAAATCAAAATAAATAAAAATAAAATGGTGGATGTGAAAATATAATACTTTAAAGTAGACATAAATAACTAAAGGGTAATTCTTATGAAAGAAATTAAGGGTAATCTTGAAATACATAAATGTGAGTAATAAGTAAATTTAACATGTTAAAATTAAGAAGGGCGGGTATTTAGAAGAGGTGTGTGGAGTGTTGAAGGGGTGTTCATACCTTTAATTTAATTTTTAATATTTTAAATAATATTTAATCAATAATATTATATCAAGTTATTTTGAAATTTTGTGGAGTGTTGAAGGGGTGTTCATACCTTTTATTTAATTTTTAATATTTTAAATAATATTTAATCAATAATATTATATTAAGTTATTTTAAAAATTTTCAAATATATAATGAATAATATTTTATATAATAAAATTTAATTTTTTTAATAATATATTAAAATATAATTACTTAAATATCATTTAATACATTAAAATTGAATAGCATACGCCACGATTGACAGTAGAACCACCATTTTAAAAACTAAAAAACCACCAAATTATCTTCATAGGAAAGAAAAACAATACCATAAATGCAAAACACAATTAATTAGCCCAATAAATTAGCCATTAATTGGACAAAAAAATAATTATATTTTTCAAATCCCTCAAGTAACGTTGACATTTGTACTTGAGGGGTTGTCTGTCTGTATGCTTTGTCCCCACCCCCCAAACTTAACGCCGTTAATTCGCCGCTAACCTCCATGTGAGTGGGTCATCACTATCTCTCCTCTCTCTCTCTCATCTTTTGGAGAGAGAAGTCAAATAGAGACTGTAGAGAGAGAGAAACTAGAGAGAGAGACTGTGCCTCTCTTTACAGACTGTAGTTACTCACCTTCACCAACTAACACTGTCCACCTGACAGAACCGCCATTTTTAACGGAATTTTGCCTCTTCAGTCTTTCCACAGCGAAATTCCTCTCTCTTTCTCTCTCTCTACTTTCTCTCTCTAAACGCTTGTTTTCCTTTGGGAATCCAGTTCGGTGTGTATATAAAAACCCTATCTTTTTCTCTCTGTACTTTCTCTCTCTACCTGCGCTACCAATCTAGGGTTTCGAGAACTCTGCTTTGTTTCTCTCACTAGGGACGCCATTACCGGGTTCTTGTTCGATGAATCATTAGGGTTTGGTTCAGCTCCAGATGAATCTCATTATCCTTCCATTTCTGCTGCTCCTTCTGGTCGTCTCCGCTTCCGCCGTCTCCGAGTCGGAGCTACGATCGCTTCTCGAGTTCAAGAAGGGGATCCAAGTCGACCGGCAACGGAGGGTTGTCGACACATGGAGCTTCACTTCCGTACAGAGCTCCGGTTGCCCGCAGTGGACCGGCGTCTTCTGCGACGAGAACGGCAACGTCTCCGCCTTGGTACTCGAAGGCCTCGGCCTCGGCGGAGAATTGAAGTTCCAGACCCTCCTCGGCCTCGGAAAGCTCCGGAACCTGAGCCTCGCCGGGAACGAGTTCTCCGGCAGGGTCGCGCCGGCATTGGGGACGATGACCTCGCTTCAGCATTTGGATCTGTCGGGGAACCAGTTCTACGGCCCGATCCCGCAGCGGATCAGTGATCTCTGGGATTTGAAGTATCTCAATCTCGCCGAGAACAGATTCAAGGGCGGATTTCCCGGCGGGTTCACCAATCTTCAGCAGATGAAGGTCCTCGATTTGCACTCCAATGAGCTTTGGGGCGACATTGCCGATCTCTTGCCCCAATTGCGCAATGTCGAGCGTGTCGATTTAAGCCGAAACCAGTTCTACGGTTCGATTTCGGTTTCGGTGGAGAACGTCTCGAGCTTGGCAAACACCGTTCATCATTTGAACTTGAGTCATAACAGTTTGACAGGTGGGTTCTTCAAAGGAGATGCCATTAAGCTGTTTCGCAACTTGGAAGTTCTGGATTTGGGGAACAATCAGGTCAGTGGTAAGCTTCCCTCTTTTGGGCCTTTGCCGAATTTGCGGGTTTTGAGGCTTGCGAATAACCAGTTGTTCGGGTTGATTCCGGAGGAGTTGATGTCGAGTTCTATACCATTGGTGGAATTGGATCTTAGTAACAATGGATTTACAGGTTAATTGTTGACCTCCATTTTCACAATCATTTTTTTTCTTGTTCAATTTTGTCTTAATGCTTGTGAATTCTTGTGTTGGATGGGTTTACTAATTATAGTAGGTACTAGCTTTTTGAAAAGAATTGACCTTTTAAATCCTTTTGAATTTGTGAATATTACGTTCTTTATGTAAATTTTAGACACAAACCTAGTACCAGGTGTAGGATCTAATGCAACTTTTTAAAGCTTTTATTTATAGTTTTGGGAAGAAAATCGAGTCCAGCATCAATGAAGTTTCGTCCCTGAGAAAAATTATCTGCCTTTTATGAAAAGCCCGCCTTTTTTTAATCCCTTCCTGCGAAATATCTTGTCAGATCTGTATATGGGAGAGAAACCGAGTCGTCGTTGCTAGATTTCAGGTAACTGATATATTGTTTCTTGAATTTACAGGTTCTTTAGTTGGAATTAACTCTACAAGCCTGCGGTTGGTGAACCTTTCATCCAACAGTTTGTCTGGCACATTGCCCGCAGTTCTGAGAAGTTGTATAGAGTTGGATTTGAGCAGCAATAAGATCATTGGCGACATATCCGCTATTCAGAATTGGGAAGCTCCTTTAGAGTTTGTTGATATGGGTTCAAATACGTTATCGGGAAGCTTTCCGAACTTGACTTCACAGTTTTTGACAACAATTAATCTAAGAAATAATTCGTTGGGAGGTCCTTTGCCATCTGTATTGGAAGCCTGTCCTAAACTGTCTACCATTGACCTCAGTTCAAATCAATTCAATGGGCCTATTCCCGGTACTTTCTTCAGTTCTGGGACCTTGTTGATTCTAAATCTCTCAGGAAACCATTTTACAGGGCCACTTTCTCTGGGAGGAGATCATGTAAGTGAGTTATTGTATCTACCTTCGAGTCCAGTGATAGAGAAGCTCGATCTATCTAGTAATTCTTTATTGGGTGCCCTTCCTTCGGATTTGGGTAACATGCTCAATCTCAAATTGCTTAGTGTTGCAAAGAATGGGTTTTCAGGGCAGATACCAAAGGAGTTGCAGAAGCTTAGTAAGTTGGAGTACCTTGATTTATCTGACAACAAATTCAGCGGTGAAATCCCTGATAATCTTCCATCCAGCTTGACCGCATTTAATGTGTCTGGCAATGATCTAAGAGGCTCTGTTCCTGAAAATTTAAGAAACTTTCCAGGATCTTCATTTCGCCCTGGAAATAATTTGTTAATCTTACCGAAGGGTATGCCAAGTTCCAATTCTGTCCCGGATCAAATTCCCGATGAAAGGAAACCCCACAGGTCAAAGAGTAATATAAGAGTAGCAATCATTCTTGCTTCCCTTGGAGCTGCTTTTATGATAGTTTTTGTTTTGCTTGCTTATCACCGTTCACAGCTTAAAGAATTCCACTGGAGAAGTGGATTTGGAGGTCAAACTACAGGGAGGGACGTGAAATTAGGATTTACACGGCCTTCATTTTTGAAGTTCACCTCAAATGTTCAGCCTCCACCAACTTCTTCATTGAGTTTTTCAAATGATCATTTGTTGGCATCAAAATCAGGGTCGTTATCTGGGCAGACAGAGTTTGTAACAGAAATTGCAGACCGAGTTCCGCATCGTGAAGTGGCCACTACTTCAGGTTCTATAAATCTTCTAGATAATTACCCGGCAACATCTGGAAGGAAATCGTCTCCGGGCTCTCCTATATCTTCCTCTCCTCGTTTTATCGAAGCTGGTGAGCAACCTGTGATGTTGGACGTGTATTCACCTGATAGATTGGCTGGTGAATTGTCCTTCCTTGATGCTTCGTTGTCATTCACCGCTGAGGAACTTTCTCGAGCTCCAGCCGAAGTTCTTGGAAGAAGCAGCCATGGAACTCTCTATAAAGCCACTCTAGATAATGGCCATATGTTGACGGTGAAATGGTTACGGGTAGGATTGGTCAAACACAAGAAAGAATTTGCCAGAGAAGTTAAAAGGATCGGTTCTATGAGGCATCCAAACATTGTTCCGTTGAGGGCATACTATTGGGGACCCAGAGAACAAGAGAGGCTTCTTTTAGCGGATTATATCCAGGGAGATAGTTTGGCACTGCATCTTTATGGTAAGAGTATTATACTCTTCGTATTGGATGTTGTTGTTGCATGCCAAATGAAAAAATTGGTTGTCGTTATTCCACATTTAACTCCACTATCTCCTGCTTTTAGATCCTTTTTTTTTTAAAAATTATTTTATTCGACTTTTCCAGTGTAAGTTTTTTATTTTTATTTATTTTTTAATCGTTTTGTTTCGGCAAAAGTTTTTGGTGCCAAAGAGAATTGAGGCTTTCTGCCTTTTGTCATTAAACTTAGTACCTGTGTAGGACTGTTTTATCAAGCTTTCTGGCAAGGCCTATATATAATATGGACGTAAATAAATGAGAACGTCTGCACTTATTATTTCTGCATTTCTATAATTTGTTTCGTGTCAGACATATTGTTCAAGTCTATAACACACCATCCAGGATAAAGATAATGAATTCTATGTTTCATGGATTATGAGACAGCTGCTTTGAATATCAGAAAACCTCTATTTTTTTTGTCTGTTCTTTCAGCATGATCCTTGTCGATTTGTTTATACAAATTTGATACTCAAAAGTCTTGGTGAAAGAATTAAAGCTAGGATCTAAAGGTCGTGAGAGGGTTTGAAGCACAGTCTAGCCTGCATACTTGTGGAGTGCTGTATGAATTCATTTTTTGAAACTGTGTTGCATTTGTACGCTTCTTTTCTGTCATTTTTTATTATTTTATTGGAGTTTTCTTGCTTAAATTTGTGTACTAGAAATATGGTAGCGGCATTTGTTATCTAAGAGAGAGTGTCTGATTGTTCTCTAAATGTCCGAGTAACGAGCATTATTATCGTCTCAGGTGGCCTAGTGCTGCCGGGATGCGACCATTTGTAGAATTTCTGGGTTAATAACAATGTACCATGGCCTTGCAATCCTGATCTAGACATACTTTACACTTTTTTGTATGCAGGAGTTTTTGTCATGCAATGAGCTTTTTTGTCTTAGTTTTTGAATATTTCATTGACATATATCTTACGCAGAGACCACACCCCGGAGGTACTCCCCATTATCGTTCGACCAGAGACTAAAAGTCGCAGTGGATGTTGCACGGTGTCTGTTATTCCTTCATGACAGAGGCCTGCCACATGGAAATCTTAAGCCAACCAACATACTCCTTGCCGGCCCTGACAATGAGGCTCGCCTTACCGACTACAGTCTTCACCGCCTAATGACGCCAGCAGGAATCGCCGAGCAGGTACTAAATATGGGAGCCCTTGGGTACCGAGCCCCGGAACTTGCCTCCGCAGCCAAACCAATCCCCTCATTCAAGGCTGATGTTTATGCTTTCGGAGTGATCCTGATGGAATTGTTAACCAGAAGAAGTGCTGGTGATATCATTTCGGGTCAGTCAGGCGCAGTTGATCTTACGGATTGGGTTCGACTTTGTGATCAAGAAGGGCGCGGAATGGACTGCATTGACCGGGACATTGCCGCTGGGGAAGAACCCAACAAATCAATGGATCAAGTGCTTGCAATATCACTCAGGTGTATTCTCCCTGTAAATGAGAGGCCTAACATCAGACTAGTTTTCGATGATCTGTGTTCTATATCTGTTTGAAAATTTTTTTGTACGTGCGTCTAGGAATTTGTTTTTTTGTTCCTTGACCCATGTTTTCTTTCTTTATTTATTTATTTTTCTTCCTTTTTCGGTCCTCCTCCTGATTTGGGGCTAATTATCACATTTTTTTTTCCATGAAAAAGTTCATTGTAAAGGGACAACCCATTATTTGACAGTGTTTTGAGTTTGGTCTTAAATTGAAAAGGATTTGCCATTTTTTTCTTTCCTCTTTCTGAAAATTTTCCCCCCAGCTTTGGCACAGTTTAGAAATATCCAGTCGCCTCCTTTGTTTCTATTGTTATATATATGTGTGTGTGTGTGTGTAAAATCTCCTTCCTATAAGGATGCATATATATTTTTTTAAACTAATCGGACTTGGCCTCTACTTTACCTCTTTTCTTTTAGTAAATATTTTACTTGTTAAAAGAAGAGATTTATAAAAAAATATGCCATAGATGGCCTCAACTCACTCGAGTTTTTGATTCAGAGTTGATTCTTTATGATACTTGAAATGATAAGTTGGCCAATATTATTAAATGTTCTTGAGAAACCCAAATGAATATGATGAAAATACGTCGACAATTAGCACCAACCGTTCAGACCATCGTGAGCTTCATCTCAAAATGAAGTAAATAGCAATTTTACATTAAATAATTAAAATAGCATATTTTAAAAACATTTATAATAAATATATATATATAACAAATTTACTTCCAAGTATTTAAAAAATGTGGTAGATATTTCATTTAGTTTTGTAAAAATATTTACTACAATTTTCGGATTGGAGATAAATACATGTGAAAAATTAAAATGTTTATATAGAATATAGGGGTAACTGAAAATATTCGGACCATCCCTCGGCCTATAAAACCTCAGCACGGCCTGAGTGTTTAAGCAGGCCGGGAAGGCTCACATGTCAAAAGAGGCGGGTCACGGACTGATCTCATCTAGCACGGTCCATATTTATAACATAAATAGAGCTATTTCAGAGTAGAACATCAACCACAAGGTTAAATTTTCCAAACGTGTCAAATGAGAAATTGGAGTTCAGTTTGCCTCGTCAAAAAAGAAAAAAACGCTCAGCTAGTGCTACAAAAGCAAATCAATATGAACCAAGACTTCAAAAAAAATGCAACACTGCTGCTGCTAAGCAAATTGGAATGGTCAAGAAGTTTGCATTATCCTTGAATAACACCATAGAAATTTTGCTCATTTCCTTCCGAAAGATTCCTCTACTAGTGCACGCTTCAGAAAGACGGCTTTTACACTTTAGAATCCAATCTACTCTTTCATGTACACAATATTGGTTAGAGGATTTGTTTTCCTATACAAATTTATAGTGCTTGTTGCATTCTTTTTCTTGTTTTCTTCTCCTCTCTTTCTTTCAGGACTCATCCTGATATTTTTCTAGTTTCGTTTAGCTCGAGATGCTAATGTGATATTTTTCATTCAAACATGAACATTTGATTTTCCAAATCCCACCTGGGTAAAGATGGCTCGCTACTTCAAACAGAGTTGATCGGTGAAACTACCAAATGCAGTATGTGTGCTTGCCCTCGGGATGCATTACTTTACTAGCAAATCCAGAAAATCTGTGTCTGCATTAGAGGAAAAACGCATAATTTCACACATTTAAGCTCCACATCACCGAAACAAACCCAAAAGAACATGCAAGATCGATGGCGTTAACCTATGAAGAATCTTTAAAAGGATATAGTTATGACAAAAAGAAAAAGTTTGGAAAGCATATTAAATTACAAGAAAATAGACTCGATTTTTTTGTGACACCAACACTTTTCTGAAAGAAAAAAGATTTATTTCTAGTTGCAAACAGAGCAATGCAAGGAAAAGATGTTTACTTTTAGAGGAAATGGCTGGCAATCAGAAGTTGTGGCTTCTCTTTCTCTTCTTCAACCTCTGCTGAAGCTTCATCTCTCATTTCTTGAATCCGTTTATCCCATATATCATCTATTAGCTTCCAGGTTTCATCATTAACGGTTTGGGTCTGTAAACAGTGATGAGAAGCGCAAGAAGCAAACAAGAAGTTACTTGTGAAGAAAAAATAAAGTACAATAGCATGAAAAGCCCAGCCATATAGTTTCTCAAATACCTCCATAGGGCGGGGTGCACCAAAAGTTGAAAATCCAACATTGCCAGGTGCAAATGTAACCCGACCAGGAAGTGAGATTCCGTGTAATCCCCATCTTCCTGCATACATTAGCGCTCCGTACTCGTCCACTGGAGCCACAGCAGGCTGAACAATGAACAAGAATAAATGACGAGAATTTATGTGTGATACTGATGAAACAAATATCATATTACTGGAAGGCCAAACAAAATGCTTTCATAATAAATAGCTTTGCTAAACTAATCGACTATGTCAAAATGCAGCAACAGAAAGATAGGCAAGTTTAAGGCAAAAGAACAATATAACTTATGATAGCACAGATTTCTTTTGGAAAAGCTATTACGTATTGGAACCTAACTTCGATAAGAAACATAATTTCAGTCGTACAAAACAACATGCCAATTGTAACTTTTAATACTCATAATTTAATTAGTGCACCGAACTGCCATAATAATATAACAAGAAGAACATCCAGTTCAAGAACTATCTTCTCAGAAAAACAAAAAAGAGTTCAAGAACTACCTGAGGTATTCTAGGAGCTCGCTTATATATATCCCAAATTTCATCGGCTTTAATTTCTCCCTTCTCAAGTAAAATGTCTGCACAGCAAAAGGAACACAGTCAGCAACCGAATTTTCACTAATAGTATGTTTCTATTTAAGAATGAATCTGGCAACTAAATTTTTAGTTATTGCGTTGACTCTTCAAACACAAATATATATATATATATACATATTAAAAAAAAAAAAGGGAAATTAACCACCTGTGATCGTCTCAACAGCTGAGTGGTATTCATTCAACACAGAAGAACACTTCTCAACAGCATAACGCATATATTCATCCCTAAGGGCTTCGAGCTTCGCTGCAAGCTGTTGCAATTCATTAGAAGATGTCAATACTGCTTGTGAAAAAATTTAAAAGTAAAAATCAATAAAAAAAAAAAGACCCTCCAATGAGCAAACTTTAGGGACGTATTTTGTGTTTAAATACTCAGAATCCTCAGGCATACATTGGGCACGAGATCACTTTGATTCCTGTAATATGCTTTCCCAAAAGCTGTCATTCCAGTTTGCAAAATTAAAAATTCTGCCCGCCGTGCAGCTTCTAATGTGGCCTTTGAAGAGATCCAACACAGATTGTCAATCCCAAACATCTCCTCCTCAATTACTCTAGCTACAAATTGGAACAATCAATTAGCTATTAGTTCATTTTCATTATATCAAAATTATCATTGTCGTTGTTTCTAGGACTATATTTACAAAAAATGCAAATGGAAAGAACTCAAAATGTAAGTAACTTATCAACAGAAAAGAAGAAGAAGAAGAAGAAGAAGAAGAAGAAGAAGACAAACAAACAAAACATAAAACAACAAAACAAAAACAAAGAAAAAAAAAAAACAAAACAAAACAAAACAATACACAATTAACAGCCCAGGAATACATCTCATAGCTTAACAGCTGAGGAAATCATGCATAAGCTACATGCATTACATCCTAAAGAATAAAATAAAAAACATAGAACCAGTCTGGCCTAACTAATTTGAACTCTTCTCCCAGTTCTTTTTAGCTATCTTGAACCCTAAACCTATGGCAGAATAGTCCTGCTTTTGGGAGTCTTATCCCATTGATATAGCAACTGAGCCCTCTCCTTTCGCTAAAACAAAAAGACTGACGAGCTAGTAATGTATAGATTTCTATCCCAAAGCAAGTAACTTGTAACAAACTTGGTGAGAGTGATTATTGATATCTAAATTGGGGCTAAGGATTCAATTATTATTTTTTTGCTTTTGAACTGACCCAATTAGCGTTAATCATTATCAATCCTAATCTTCCTCTAATAATCAACGATATTTTTGTAATTTAAAGCAGTAAAAAAATCAAAATAAAATATCAAACTTTAGAAAGACAGATATAGTAAAGCTTTTTTTAAGAATAAGAAATTGCAGGTAAAAGAAAGCAAGAATGAGGCACCAAATATAGATATATTGCCCCTCAAATAGAACAAGACAAGAATAAGAAAAAGAAGATTAAGAATATGATTTGGCTAACAATATATCTTCAGATTTTGTATTTTTTAAGAAGAAGACAAAGATGTTGAGCTGCTAGATTGGCGAGCAAACAAGATAACTTGAGCTGCAGTCAAGTGTAATTTTGCTAACAATATATCTTCAGGATTTTTTTCTCAATGAAATTATCTTTGGAACTCACGAGCACATGCGCGCACTATGGAATTCACATATTGTGATTTTCTGTTGAAGACCTTGCCCGGAGTTTCAGCATAAGACATATTTGGCTGACTACGAATTGTTTTTATATCAGTCTGCATAAGGCACAAAGGGAGACAAATTACGATGTGTCTATGAACAGAAATAATTTAAAGCAAGGAATAATAAAGGTAGCAATGTGACCTGGGTAAAAGGGCGGTAGGGATCTGGAAAATAGCAAGCAAGTATAGCAACAGCTGCTTCTCTGTATGCCAACCTCAGCTTTAATTCCTCTGGAATTTCAGTACTATCTTCCTGACCTGTTTCAAAGGTTCCCTTTTGCTGCAAAATTGATTAGAAATGACAAAGTAGAAATGACGATATCAGGCAACCACTTACACTAAATCATTGTAAGAAAAACAACATAATCTTGCTTAGCTAGGGAGATATATGCGTGGAAAGCACTACTAACCCTTTTCAATGCCTCTAGCAGTTCCTCTCGTCCAATGTAATCTAAATCCTTCCTTGCGGTCAAAATTCCAGCTTCATTCCTGTCATTCCAATCAAGAAACATAAGCCTCTTTCCTACCAGATAATTAAACAAAATAAAAAATTGTGAAATATGCACTTACAGTACGTTCTGCAGTTCAGCACCAGTGAAATCTTCGGTTAGCTCTGCAACTTCCTGAAGAAGCTCGTCCTTCTCCGCCTCGGAACGAAACATTTTATTTCTAGCATGCACCTGTCATGCTCAAAAAGTTTTTTTGTTGTTAAGAAAATACAAACTTGAAAATGGTAGGGTCCTATAAGGGCAAACAGAATAAAGCACTATACCTTCAAAATGGCCAATCTACCATCCTTAGATGGCAAACCAACTCTTATAATCTTGTCAAAACGGCCCTTCCGCAATAGAGCAGGATCGAGAATATCCAGTCTATTTGTGGCACCTATTACCAGCACCTAACAAACCCAAGTTGAACAGTCAAACAAACAGTCTTTTTCTAAAAAAATAAGAAAAAACCCCCTATATCGGTTAAAAACATACCTGTGAGGTAGAAACTCTAAATCCATCCATCTCTGTCAATATCTGAAGTAGGCCTTGTTCCCTTTCTGCACCACCCTATACAATGAAGTCAGGAGTTGTGTCCACAGTTTTTGTCCCAATACAACGAGTACAAAACAATAGCTACAACAAGTGCGTATTATAGACCTCTTATAAGATGTACGATATAAAATGAACCTAGAGACATGACAGATTCCACATATAGTTTACATAGCATGGACAAATAGAAAGATGTGGCGGCTACATTATGTTTTCCAAATATTGGCGGTTGGGAGATGGCAACAAGGAGATTGAAAACAGGGCATATGATTTTGAATAGATAATAGAGAAACAACATAAATTAACTTACCCCACCAATATCAGGCCCACCACGTTTGCTACCAATGGCATCTATCTCATCGATAAATATAATAGATGGGGCAAATGATCTAGCACTAGCAAAAAGATCCTTGACACGAGAAGCTGCCACACCGACAAACATCTGAAGAAAAACTTATTTAGATAGCTTCCTTTAAAATATAAGAGCTCCACATAACACACAGAAAGTTAAGATGATATATAATTCCTTCTAATTTTACTGAGTCGCTGATAGATACCGAGACTCTTCACCTCCTAATTTTGCAATCAAACCTTTGATGACTCAAGGTGGCGAGGATCAAACTTCTACACAATAAAAAATTGAGGCAAGATCCATCTCATGGTAAAGATGTCGTGGTTCATGAAAAGTGCAGGCAAAGCAAAAATTAATTACGATTTTTCGTTATGATGTCAACACAGACAAATCGTCTGATTGTATTTTAATCCATGTAGTTTTTGCTTGAGAAAATCAGGGGGTACCTCTACAAAATCAGTTCCATTTGCTGCAAAGAAAGGGAGTCCTGCTTCACCAGCAATAGCTTTAGCTAGCAGCGTTTTACCAGTTCCAGGAGGTCCATGAAGAAGTACACCTTTTGGACAATAGATCCCCTTGTCTTGAAATTCTTCATCATTCTTTAGAATTCTTACTATCTCCTGCAGTTCTCTCTTTATGTATTCCTGACCAGCAAAATCATCAAAAGTAACACCCGTAGATTCTTCTGCTGATATAAATTTTGCCCTGGTGGAGAGCAGTAAAAAAAGTTAGATCCAAGTAATATCATATGAAAATAAGTTCAATGATTTGTTAACAAAGTAAATATGCAATCTATTATGGTCCAAGTAAGAAAGTTCACAAGAACATAACTAAATAATAAATAGTGTGTGTGTGTGTATAAATATATATATATATATATATATCTAACAAAAATCAGTAAGATTCAGTGGAAATAAAATCAAGAATAAATAATTAAATAATGTCGTACTATTTTCCTTAATATCTTATAGAACGGAAACAAAAAGAATCCAAAAACAGAGAGCAAGTTGAGGGGGTTTCATCAGTAACAAAATTATACAGCCAACGCAAAGGCATCTAGCAACCAAGTCAGGAAATGACTCCCCACTCACCGACTTTTGCCTAGAGACCCAAGTGCTGCACGCTTAAGTGGTAGTGGTTGTCTTGTTTTTTTACTAGGAGTACCCAAATCACAAGGTATCAGCTTCGCATATATCGGTCTCATCAAGTTATCAATCCAGAGATATAAAGAAATTGACAGGGCAAGCCGCATAGACCAAATGACTGCAGTTGCAACGGTAGAGTAGATTTCTGCAGGTACTGTGTCCACATTAATAACTTCAACGTTTACTATTTGCTGGTGCAACTTCTTCCAGACATCATTCCAGCTATCAATTGGCATACGGTCAACAATGTGACGCCGAAAAACAATTTCCTTCTTTGAATTTCCTTCAGATCCTCCCATTTTCTCATCTTTGTAGTAAGGTAGAATCACTGTGGAAACAAGGAAATTAGCTTTCCGAAATATATTTCAACAAAATAAAGATGACGTGCAATCAGGAGAGTAAATTTATTGACTAAGCTAGAATATCCAAAGAGCAGAAGAAATTATCTACCTGAAACTGTTTGACCATAATGTGAGTACTCCATAAACTGGACATTGTTTGAGTTAAGAAGCCTCCAAAAATCACTAAAGTCAATCCTGTGTGAGTTTTCAGGATCCCATTCTGTTCCTTTTAACTTTCCACGCATAGTCAACAAGACCCTACTCCAATAAGACGCCATCACAAGCTGCCTCTCTAACTGCGTATTTGCCTTCCTCTCAAGTTCTTCCAACTTACTAATCCGTTCTCGCTCTGCATCCTTCAATCTCTGATTTTTTTTTCCCCCCAAATTGACAGTTAGCAGAAGGGGTATTAAGATTGGAAACGAAGATTCCAGTAATTTTTTTTTTACATAAATATATATGTAAAATTATGTTGGGAATGAATTAAGAGACAAGCTTCGCAAAAGTTTTGATATGCACACATTGGCAGCTGCAGTAGAAGACTCATTAAGAATGGATGGGACGAGTGAGGCTAACTAGGATGTGATGAAAGCCCAAAAAAAAAAAAAAATGCTATCTTGAGTTGTTTGGACAGGACTAATGTCACACCACATAAAAAATAACAAGTGTACGGTTTGCCACACAAAATCACATTTCATCCACCTACTCTCCTACAGCTACTAGCAAGTCAAAGGTGAATCACTTATCCATGAAATCTTGAAAAAACAGAATTCTTCAATCAAGAACTACGAGGAAACGAACAAGTAATGGTCAATAATTACCTTAATCTTAGGCTATTCAATAAATTAAATGAAAGATTGTTCCCCCCATCAAATTAGTCAAAATTTTCTACAACTTGAATCCCCTCAAGAGCGGAAACAGAGCAAAAAACGAATCAATAGAGAAACTCTTTCCCTTCCATTGCCATGTTCACATGAATTAATGACCTTCATCACCTCCACCTACTAATCTTACATAATTCTTTTGAGGGCTTAGGCTAGAATTTACAAATTCCAATTCCGCCTTCTTCATATAATGCCAGCAGTGTACATCAAAATTAGTAGATGCATAAAAAACGGATCTCCAACAGCCTGTCCTATGTCTACATAATGCATCAATCAAGAAAACGATAATCAAGTACGAAAGCCCAACACCGTCAATCCGCACAATTTCAAGATCATAATCTTACTCTTTATTTTTTTCGAAATGGAAAATTTTTTTTTTTGATAGTGTAAATGAAAATAATTAAAACAATAAACTATTAACCCAATTTGAAAAGCCGAACTCCTTTTGTGTCTTCCTCCATTTTATCTTCAGCACATCTTAGAAAATATAAAGCTCAATGTTGTTCTTTTTTTTTTTTTTTTTTTTTTTTAAATGAATTCCTCATTTCTCCTTCAACCATTACACAGAGAAAATATTATTGTCAAATTTTGTCCCTTCAAATTTCTTAGCTTTCAGGGATTACAAATGAAACAAATATGGAAAATAACTCTCAAGCTTTTTCCTTCCAGTTTTTTGCTCTCTGACATTTCTAGTAAAACAGAATAATAATTTCCAATATTTTTCCTATCAGTTTCTAGACTACAAATCATCGACAAAAATGAACTACAAAAGTAATATAAGAAACCTCGAATATCTGAGCAGATTCAGCGTCTTCCTCCTCCGAGTTTTCGGACACTACAACAGAGTTCGAACTCGAACCAGAAGCACTACAAGCGCGAATTCCGAGGCTCCTTGTCTTGAGAACGAAAGACGAGGCATTGAAGGCCTGATTTTTGGCTCCGAAACGACGCCCACGACGTGTTCGACGAAATGCCGCAGAAGAAATTGGCAACCGGAGAAGAATTTTAGGTGGGTTTAAGTGTAAAAAGGGCTTCGGTAATTGGATTAAATCTTTTCTGGGCAAGAATTGGGAGTTCATTTTCCACCATGAAAGAGGTGACGCTACTCTATGTGTTTGCTGTTTGGGTGAATTTTCTTGCTGTTTTCTCTCACTTTCCGGAGAGGAGGGAAAATGAGAGAAGTTCGGCAAGAAAAGAATTATCCAAGTGCGGGTTTTAAGAGAGAGAAAGAGGAAAATCTTGATACTGCAGGCTTTTTGGTCATACCGATGTTTCGAGACTGGACGGCTAAAATGTGTTGAAGTTGTATAGCGAGCGGCTAGGATCTATTGATGTACTCTTGAGAACAGCCGCTTCAAATCTGCGTTTTTAAGGATTATTAAACGGGGCGGGTTTCGAATGGATACATTTGGATGGATAGATTTTTCACCAACCCGTTCTCTAATAAATAAAATTTATCCAAAAAAAAAAAAAAAAAACACATATTAAACTTTAAGTTAAAATTTGAAATATTGTAAGTTATGTAGTATAACTGTATCTAAAATTATACACACATTTGTACAATTATGTGCATTATAATACTCTAAAAAATCTATAATTAGACGGGTTGGTAAACAAGTAACAAAGTCATGAGGACTTATAAATACGTTATAATCTTGTAACTCATAAGGTATGAGCTTGAATTTTGGACAATGTGTGAGTTTGAGCAATGAGTCACAATGTGTGGGGCTTGTGTAGTGGGGGTTGAACAATGATGTAGGTTGCGAGAAGGGCAATGGTGTGGGTTGTGCCAAGTGACGACGTTTGTCATAAATTGGACGACGTTGGCCAAATTTGGGTTGAACAGGCATGATGCATGAGGAGGAAAACAACAATTTTATTTTCTTAATTAATTGTTTCTGATTTACTAGCTCTCAAATTTGAAGGTTAGGGTTTTTTTTTTTTTTTTTTTTTTTCGTTTGAAAGAGCGGAAGAAAATGAGGAAAAAATAGTTTTTTATTATTTTTTTTAAAGTTAGTTTAGATAGGTAATTATGATTTTTCAATTGAAATATTTTACACTACTATTTTGTAATTTGAAATATTGATGTCCAAAAAAATGACATCCTTTATGTATAGTTTTAGTTGTAGTACAAGCAGTTTTAATTTCGTAATATTGAAAAATGACAAAATTATAATTCAAGACAGATGAAAGTTTAAATTTAGGCTTCATATTTTTGGGAAAGTTGGAGGACACATGGCAAAAAGAGAAGGTGGAGAGTGAAAAAGAGAGGGACAAAGAGAGTAATAAAGAGAGTGATCCTAGCATTTCTCGATTTATAATAATTTTTATGTGAATTTTTAACACAATGAAACACCAAAGAGTGTGTGAGTGCATGAGCTATATTTCAACAACTTAAAGAGCTCACACAACATAAAATACAAGACTATAAAAACTTGTCTTCCAACTTCAGACTTTGCATCTTGAGTTATTGAATGCAGAAACAATTTTTGCCTAAATACAAACTTAAAATTAATTATTAGTAACTTTCCAATCAAATCTTTATTATTTTCAAAATTAATATCAATAGAACCTAAGGTTAATTTAACCAAGAAATATGCAATATGCTTGTTAAAAAAAAAATTAAAATAATGTACTGTTGGGCAAATTCCAATAGCATCAAGCATTTGCCCTTCCCGAGGGCCTTCACAAACATGACAACATCTGGACCTATAATTGGTCTACGATCGGCTAAGAACCCATTTTTACATGTAGCCAAACACATAAAAATCTCTCCCATTCAGAAATTCAATTCTAGCTCGTTTAGCACTTTGTTTTTCACCTATTTTATTATTTTTTTCCTTTAAACTGTGTTCTCTCTCACGAGCATTTAGATTTATTGTTCTTCAGTATTGTGAGGTTGGACATATGACCATAGTAAGAGTTGACCTTGGGTTAGCTATTTTAAGCTCTTCAGTATAGTCCCCAAGTTTGGATTTTGGAGTGCATAGACCCTTTTATGATTATTTAGCCCTCTTTCTAAGCCCTGACCACTAGGACACATCAACTTCAAGGTTAGTTGCCACATCATTTTGTTTTGGTTTGGTTTATTTTGTGTTTTAATCAAGGGAGACATCAAATAATATCACAAAAACTATACACCGTGCACTCGGAAGTTTCCCGATAAGTTTTTAGTGTCTACACTAGTCGGCATGGCCCTAAGGGAATGCAATCAAGCGGATTTTGAACCATCCATGTCCTAGGCTCTCCAACCACTTGAGCTATCCCTTGGGTTAAATACGTATTGGATTATTATTTGTTTATAAGTCTAAACCAGAAAATGACCAATTAGGCTTAGCCCTCAATTAAGGTAAATACTCACAGGACAATCACTTTGAAGACAAATGCTTTGTATCCAAACCCAACTGAATTCTCATCTTCACATTTTGCACCAACCTCTTGACTCCACTCTGATATTAAGGGCGTGTTTAGTATTCGGGTTGAGCCCACTGCAAGTGGAAGCAGTGGAGATAAAAACTGTAATAAGATTTGTCAAGTTCTACATGGCAAGTGTAGATGGCCTCTTTATGTCTACGTTTTCATGTTCTTCAGTCTGACATAACATATCGAATTCGAGACCCTCACACCAAACTTACATTTATATATATATTTATATATAAAACAGAAAAAAAAAAAAAAATTTGCGTTCCTATAGTTAAATACCTCCATCATCATTCCAATTTTCATACTCCCAAGTCTTTTTAGTGCATTTGTTCCCTCTTTGTAATTTCAATCAAATTCTTCAAACTCAACATGGGACACTGCTTTGTCAACCCACGGTTCAAAACCTAGGCACTAGAAAACGTTTCGAGTATCTAATTACAAGAGAGGCTTATACAACCGATAAATGAATGGTTTGCAAAATGTTGATATTGCAAAGGAATGGAAAGCGTAGGGATAATCTGCCAAAAATTTTTCTTGAAGAATCTTCCAAGCATCACAAGTTAACGCTACTCGGATTTAGCATTCAAAGTTTCTTGAAACAGTGTTGAATAGCATTAAGAACTTCATCTCTAATCCTAACTTTTAGATAACATCAACTATAATCCTAACCTTTTGATAACATTTCGTGCATTGATGCAATTTTTTTTTCTTACGATGCAACAGCTTAAACAAATCGGGAAAAAAAAATATGATATCTCATATTTCACGCCAATTGGTACTAAAGATTGTGGTGTCCCTACTATTTCCCTCTAGTCTGTGTGCTATTAAGCTTTTATGCCTTGAAATTATACTAAAAATTAAATTTAAAAAAAAAAACTCAAATTGACAACACGAGATGAAATATCTATTGTAATGCATAACGATCACACTGGCTTAGAAAGTTCCGAAATGCAACAAAATTTTCTGACATCCAAAGTAAAGAGATAGATAAAAGTGTGTCCAACTTGAATAATTTTTAGGCTTAAACTTGCTCCAATGACAAAACAAAATGCTTATAATCTCTGAACCAAAGAAAAAAAAAGGGCCAAAACCTAGTTCATTCTCCTGATGAGCTCATTGATGTAGTTCTCGCGGTTTCCTGCATCTCCGCCTTCGACGTAATGGTTCCTCTTCTTCTTCAGACCACCCAATGGTGCCTTGAGCTTAAATGGCCATAGGAAGTTGTTTGCCTCCTTAAAATGAGGTCCAACAGTTGCAATCTCGTGAATAAGATCCTCCACGCAGATAATTCCGAACTTGCCCAATGCCTGTGCGAAAACAAAGAGTTTTAGCAAAAAAATATTCACAAATAATTTATTCTTCAACAAAAAACGGTACCAAAATGAGAATAGACCACAGACCTGTTCGACTATGGAGTTGTCCGTCAAAGCAATCCTTTGCTTGTTCAGCTTCCCGAAACCTCTCTTGTAAATCAATTCTCTCACGCTCTTCAAGTTAGGGTACCTAAAAATCATGTACAGACATTGATCAGGGTGAAAAACAATTGACAAGAGAAATTGTTCCACTTTAAATCATACCCAATGAAAAGAGTCCGAACAATAAAAGCATACCCGAATGTCACAAATGGTTCAACCCTGTGGAGCATATTCACGGTAGCCTTGTTGACTTTAAGGAAGACACCATTAAAGATCTGTTCACGAAAAGAGAAGACAAAAAATCAGTGCCTATAACACTATTACTGCCTTGAAGTCAAGTTTCCAATGTTACGAAACAAGCACAAAGCTGTGTCTATCACAACCACACTGCATTAAAATCCCAGCAAGAAAAGCAAAATGACTTATACGAGAAGGAAAATATTATCAGAAGGGAGAGCTTTTTTTTTATCCATTTACTTTGATGGACACAGACGGTGTTGGTTACACACGATTCCCTTTGACAAAATCCAAACCACCCCTCTCTTTTTTCTCTCCCAAACATCTATTCGAACTCACAATTCCAGGTCGGACCAAAAAACTTCAAAATTTTCAATTCCAACCCATTTGCCAAACACCTAGACAATTACTCTGCTGCCAAAGAATTCGAGCCTATACCTTAAGAGCACATCTAAGAAGTGTTCCGTTTAAACATGTTAGTCGATTAGTAAAATGACTACATCACTATCTTTTATTTGTTAAACAATCTTTCAAAAATTTTAATTAGCAAAATGCCTTCGGAACGACCAAAAACAATCCATTTTTTAGTCGGTAGTTCCAGTGTTAAAATAAAAGGTTGTCACTTTGATAAATTCCTAGACTCGGAAAATCCAACAAATAACACAAACAAAGCCAAATGACAATATAACTCAAGTGGCTAATTAACAGAGGAATCGGATTTTCTACCTGTCTCAACCGCAAGAGCTGCAAGATCTTTCGGGTTTTCGGGTGCATTGCATTAATACTAAAAATGTCATTAATTTCAAATCGTTAGCGCCAATAAAATAAAAAAAAATTCAATAAATCAAACCCAGAAAAACCAAGAACATACCCACGGATCCGGATGATGAACAAAAGCTTGGCCTCCGGTTCGACATAAAAGCCGCCTTTCAACTTGGCCTCACGCTTCAGCTGGATCAGCTCCTTCTCCTGAAGAAGATCAAAATGCGAAACGATTACGATTAAACAACAATTATAACTAGAAAAAAAAATTAAAAAAAAAATCGATAGACGAAGTACCTTCTCGGCGTACTCCTTGGAATACTGCTTGGCTCTGTTGAAGATGAGTTTCCTGTTCTCGGCATTCTTCTTCTTCAAAGCCTCGACCTGTTGCTTCTTCGCCAACGCCCACTCCTCTTCTCTTTTCCTCTTCTTCAGGACCGACTCTGGAATCACTGCCTTCACTTCTTCGCCCATGGCTGAGATCGAGAGAGAGAGATAAAGGGAAAATGGTAAAACGGCAGAGAGGGAGACTGGAGATGGCGGACTCAGGGATTTAACTCATATAGGAGTGCCCTAGGGTTAGGGTTTCCTTCTTTCTTTATTTATGGCTTTTTTGCACGGATGTCCTTGAACTTATCACATGCTTCCATTTCGCCCCTTAAGCTTTTGTTTTTTCTAATATTCCCCTGGAATTGAATATTTATAGCCAAACTACCGCCCCTTAAGCTTTTGTTTTTTTGTTTTTTTTTATTTTTTTGTTTTTTTTTTCTAATTTTTCCCTGAAATTGAAAATTTGTAGCAAAACTACCTTAAAAGAATTTAAAAGAACTAACATATTTTAAAAATGTTTGAGATAAATAGCATATTTTTTATACATGTTCAATTATGAGAATTTTTTAAAGTAATTTTATTGTAAATATACTTCGCAAATAATTTTTTTTTGATAAACTTCTTAAATAAGTTATTTGTCAAAAATATGATATTTACTATAGACATTTCATTCGTAATATTTTAAAATAATTTTTGTCTTGAATATGTTTTGTAAATACACCATTTATCATATATATATATATATGCTATTTTACTATCACCTAAAAAGTTTTCTACTATTAATTTTTATTACTAGCGGTTTTTGACATATTTCCCAAATTCTCCTTTAATAAGTGACAAAAATAATCATTTTATCTATTATAATCTAAATTTATTACATTTAAAGTTTTTAATTTAGGTTTCTCAAAATAAAAATGTCAATGCTAGAGTATAAATTCGGGGGTGTATTAGTAAAAAAAAACGATCTTATATACTGTTAGTCTAATTAATAACCCATATACAATTTACAGGTTAATTATAAAAGAAATTAACATTGTTAAAAAAAATTGTGAAATAAAAAATTAAGGTGGAAAAAGGCAAAATGAGATAAGTACAGGGGACACTAGTGCAAAAAAGCCATTTCTTTAAGTTGGAGCAACTGAGCATGCCAATAATACGGCGTCGTAGAGGTATCCAGGCATTTTTTGTTTGTTTTTTTGTTTTTTTTTGTAGTCGGGTCGGTTTTCTGAAGTGGTGATGTTGGATTGGGTCGGGTTGTCGGGTATTTTCTGATTTCTCCTACTACATGGAAGCAGTCATGCAAAGGACAAGAGAGAGATCTGTAGTTGTGTTGTGTTGTGTTGTTGTTGGTGAAATGGTTCAGAGAGGCTCTTTCCACCCCAGAAACTCCTCCACTGTCAGATTTCTCCCACGAAAATCATCTCCCCTTGCCCTTACTTTCCAAATCTTCTGTATTTTCGCCTTTTCCGTTTTTCTATTCCTTCTGGTTTACACAAGGAATTCACTGGAAGATGAACAGATGCAACAAACTTTCTTGCCCAGAAAATCTCAATCTCAATCTCAATCTCAATCTCAATCTCAGTCTCAATCTCAAACTCAAACCCTGCAGGTACTTGTTCATTTTATCTTACTTTGTAGGGGATTTCTGAAACTGGGTTTTGCTTTTGGTGCTCTGATTGAAGAGGGGCATGTGTTTTTGGGTCAGGAATTTATGATTTTTGTGTTTTTGTTGTTGAAATTCTGAGGGTGCTTGATAATTTTGGAATTTTTGGAGATGGGTCATTTTGTTTTCATGGATTTCGTAGTTGGGGGTTCAGAATTTCCCTGGAGAGTGGATTTTTGACTGTCAAAAATATATGTGGAGATGATTAAGTAAATGAAAATGATGAACATTGTGGAAAAACAGCTTAATGAGACATTATGAAACTAAATGTAACTTGCTAGGAACGAGTAGTGGAACTTTTTGAACAAAACAGCTATCTCACATCTCTAAAAAGAACAATAATTTCAGTTTTGTGGGGCCACCCCCTCCCACAACACGACTCATACCAGTCGGGTATTTAGCATTTTTTAATTTTGACGCGTTTGCATTCATGATGTTTCATGTTAACATTTTTCATAATTTGTATCCTTGCTTGGTTAAGTTCTATGAGCTCTTACTCGAACACATTGCTACATCTTTTGACTATCCATATCTCTTACCTGGCGAAAACAAGACCAGAAATGAAAGGAAAATATAATCAAAATAGATATTTGACAAAAACTTCATTTGCTCTTCAATTCTTATTTGATAAGTTATTGATCTTAAATCTTGGTTCTGAGTTACGTCCTTAATGTTTGTTTTGGGATTTGGATTGAGAAAGGTTGGACTGGTTCCATCCCCGAAGATTCCAGATGGGCAACTCTGGGATGCTTCTTTTAGCTATGGTTTGCATCCATGTATCAAGCCAACTGCTAAATATAAAGGTAAGCAAAGTTGTAATGTTTTTATATAGCATTACTAGAGTCTAGATCTTCTGAGTTATAGCTCTTCCTTGTATTAGTGTCAGAAATAGAAACATACTTTGGCCGTCAGTGGTTCAGTGCTTCTGGAACTTAGAAATAGAAACATTCTTCCTGAGGTTTGTTTGTTTGTTTGTTTGTTTTTTTCTTTCTCCATAAAAATGTAGAACAGTTTGGTAGCGCACTGATTTCTACACTCATTGATCTATATGTATATATAGATATGTATCTATATGTGCTAGCACATGCGTGTTCTTTCTCTTCCCCCAAAGTCTATACTGTTTCTGTTCTGACCAGTTGTTCACGTGTTAAACGTCAGCTGCCATAAATTCAGAACGCTACTTGACTGTGAGAAGCAATGGAGGACTAAATCAGATGCGCACCGGTGTAAGTTGATAACCCGCATTCCTTGATGTTTTACCCCTCCACAATTCCCAGTTTTTTTTTTTTTTTTTTAAATTTATTTTGTTTTAGCTGTATAAGCTTTTTTCCCCCTCTTTTTTTTTTTTTTTTTTTTTTTTTTTTGCAGAACCATAAATCTTTTAGATTATTTTAGGAGTTTTTCACCTTATGTTTTCCCTTGGCTGAACTTCACATTTATAGTGCACATGCTTCTTCAGAGTGTCAAGGGGAAAGACAATCATCATATCATTGAGTGCTTGATTCTAGATACATGTTATTAGAGCATTTTGTTACATTTAAAGTCACTTCTTAAAAAAAGTTTGTTTTTATTTTGTTTTTTAAACTTTTGGAGGTGGTTAATTAAGTATCTAGAAAATATTGAAATCTCGAAAAGGTGAAGAAACATCTAGGCATTTGGAGAATTTCTAGTTGTCTAGTACTGGCCACATCGGTTTCTATTTTTAACTGTTAGTATTGCATTGAGAAAGATAATGTTTCCAATTTGTGTAAATTCATATGTTTAAATAATATGACTACTTTTTTGAAAAATTAGGGAATTGAGGGCTTCATCACTTCACCTGCACCAGTTTTTGTTTTGTGTTTTTCTTTTCAATTTTAATAAGCTAAAAGTTTAACAGATAGCGGACATGGTGGCTGTTGCATGGATTATGAATGCGACTTTAGTCATTCCTCAACTAGATAAACGGTCATTTTGGCATGACTCAAGGTAACCACCCTCGCAAGCTTTCTTTTTCTCCTTCTTGACATCTCTAGTGTTCGTTGGTTTCTTTCTTTTTCCTTCTTTTAGATTTGTTTCTTACTATTCACTTTGTTTCACTGGAATGTCTCTTATTACATGGGGCACCACCCTTGTCAGTGTATTTTCAGATACGTTTGATGAAAATTATTTCATCGAAACCTTAAGAGGAGACATCCAGATAGTCAAGGAGCTTCCTAAGGAATTGGAAACAGCTCCTCGAGCTCGGAAGCATTTCACTTCCTGGGCCAGTGTTGGTTACTATGAAGAGACGAAGCAACTGTGGAAAGACTATCAGGTTTGTTTTAGCTTTTTTGTTAAACTTAAATTATGATAGAGCATGATTCTTGAGGTTTATTTTCTACATCTCAGCTTATTCTTGATGTGAATCAGCTTTGTTAATCTTTTGGCTTCTTAGTTGAACTAGGAGAACATGGTTCTAATAGGTGTATTTTCAGCTCCTTGACTTCTTTCCGAGGATGTTGTTACAAACTACTTTTCACCAATTTCCTTCAGTCTGACCATCTTAAGAATTCTTTTTTGACATTGTTTTAACTGTATGACATGCTAGTGAATACGACCTCATGAAGGTATCAGAGAGCATCCTTTCTAATTCGCCTGCTTCAATGTCAAAAAAATATTACACACTGTATTTCTCCTGATGATAAACATAGAATGCAATGCCACAAAATCATGGGGAGAAGTTAAAATTGGACTGGCCAAATTCAATGTTATCAAATTTATTCAAAAGAACGACACCAATTTAGAACGAAAGGGATAATGTATTCAGTTGGATGATATGTTAGCCAAAGTTGATTTTCGGTTTGGTGCTTGGTCCTCGGTGTTCAAGGCTACATGCTGCCTGAGGCTAGTTCTTCACTGTATGTCCTGTATATGGATATTCCATTGCAATTTAATCCACTTTTGAATGATCTATGTTGTGTTCTATTGGGTTTTTATTCCGATTTTGTTTTTTCTTTAATTTTTGTTTTGTATTCTCTAGTCTGACTAGAATGCCAGGAGTATTGTTCATTTATTTAATGCTTTAAATTCTAGGATGACTTATAAAATGAATTTGTGTAGGTGATTCATGTTGCAAAATCAGATTCTCGCCTTGCAAATAATGATTTACCTGTTGATATCCAGAGGTTAAGGTGTCGTGCTCTATATCAAGCTCTCCGCTTCTCTCCTCCGATAGAGAGCCTTGGAAAGGTCTGAATTGAGATTTCCATCCAAATTTTAATATTCATTGTTGGTATTTTGTTCTGTCCGTGACTGGCCAAATGTAAAAACTCGTTTACTATAGTTTCTGTTTTGGGAACATTTGGAAACTTTTAGTGCATTACAGTAAGATTAGTCAAGCAGATCTGTTAAATAATGATTGTCAAAATGCTTCAAGTTAGCTCCACCTTCCCAGATGCGTATTGATGCATTTAAGTAGTCTCCTATGGGAATTCCTGTTACATTAGGTTCTGAGCATGCATGACGGTGACACCACAGAAGCTGGTGGAGCGGCTCAGGTCACGTGGAGGAAGATACATCGCTCTTCATCTGAGATATGAGAAAGACATGCTATCTTTTACCGGTTGTACATATGGTTTGACCGATTCCCAATCTGAGGAGCTCAAGATAATGAGGTGCGCATATCTATGTTGTCGTTAAGATGTGCTGTGTGATAGAGGCCAATATCTTTATCTTTGTGTCATTCTTATGTAGTATATTGCTTATATCTGTTATACTATTTTTCTAGGGAAAACACAAATCACTGGAAGGTCAAAAGGATAAATGCAACTGAGCAAAGAGCAGGAGGCTTTTGTCCGTTAACTCCCAAGGAGATGGGGATATTTCTTCTAGCTCTTGGGTACCCTTCATCAACACAAATTTACATTGCAGCTGGGGAAATCTATGGTGGAGATACTTACCTTTCAGAGCTCAAATCCCGTTTCCCAAATATCGTTTTCAAGGTTTGTCAATGAGTTTGTTTGTTTATTGCTTAGACAAAGCAACTTGATGATAGCGCAAACATTCCGGTAAGCTGCAATCATGATGTATTTGTTGGATCGGTGACAGGAAACACTTGCTACCAAGGATGAGCTGAGAGCATTTGCTAATCATGCAACTCAGACTGCTGCTCTCGATTACATTATTTCTGTTGAGAGTGATGTGTTTGTTCCATCATATTCTGGTAACATGGCAAGAGCTGTTGAGGGACACCGCAGATTCCTAGGCCACCGCAAGACAATCTCTCCAGATAGGTAGGAACTAATTATTTTGCGAACCTGGCGCCATTTATTAGATTGAAATTGAATATCACAAGCTCTCAAAACTTCCGAATTTTATGTGTGCCTTCTTCAAAATTCAGAAAACCCTGCATAAAACCATGATTCATTGTCATGCTAGCCTATTTCTTTTATCTTTTCAGCTGATATATACGAAATATAAATATTCATTGCTTGAAAACTTTTATCTTGCATTTAAGCTCTGTACCTTGTTTCAAATGTATATGAAGATTGTTGGGAAGCTATTGATGTGTTAGATCCTTTTTTTCTACGGAAATGATAGCATTTCCGCGGACTATCATCTGCAAATCGGAGAATTTGATTGTTCTTTCCTATTTTTGTTTCTTGTTTTCCACTCTGGGTAATCTATGCAATAAGATTTCTGATTGCGTGTGAAGAAATTTTTGTATACTCTCTCGGTCTCCGTGCTCATTAGATTTGTTTTTCAGGAAAGGACTGGTTGAAATTTTTGACAAGCTTGAAAGTGGAGAGCTAGAAGAATCTTCTTTGCCTCATCTTGTGCAGCGGATGCATTTGAACAGGTAACTTTATCGCAACGGAATGATTATCATACAATATGTTTTGTTCAAAGACCTCATTGAGACGAGTTTTTGAGGAAGAAAAGCACTTGGAATTTCTGAATACTGCAGGCAAGGAGCTCCAAGGAAGAGATACGGTCCGTCACCGGGAATAAAAGGTCGCGGACGCTTCAGGACGGAAGAATCTTTCTATGAAAATCCTTACCCCGAGTGTATATGTAATTCGAAAAAGCATTCGGAATGACAAAAATGTACAGGTTATGCTGAGTATTAAGTGCTAGGTATTCATAATTATGGTGGTTCATGCAAGACAATTTTCGGAGAAATGCAGACAGTCAGTCATTTTTTCAGTGGAAACCAATGCTTCTGATCTTTTCTGGGTTAAATTTAATCTCTACTTGTTGACCCCTACTACTTGTTCTAATTTGGCTCCATGTTTATGGGTTTGATGAAGCTAGTAAATCATTATAAATACGATTTCTTTATGAAAATCAAAAGTGAACAAACTTATAACATGAGTTTCATATGATCATTCGGTATTGTCAAATCTATTATCTAAAGTTCAAAAAATAAGATTTCAACTTAACTTATCGAAATTTCAATTTTGTTAAATTTTTTATAATCGAAAATAAACCATTTGTCACCAAATCATGACATTTAAAACTCCGACAAATAAATTTAAAATTTTAGTAACTATTAGATTAGTTTTTAGTAATAAAGCCATATTTTCAACTAGTTGTTAATAACAAAAGTATCTACTTTCAACTAGTTTACAAAAAATATATCATAAGGCAAGTCTTTGCCAAAAAGAGAATCGTGGACTCACGAAAATATTCATAATATATTATAGGTACATCCAAAATTATGAAATCACAGTCAAATCAAACTAGACTCATAGAGCTTTGCTTAGAGCTATGGCATGATAGGTTTTGAAAGTTTTTAACATCTCTCAAAATCACTCGAAATCCCAAGTTAAGCAAGTCCATCAAAAATTTGACTGCTTTTTACATGAATTTGTAGAAATCATAACTAATTTTAGAAAAATCCGATTTAGGTGATTCAGAAGCACAGTTAAAGTTTAAGATGCCTACTTTAAAGGAAAAATAATAAATCAGACAAAAGCACTCAAGAAAATCTGTCGAAAATCAAAATTTTAAAACTGATCATAAAAAGTTACATATGAGCCTTTTATCAAACATATAATATGCAAATACTCTAAAACTAATTCAAAATTAACAAGCCACTATCAAAAATGTTTTTAGTCAAATGCCTAATCATAAAACACCAAATAATCATAGATTAAGCTCAGCCATAAGAGAAAAATTCGAGTTATAAAACAAGGATGAGGAAAACATTTCTAAAACACCAATCTCCTTCAAGACTCAAATTTATAGCCACTAAAGATGGGTTTTTGTGGCTGGAAAAAGCTTTAAGAAGATGAACAAAGTTTTGGGTATTGTTATACTACAAGTTGGGAAGAAATGAGGTGGAGATTTAAGTATTTATAGTGGTGGCGAGAGTTTTTCTAGGATGGTTAGCAGGGTGACAAATTTTATAGAGAGATAATGAAGGAAAGAGAGAGAAGAGTGTTAGAAACTTGTCCAGATAAATGAGAAGTGATGAATATTAATCCCTTCATCATTTTCTTTTTATTTTAATTTTTTTTAATCAAACTAAATTTCTATTAGATGTAGTGGGTGGTGTTCCACTCATGGCCAATTAGAAACATTTAGAAACCCTCAACCTTTTATAATTTGACCCACATATTTTGAAAATTGTATATTAACCCATCATGTTCTATTAAAATTATATTTTGGACACCTTATTTTGTCAAAATTACAAATTTGGCATGGAACTAGATTTTGAGAAAAACTCTATATTTGACTAATTTCAACGTTCCGATTAAAGTTTTGATATTAAAAATTTCATTCGGAATTTTATTTAATAAGTTTTGTTGTAATTAATATTTTTGGGGAAAAATACATGACTATGCTATGCTCCTTTTGTCATGTGCGAGATCGGAATATTTAAATCTTCTTTAATTGTCATGAGAAAAACAAATAACGCATAATGGTCATAACTTTCTTCATTAAAAGCTACGAAAATCCATGATGAAAATTAGAGAGTGTTACAACCCCTACTACTTGTTCTAATTTGGCTCGATGGTTATGGGCTTGATGAAGTTAGTAACTAAACTTGATTTGATAAGTTGGCGGGCATTAGCCATTTTGTTTGCACATAATAAAATGTTTTATTTGGTAATTAAACTAAATAAAGGAAATATTTATATTAGAGTAGCCAATATTTTATTTATTAATAGAAAAAAAAAAATCATTGATGTCGCCCCTATTCCTTTAGTCACTTTGAAAATTTTAAAATCCAGCAATAAAACGGAAAGAAACCTAATCTAATTATATTTGAAGGACGAGGTCGGGTTTTGACTCGTGTCACAGCACATCCAATGGCATCCAATGACGCACAAGGCATTGGCTGCATCCAATTATACTTTATTTCGAAGCCGTACCGTTAAGAATCAAAACATGGCAAGTCCTCAAAGTTACATTTGGCCGCTTTTCCGTTGCACTCGCACTCCAACATTTGACCAAATGCGGCACTTTGAGCTTAACCATAAGCCCCTTCTGCTAAAGTATGTGAACATCTCAAAATTAAGTAATTACCAAGTATGGTGCATTGATTTTAATGCAATATATTTTTTCATTATGTATTGTTATTTAGCTAACTGACGTTTGTTGTTGAACCTACTCTCCTTCTGAAAATTAATGGCCTTTTAATAAAAATAATAATAATTTCTTGTAAGTTTATTAAAATGAATTACTGACAATGACTATGTATTTGAACTTGAATATAAGATATTCAAATTGTATGACTTGTAACAAACATAGGTGTGGTATTTTATTGTTTATTGCCTTGTTGGTTAATATGTTCAACTCATAATTTTTTTTTTTTTTTTTTTTTTTAAATTTGGGATGAGATGATTGGAACTCGCACTTTTTGGTGGAATCAAATGTGATATTATTATAAAGCTATATTTAATTGTAATTATTCATAATGTAAAGAACTTAAAACTTTTATTTTACGAAATCAAAAGCCTAAACTTTATTATAAAAAAGTAGTTATGACAACTAAAATATCATTATGCATTAAGACATATCTAAGATATTATTTTTATTTTTTTTTCTGTATTCATTTTAGTATTGACATTTATTTATTAGTATTAATAAACGACAAGTATACTACCATTCAACCTTGATGATTTAGTCATGGACGGCTAAAAATCAGATGAACGTGAATGAAGAGCCTTGATATTGTCACTACAAGAAGCCGAATGACATCCACCAAAGAAATTTCTTGTCCAATTACCATTCTTAACTTTAGCTCTATTCGGTTAATTCCATTTCTTAATTTCTTGATTTCTTAATTAATCCTCTTAGGCCGGCATATTATAAGACATCTATAATAGCAATATTCAGATACAGCTATATAAACGTAAGAGTAATTTTATTGATTTTCATAGAAACGTAAGAATAATTTTATTGATTTTCATAGTCATTCAATCAACTCAAGCACCATGTCCAGACCTCCTTTCTTTCTCCTCCATGTCGCCGCAGTTGCTCTCGTCTTTCTGCAATTTTCGGGTACGCAATCTCTCTTCTTTTTTACTTCATTAAAAGGGTTCAGACAAAAACAAGATCGAAGTTTAAAGAAAATGTGCTTTCTTTGCTTATGTTTTGTCTTCAAATCTGGTCCAAAAAACTTACAAGTATACAAATGAAATTTTGGTTTATTCGTAAGATCCTCTTTTCCTATTTTTTTTTAAAAATTGTTGCAAGAAAACGCAATAGGGGCTGTCAAACATTGTCCAATCCCCCCCCCCCCCCCCCCCCCCCCTTTTTTTTTTTAAATTTTTATATGGAGTTCTAAGCTTTATGACATAATGCTGGAACTCACTACATTGTTGGAAGTGATAGAGTAAAAAAAAATTCCAGTGGGTAACTACGAAAAAAATTTGAGATATTATTTCATCAAAAGAACGTAGTTATTTATTTCAATTATTGAACGAATGCATAACTGTAACTTTTCTTGTGAAATATGATACATCCGACTTAACTAGTTGGGTGTGAAGCATTTTCCTAAATACGTAAATTGACAAATGAAGAACTATCGATTATTAGATCCATAAAAATGATGTTTGGTATTTGACATAAACCATTATTTTTCTATACAATATTGGTATCCGTATTAAAAACATGTTATCACATTCTAACCTACTTATTTTCCTCTTTAAAACTTTATTTTAAGGCATCTGAAGAGAAGTTTCAGAACAATTTGTATAAATTTGCTCTCTTTATAAATATGTTGCCTCTATTTCGTGTTCCAAAGAACTTGTTTACAAATAAGCAAACCACAAGAGCCTGTTTGACATATGGTTTTTTTACCCCCTAAAGTTTTGACAAATATGCTTGAATTTATATTTTATAAAAAGTTCAAATTTTTATAAGAAAAAAATACTATATAAAAAAACTTAATTAGTGATCGTATGCATAATTCAGTAGTAATTATATATATATATATTTTTAAGGAAGTGACAATTTAATACTTGATTATCATCAGATAAGAGTTGAATTCCCCATCATAAATTAAAAAAAAATGAATTGTGAGTATTCATTTACCAAACTGCCATTGGTTCGCAGTACAATGCTTCCTATGGCATATCATTTAGAATATTCAAAATAATAAATATAAAAGGGATATTTTTAACGTATATTTTTAACATCAGATTATATCAAATTTGATCACCTAAATTAATAATTTTTTTTATTTAGCAAATAACGTTTATAATTTTTTTTATAAATTTTATCAATTAATAATGATTAATTAATAATTAATTATTTATATTAGATCAATTATATTATAAATAATAATATAATTAATGATTATTATAATCATGCTGATTTATCAAATTAAATTATTATATAATGAATGACTTGGTACTTGCTATTCACTTAATTTAATTTCTCCAACAATATTATTTTATAGAATTTTTCAGTTCTCATTTTCTCGTTATGCAGATGGAAAAGTGATGATGGAATACATAGGAGCCACAGGCGTCCCGGTGAAACTGAAATCCGTCCCAATCTCCCAAAACATCTCCTTCCATTTCATCCTCAGCTTCGCTATCGACGCCACCCCTTCCGGAAAGCCCAACAACGGCAACTTCTCCCCTTATTGGGCCTCAACCCTGACCCCAGACTCCGTGGCCCAAATCAAGGCCCAATACCCAAACGTCAAAGCCCTAGCCAGCCTCTCCGGCTGGAGCCTCGGCGACACCGTCCTCCGCTGGTACGATCCGCCCAACCCCGACCGTTGGATCTCCGCCGCCTTCTCCTCCCTCTCCGCCATTGCCGCAACCTACGACCTCGACGGAATCGACATCGACTACGAGAACTTCCCCAAGGGAAACTCCTCCTTCGCCTACTGCATCGGCGAATTGATCTCTCTCCTGAAGAACCAGAGCGTCATCTCCGTCGCCACCATCGCGCCGTTCTACACGACGGTCGGTCCGTACATCGAGCTCTTCGATCGGTACGAGGAAGTGATCGATTTCGTGAACTACCAATTCTACACCGACAGGGTCCGTACTCCGAGGGGGTACTTGCAGACGTACAGGCTGAGGGCGGCGCAGTTTGATGCGGCGAAGCTGCTACCGAGCTACGAGGTCGCCGGGAGGGGGATCCAAGGGGACGCGTTTTTCGATGCGTTGAGGTTGTTGGAGGACAGTGGGCTTGCGGTGAATGGGGTTATGATCTTCTCTGCTGACGCTTCCATGGAAAATGCTACTATTATGAGAGCAGTCTCAGGATTTCTTGCTTAATTCTACTACAGTGGCTAGTATAGTGGGTGATATTTTTAATATAATATCATGTAGGTTATACTATATCATCACATTATACTATCATCACTAAATGAATTTAATAAGTAGATAGGAATATCTAGATTATTTATATAATAAATTTGTTATTTTTTTTATTCTAATAATTTAAAACTCTGTTATTTGTTTTAATTATTTGTTACAAAATCAACATCTATTGCTTTTCTTTAATTCTTAGTAATTTGGATTATATCTATTGTTTCTTTAATTCTTAGTAATTTGGATTATAGTTGTGGTAAATCAACATATGAGCCAAATCCCATATGATTTCGTAATAAAATATGGAATATGAATTTTCATAAGATCTCCAAATGTAATGAAATGTAATAATATTCATGTCCATTTGCTTCCAAATCCTGCTATGTCAATAACATTTCCAAACATGAAGTCATTAAGAGAAAGGAAAAGAAATTGTCGTAACAGTACACTGAGCATCAAAAGAAAAAAGAAATTGACATAACACTTTGTCAAATTTTGACTTTTGTCCAAACATTGTTTTCAATTTGTTCAAAAAACACCAACTTTTTCAGACATCTAACACTAATTAACATTGTATATGTGTTTCATCTTCAAACATCTTCAGAAAAATGTCAAGCCTTTCCTTTATCTTCCGGCTTAACAGTCAGAGGTCGATGCGGTACATTCTTCGACGTCTTCTTTGGTCTTCATTTACTCATTTTCTTCTTCAGCAATTTCTCTCTCTCTCTCTCTCCTCTCTCTCTGGCCTCTTCTATTGAACCAAGTTTTGTTGTGTACGGAGTTTGCTATGTGGGAGATGGTTTTGTCAACCATTTTTCCTTCTAGCTTGTTTGTTCATAATATCCTTCTCCCCTTTTCCTTTCACAAGCATCTTTCTCTTGTACGTGATTTTTTTTTTTTTTTTTTTTGTTTGCATTACACCCTCTTCAGCTTTGTTATCTTGATTACCACTTTTTTAGCGTTTACATCCTAATAAACAAATAGTTTCAGTTTCTAATATTTTTGACTAACGCAAAAAAATATATATGGACTTAGGAGCAATTGCATACCTCTTCTTCGGGAACGATTGTTGTATCCTCTACAGCTGCTTATTCTCCATGGAATTGAATTTTTCTTGGCGTTCATTCTAAAATATCAATGAGATTATATAACTAATTTTAACTAATCAAGAATTTCTTTTCAACCAATCGCTGATTAATTCGTAGTCAATTATTGATTAATTAAAGTCAATAAATGATTGACCAAACCAGATTTTGAATTTAGTAAAACTAAAACAAATGATTTACCTGCTTGTTAGCTTCATCTTCGATAGCCGTTGCCTCGTTGTTCACCAAGACATCATTACACATCGGCAAGGAAATTGTCGATATCAAATTCATATTCGTTTATTCTTGATTTACCCCTACTGTCGTCCTTAGGATCACTTACAAACATTTTGTATATCTTTTGTTTTTTTTTTTTCTCCATCTGCGACTGCTTCTCCAAAATTGTTTTTAGAAGCTGCAAGCCGTCTACCTCTGGTCTTGGATCCTCTAGGTATGGACCCTTTTCTCTTGGTGGTGTGATGAAGTCCTCTAAATCCGAGTCTTCGGGCAGTGGAACCGGCACGTCATCATTTTTTTTTTCGGCTTCAAGAAAGGGGCCCTATATTCCTTATCCCATTCAGCTTGGCGAACCACAATCTCATTGGATGTAATCTACAAAAATATATTAGTATTAGTAGCTTGTCATTATATATCGTTCATTATTTCTGAAATAGTTAATCATTGATTAATTAGAACTTTAGTCAATAATTGATTGACTATAATATTTATGTACTTAAAATATTATCAATAAGAGTCGAGAAAAATTAGGCTGGGTGACCTTATTCCCACCCAGCCTAAAATAAGTGTCTTTTTTTTTTTTTTTTTTTATATAATTAGGGAAATGGCTGACATTGGAGATTTAATAGAGTAAATTTCCTTTTTTAGCCTTTTGGTTATTCTATCTCTGTTTTAAATGCATTTGAGCATCTCAGTGAAGCTCTCATTTTCTCGTGAAGCTCTCACTTTAAATCGCTGAAGAACTTCTCTTTGATGAGACTTTTCACATCCTTAATTGTCGGCAATGTACCACAGTTTAGCCTGGTCATCAATGCGAAGTCTTTCTTTCCGAAAGCGTGTGTCCTCCCTCCAATGTTGAAATGAAGTTCTTCTTCACTGTCACCTAGGCATTGTCTTCCGACAAAGTGATGCGCCATTTTTTCGGACATGTACGCCCTCTAGGCGTGCACTTAGACTATCATGAGGCTTAGTCAGTACTCAGGGTGCTTCGTGAGAATGCCTAGGAGGCCGAGCATGGTCTGTGTCTGAGGGTTTATTTGGCGTTTTATTTTAACTTTAATTAAACTGTATTTTTTTGGTTGAATTTTTGTCTTTTTATGAAAAACGAATAAAAATTATAATTAGTTTTTAAAAAGTCAATCAATTCCAACTTAAAAATTTTAAGTTCGTCCGGCGATCCAAACTGATGCTTAATCTCATACCATTAATAGTCTAAATTCAAGAGTAAAGATACAAAACCTTTCACAAGCTATGTATAATGCTCCAACTGCAGAACCATTATACTTATACTGCAAAAGAGAGAAGTTCTAAATAATATTTACATCCCTAAAAAGAAAAAAAATGTGGAAGATCAACAACTTTCATGGTCTTGATAAAAGAAGTAAAATACAACATACAATATTAGATAATTAAAATAAGATCAATACGGCATTTGACATAAATATTAAAGATCAGGGGGATTTTAATACAAATATTAAAAATTAAAGGATATTTTGACACAAATATTAAAGATTAGAGGACATTTTGATACAAAAGTAAAGTTCAGGGAGCACCTGACATACATGTTAAAATTCAAGAGGCACAATATATATATTTTATAATTCATAAGACATACAAATATTAGTGACAAAATTCAGAGAGAATTAATGACATTTTTCCAATTATTAAAAATGAAATATTGAAATATTTTTAACCACGCAATCAAGAATAAAAGTGACTGACAAGAAAATTAAAAGTTAAAAACAAATTTATGTGAAAGACATGGTTGTATTTTTCTTGACCTTTTCATTATAACCCAATCGCGAAATCTTAACCGGTTAGCCCCTACACATATATAAAAGCATTTAACAAAACAAAATAGTTAATAACAAAGACTAATAACAAGTGATTTGTGTACATCAAACCAAAAGAGACATAATAATATAAGTGAGAAAAAGAAAATAAAAGGCGTTTTCAAAGATTCGTATATATACCTTGATAATCGAAAACAGAAGTTGAATGTGAAGACATATTGGTCGCTATAGAGATTCAATTTTGTCTCTTTCTTCATCATCACCTATAACCGATTCAGCTTCCATATATTTAGAGAAGAGTTTGAGGAAAGACCGAGCGGTTTGCACTTAATAATAGGGTTCAGTAGTCGGCAATTGGGGTTCACAACTAAAAAGTTGAGAAACAAGGAGATATATGAATACTAGGGTTTCCTTAGCCAATAAATAAATGAATAAATGTTTTAAAAAAATAAATAATGATGATAATAATAGTGATAATATTAATAATTTCAATAACAACAACAACAATTGTAATAAATATAAGGGTTGATTTTATAAATAATCCATGAATTATATACTCTATTTCAGGTCAGCTATTGATTTTTTTATTTTAATCATTACACATCTCTAAATTTTTCTACTGTTACGTTAACGGTCACTCTGAATATTCAAAAATTAAATACATTCTTATCACATGAGTTTTATTTATATGTAAGGTTATAATCAAAATTTTTTTTTTTCAAATGACATTATACCTAGATTCAAGATTTTTTAAAACAAACTATACTTTAATCAAAGATATATAAGGGATAACAATTTTCCCGTTAACCCGTGGGGACTTAAATGGGGTGGGGATAACTCGATCTAAACGGTTCGAGTTACATAAAAGGATTAAAATCACGGGTTAAGAGCGTGGCCAGGTTTCAAAGACCCCAACTCTATGCCCTATTTACCTGCCCGTTTAATTATATATTGTTTTTATATTATAGATATTATTAGGGTTTATTTCACTTACGGTCCTGAATTATACGTCCATTCCCATTTTAGCCATCAAACTTTAAAACATCCTAGAATCAGTCCTCAAACTATTAATAATCATTCACTTTAAAAACTGTTAAAATTATATTATAATTACCATGTGAAGATAAAGTGCGTTTCAATTAAGGTTAATTTCATTATTTAATGTTGGGGCGGACATGTGTTTTGACAAAGTGACGAAATTAACTCTAACAAAAGGTGATTACAATTCCTTTTTTAACATTGCTTTTACGGGAAGGACTATTTTGAAACAAGCTGATAATTCAGGATTGATTCTGCAAAGTTCAGAAGTTTAGGGACTAAAATAGGATTGAACTTATTATTTGGGAACCAAAAATGAAAATAATCCTTTTCCTTTTTGCTACTTTCAATTGGTACAAAATAGTTCTAATTTTCTGATTTCAAAATTGTTTATCAAGTCGTTTTGTGTTTCGTTAATCATATTTTGTGTTTATCATATTCTAATTACTTTCATTTGACAAAGTACCTCTACAGAAAATGTACTTTTTTTTTCTTTCTTTATGCTATTGTAGGAAAATATGACTTAATTTCTTTTGGCTTTCTCAAACTCATAACAAAACAAGTGTTGAATTGAGAAATATTAATCTGGCATTTGTAGTAATACAAGAAATATATCTATGATATTTAGGTGTCGTTTATTTCGTGAGCTTTAATCACAATTCTAACTTTTTTCTATAGTATTTTCCTATACAAAAATTTGAATTTAAATCAAAATTTTCTGTCCAAATCTATGAACCAAACACCACGTTAGAATGCTCATTTCTTGTAGATTTATATCACTATTTGATGATTTGTTCATTATCAACTTCAGCAAAAATAAAAAATAAAAAATAAAAAATAAAAAATAAAAAAAATTTCAAACGCTTCATTTAGTCACGTTCCAAAGTATAACTCAGATTGAGCTGAGAAACCTTCTTTCAGTTGCAACATTAAACTCTCCAACATTTCATATGTACATAAACCTTCAGGATGACCCCTATCTTCAACTGCAAAACTGTGCGGCTTCCCGTTAACTTGTACGGTGCTTTTCCCTGGAGATTTTTTCACATTGTTACATTTCATCATTTTTCTAATTGCTTTAACTCCGTCCCACTTTCCATCCGATGCATATATGTTTGCCATCTCAACGTACGGAACTGCAACCAAGGGATCGAGCTCAAAGAGGCGATGAGACACGTACTCAGCGATTTCTATGTTTCGTTGAATCTTGCAAGCACTTAGCAATGAATTCCATATGCCTGCATCGGGTTTGAAAGGCATAGTTTGAACTAGCTCCAATGCTTCTTTAATCTTTCCCTTGCGTCCAAGAAGATCCACGATGCACGAATAATGGTCTAAGCAAGGATTTATATCATACACATTTGTCATCGTATCAAAGCATTCCATTCCTTTCTCAAGGAGACCTGCATGAGAACAAGCTTGAAGAACAGCAAGAAATGTGATGTGGTTTGGTTTGAAGCCCAACTCCAGCATCGTGTTGAAAAGGTCCAAGGCTTCTTTAACTTCACCATTTAAAGCACAACCCGAAATCATTGTTGTCCAGGAGACAACAGTTTTTTCTGGCATGACATAGAAAAGCTCCCGAGCTTCGTTCATACTTCCACATTTAGCATACATGTCGATTAATGCATTGAAAACTACGGTGTTGTGCCTTAATCCATTTGAAAAGGCATAGTCGTTGGTCCATCTACCAAGCTCTAGTGATCCTGTTTGGCCACATCCCAAGATAAGAGAAAGCATAGTCACCAAATCAGGTTTCAAACCGGCTGCTTCCATTGTGTCAAACAACTCCAATGCCTCGACTAAATTCCCTTTTTCAGCATAGCCACTAATCATAACATTCCACGTCACACAAGTTCTACAAGGCATGATATCAAATAAATGTCTCGCGGAAAAAATATCACCACACTTGGAATACATGGATATCAGAGTGTTAACCACCGAAATATCCGAATCACAGCCAAGTTGAATCCCATGACAATGAACCAGAGCGCCTTGAAGCAGTGCCTCAGGTTCTGCGCACGAGGACAGTAAGCCAACAATAGTGCTCGAATCGGGTATATGTCCGCCAAGCAACATTCTCTTATAGCAAGTTAGACCATCAAGAAATTTCTCAAAGTTGGAGTATGCTGCTATCATTGAATTCCACGAGACAACCGTCCTCACACCCAAGTCAATCCCATCAAACACGACCTTGGCTAAGTCCAGATCACAGCACTTCGCATAGGCACCGATCCAAGTGTTAGCTATGGTAATATCGGCGTCTAACCCAATTCGAATTCCGAGCGAATGAACTGCTTTCAACAACTCCACATTCTTCGAGTGCAAAGTAGTTGCTTGAGTCAACCCCATGACTGTGACCGAATCAGGCTGAATCCCTGCAAACCTCATCCGGCGAAATAGGCAGAAAACTTTATCGGGAAAGCCCGATTGAGCAAATCCCACAATCATCGAATTCCAAGCGGCCACATCTCTAACGGGCATTCTCTCAAACACGTTGTGCGCGTCGCCTAACTGATTGCACTTCACATACATATCGACCACGGCCGTCTGCACAAAGACATCGGACCAAACCGGGGATTTGACAACGTGGGTGTGAATGATTTGAGAGAATCTGAGATCGGCGAGCTTCGAACACGCTTTCGCGACGAAAGGAAAGGTGAAGTTGTCAGGTAGGAGACCATTTTGTTTCATTTGGCGAAAGAGAAGGAGGGCTTTGTGGAAATGGCCATGATTGACAGCTTCTCTAATGGCGGAGTTCCAGAGCTCAACGGTTGAGAAATTTGAAAAACGGTTGAGATATGAAATCAGTGAAGAAGATGGGACCATTTCTATTTTCTCATCCGTATTGGTTCTGGCGGGAGATCACTTAACGACACCCTTGTCATGTGTCGGATAAATGTAGATGTACTCTCCTCCTCCTTTTGTTCTGTTTTTGGCATTTTTGCTTAGGTTCGCTCTTTTCGTAAGCCAAGAGCCTAAAGAAAATCAGGAGACATGTTAATCTATCTATGTTTTACTTTCCTCTAAAAATTCCACCACAACAATTTTTCCCACTAATATAAGGATTTAGAAGTAAATAGTCTTTATTATATATATATATATTAATTATTTGTTTGGTATTTAAGTTTATTCTAAACTAAATTATATTTTTTTTATCTCAGTTGTCATTTTTTTTTAAAAAGTAAACACAATTTATAATTAGTTTTTAAAAAGTTTATCAGCTCTAATTTAAAAATTCTAATTCCAACTAGTAAACCAATGATAAGTTTTTTTAAAAAATAACCGAAATTTTTAAACAATAGTTAAAATGTCTTTTTTTTTTAAATAGTCAATCGATTTTTTTAAATAATTAGTAAGTGATTGATCGCGTAATATAGTTAATTTAGTCAATCAGTAATTGATTATGATTAATCAGTGATTGATTATAATAGAAATCATCAAATTTTATAGTCAATCTGATTGACAATTAGTTAATCACCGATTGACTAGTCAATCACTGATTAATTATTATTCAATTATTGACTGATCAAATGACAAACGATTATTTTGTTAAATAAAAAAAATTCGATCATCTTTTAGATTAGGTGATTAAAAAAAATTACCCAACTTAATTTTTTTATTTTATATATATATATATATATATATATGTCGAAGGGGTGCATGAGTGTGTGGTTTGGATTCGAATATTGACTTTTAATTTTTTAGCTATAGTAAAATTAAAAAATAAAAAAAAATATTTAGATTTCATTCCAAATGGGATTTTTTTTCTTTATATAAGAATTAAAATTTTTTGTGATTGTATATAAAATTTAGTAATAATTTCACTTTCAAATATATCAAAAAGTGCAGAGTTTGAATTACAACATTTCCAAATTAATAAATAATATATATATATATATATATAGACATATGAAACTAATTTTCTCCTCTTTTCAAAGGAGCGAATCGTGGGATTCTTTTACATGAATAATAAGGGAGACATTTTTTTGCAATACCTCCTTAAACAGTACGGGTCCCAACTGGTGTCTTGCTTTCTTAAAACTCTTTTGGATTCTTGAGTCCAAAAGCTGAATTTTAGAGGGTTTGGTGTGTTTTTTGGAAGAGCTTTTTGTCAGCATATATTATGACTTCGTTAAAAAGCTCATGAAGGCTTTAAAACTTATAGACCAGAGCTTTAATAAGATTTTCTAAACTTCGTTCTAAGATTTTGTTGCTTATTAAACAATAGAAACATATATATTTTTTTCTCCCTAAGCACTTTTAAAACTACTGTTCTAAACACAACTTGAAAAGTTATTAGTTTTCAATTCTTCTGCTCCTTAAAAGCACAAATAAAAGCCATACCAGACGGGAGCAAAAGCACGGCCTAAAGCCCTAAACATATTGTTGCATTGAAGTCACTTGTAGAAAAAGAGGATTCCAGGGTTGTTTTTGGCCATTGTAAAAAATAATCATGAAAGTTGCCATGACTGTTTTTGGAAAGGAAGTTCCCGATTGCATTTTTGTCATATCTTACACGACGGTTTTAAAAAAACGGTCATGTAATCTCTATTGTAAAATTCAAATTTTGTAGTAATGATTCTCCACCACTTAACTCTTCAACACTTTTATCTTTGGACCTTTCTTTCTTGACAATTTAGAAGTCCCTAAATTCGAAAAGAGTAGCAATTGACTCTTATCATATTACAATATTAGTTAAATTTTAGGGATTTTTCACTAATAGACTCCTCAACGTTAACGTACTCAAGGACCAAATCGGCAAGAAAAAAGTTCAAGAACGAAAGTGTCAACGCACAAGAAGTTCATGGGGGGCATTGTCCCCAAAACCAAGCATAATGGTAGTGAAGGAGAATGACATGATTAAAGAAGAAGTAAAAGAAAATTGAGACAAACAAATTTCTTAACTATGAGAAATTGTGAAGTTTAACATTAAAAGAAAGCTTGATGCTAACTACTGATCAACCCTTTTATTCTAGTCTCATAGAGCTAGCTTAAATGTAGGATAAAGATCAAGGCTTCTTCTTAACATGCGTAGAAGAAGATGAGGGCATTCTGGACTTTTTCTCTGCCTTGAGAAAATCTCTACGTAAGAACCTATCTGCAGGGCAAAAGAAGAGACACTGGCAAAGTTCATCTCTGCAGCTTCCGAAACCCCTTATGTTCGGGTGCAAGCTGCCGCATAGTTGGCCGCACTCCGGTTGCCTGCAGTGAAATGGCGCGTTGTGGATCTTCTGGCCCTTGCATAGGTTCCACGACTTATTGTTGTTTTCAGTTGCTGATACACCACAAAACACAATTCGGAAACATAGTAAGTTCCATTAGTACATTTTCAAATAGTTCAAATTTATTCTCGCAAAATGTCGAAGTTGTGAAGAAAAAAAAAAATGAAGCATTGATCAGTGTGCGGTGTCAACGTGGGACCGTCACCGACATGGATAATTGGTGAAGGATGGACAATCTTGACTGTAGTTAGCACAAATCACTTTGTAGCAACACGGTAGGATTTTATTTATGTATAAGAAATGTACACATTAATTCACCTTGAGTTGTACAAAGGAGAACCGTGAAGAGAACTAGAATCGTAGCAAAGAATTTCATCGTAATTTTGCAAATGCTTGTGGAATATAGTGTTGATTATAGTAGTGTTCTTATGCTGAGAGAAACACAGAGAGAGAATTTTGCATACATCAATTTTTGACGGAACGCAAGGAAAAGAGGTAGTTTAATGGACTTAAGAAATGGGTTTTGAATGTGATTTATGGCTCATTTTCATGACCTATCTACTTGACATAACAGTTGTATCATGGAACCCATAACATTAAGAAGAAGGAAAAAGGGAAAAAAAAAAAGGAAAAAAAAAAAAAAAAAAAACACACCTTGATTTCCTTGACAATTATAGATGTCAAGTACCAATTAGAAAATTTTTTTTTTACTCCTTTTTTTTAACCCCTTGTTAAGGATGTAAATTCACGGGCAGTCTACATTTAAAATTCCTATTAAGAAGATATAAAGAAATTAAAAAAAAATCGTGAATATAAATTACACAAAAGAAAAGAAGAAAGAAGGAAAGAAAAGGAAAGGAAAGTAAATGATAACCTTACAAAAGTATAAAAAATAGCTATCAGTTTTTTTTTTTTTTTTTTCCTCAAGATTTTATTGCATTTTAAGGAATATGCTTGGCGTGACTAGGCTTAGGACAGTGAATGATATTCAATCATTTCATGCCCCATCTACTAAGACAACTTCCATTGTTTAGATAACGAAAATAATTAGTATGTTAATAACTCATTCAGAGCACATGTTATCCAACATGTGGTTAATCCGTAATACTAATAGCCAGACACGGTTTACTTCTCATGGTGAATGTTGTACTCCTCACCTCATGTTCGCATACCACGTTATTCTTTTCTATATAGCTACTAAAAAGAACATCATTTGTTTAACGGATGTTGGACTTTTTGGGTCGTCCCTAATGGTGCATAACCCAATAGTCATCATGTGGTTTCATTTGAAATAAAACCAAACATGGAAAATATTAATTTGACATATTATGATTGATTAGATAAATCAGGGTATTTACTCTCTGCAGATTAATGAGAGTAATATTTTATATATATTACAATTGTCTAGATATGTCCTCCCTTAATTAATATAACCTACCGCCATGTGTATTGATCATAATTAGTGCTATGAGTATTTCTAATTATAGCTAGGGGTATATTATTTGTTGCATCGGTCTCATTACTTCTTTGTTTAGTGTGTAGTAAAATTAACACTCTAATGGACGACCTATTTATAAATAAATCGGGAATTTGAGGTTATATTTAATATTTTAATATTAAATAAAAATCAAGTGTCTTCACCTGAGTAACCGAAATAAACACCTCATAGAAATATAATTAATCTTCATTAAATGAATTTGTGTATTTTATATGTTTGATATAGCTTTCTCCTCAATCCAAGCGCCATGTTTTCAAAATATGGAGCTTTTGATTTGCGAACTAACCTCACAATTGGCAAGTTAAGTCATCAAAACTAAGCAACTATTCGCAACCCGAACTTCATATGATGCGCGTGAGCCACGAGAATGTCAAAATGATACAACTTAAGCAAACGTTTTTCACATGCTCAACAATATATACCATCACAACGTTTAAAAGAGACATCATATCGTTTAGTCTCTCTCTTTTGTTTGCATTAACAGAACAACGAAATATCAGTACTCAACCTAAAAAAACGACTAAAATTAGAACATCACAATTTGCAAAAATTAGGCGTTTAATTCATCAAGACTAATAATATCTTCAATGATCTATGTTCGCATAAAAAGGGTTTGCTTTTCTAACAATAACTGGGTCTATTTTAATTCTCTATAAGACAGACACTGTTATTGTTAAAGTTAGTTGTCTCCTCCTGATTTTGACTATTTTTTCCAAAATTTAGAAGGAAAACAAACTAAAAGAAAACTGCAGATTTTGTTTCTAATACTTAATAACATAAACTTGAAATGAAATACATGAGCCACTGAAAGCAACAAAATTATTCCAAACCACACAAACCTTCTCACATGAGCGCATATTTATCAACATATTGTATCACGAAGTTGTAAAGAACAATTGCCTTGCAAAAGAACACAAGAGTACGAGGACTTGAACATACAGAACGACTAAAATTTAAAAAGACATCACGAAATAAGCACAAATTAGGAGATCATACGATTACGTTTGCTTCATTTATGAAGGCAATATGTCGGAATGGCTAGAAGATGGTTGGCCCTCTGAGATGAAAAACCAAACTTTTCTGTCATGTCCAACCCAATCGGCAACACAACATTTGGGAGCTCCCAATCGAAACAATGCACAAGTTGTGCCACCACCAGCTTGACCACAATCAGGCCAAGTTCTAATCCAGGGCAACCTCTTCTTCCGAAGCCAAACGGAATAAGCTGAAAGTCTCTTCCTCTGAGATCTATATTACTTCTCACAAACCTTTCTGGGATAAACTTCTCTGGATTGGTCCGCGAGTTGGGGTCTCTTCCAATTGCCCATGCGTTGATGAAGATTATTGACTTGTTGGGTATATGTGAAAGCCATTGACCGTGCAGTCCTCCATGGCTGCATGAGGGATCAGTAACGGTTCCACTGGATGCAATCTCATCGTTTCCTTTACAACCATGTCTAAGTAATCCAACCTTTCTAAATCCGATTCTTCCACCACTCTGTTCATGCCCACTACAGCTTCTAGCTCTTTCTGGACTTTTTTCTGTACCCTTAGGTGCTTGATGAGTTCAGACATCGCCCACTCTATTGTTGTTGCTGAAGTATCCATTGAGGCCACAAGCATGTCCTGTAGCAGAGTAAATTCATGGGATTACCATATGCATAATATGACACTAAAAACGTATATATGTGAAAATGTAAAGCACTTTCTAATGTGAAGATCATACCAACAGCACAGCTTTTATATTTGGTCGTTCGATCTGGTATTCTGATTCTTTTAACCCCATGAAGCTCAACATGACATCAATAAAGTCCTTGGTTTTGCCATCTACATCTTTGGACTGGATATGCTCATCAATGATCTTTTCAAAGATGTCATCGAGCGCCTTTCTAACACGCTTCATGTGCTTAGTCAAGCCCTGCAGGTCTAGTGGAGCAATGAAAGGAATGTAATCTGCTAAGTTAGGAGTTGTAGCCAAGGAGAAGGCTTCTTGGATAACAGCATGCAATCCCCTTTCCTCAAAGTTCTCGTCCGGATACTTCTTTCCAAAAATCATTCGGCAACTCATATCCCGATTCTGAGCCAGGACCTTGCTGCTAAGATCAACAACAACATGTTCCCGAGCAGCCTCCTGAATGGAATCGATCAAAAGGCCAATTTCTTCTTTCCTCATGGCTTTGAAAGATCTGATTTTAGCGTTACTAAGCAGTTCATTGAACATCTTGCGCATGCCACGCCAATGGGCTCCATACGGACCAAAGGTCACGTTCCTTTGCTCCCATGCCATATGCTTGAAAGCTTCGCGAGGAGGTCTGCTTGCAAAAACAAGGTCGTGGGTCTTGAGGAAAAGCTCTGCAGCTTCAGCGGACGAAACAATAATGTTGGAGATAAGGCCTAATCTCAAATGCATGATTGGGCCGTATTTTTGGGATAGTTTAAGCAAACTACGATGTGGGAATTTCCCCATTAAGTGCAGGCTTCCAAATAGAGGAAACCCTTTTGGACCAGGGGGTAGTTTCTTCTTGTTCTTGTCTTTCCATAGCTTTGCTTGCAAAATATAAATAGCTACAACAAAAACTGTAAGTATAGACCAAGTCCAGGCCATTCTGATCTTATATCTGTTGATGGAGTTTGTTCTTAGAATAGTCACTTCAGTTGGAGTTATCTATCCATTTAACTGTGAAATTAAAGGCAAAGTGAAATATATTAATATTTTAGTTAGATCTCAATATTAATGTAAAATTATTTGTGAACTTTGTCCCTAATCAGTACTGCCGTGTGAAGCAATACGAACAAGAAAGTCCAAAAATAAATCATAATGAATTAATTATAAATATATTAATAACCAATAATCTTAAAGGAAATAAAAGACCCATAGAAGAAGACCTGTACCAAATTTACAAGCATGTTTTTCACAACCTCTTTTCAGTCTTACCAGTCTATTTATCGTACAGTTAGAAGCTTTTCTTATCATATTCTCATTTTTAAAATTATTTTGAACATTGAATATTTACTTTTACGAGTTTTAAAGCTTGATAATAAAGATAAAGAGTACATAGTATTAAAAATAAAATTATCCATTATATATAGAATATAACATTAGTGTTGACATTTGCTTCAATGGTCTAGTAACTATTTCTCCGATGAATTGATAAACAATCTATATGGCTTTTTTTTTTTTTTTTTTTAAGGAAACAAAAATGTTTTTGAGTAGACAGAGTTAGCTGATAAGTTGAAAATTTAGATAATTTTCTACAACACTAATAACATAGAAGTTTGCTTTATAAATTGAAAAAAAAAAAAACAAAAAACAGAAAACAAAAAAGGAAGTAGAAGAAGAAGAAGAAGCTTAAATATTTTGCGATGTCATTCGGTTGCAATTTCTATCAAACACCTAATTTAATTGTGTAAAGAAATGTCTTTAGTAGTTAAAAGAAAGGTTTGTTCACACATACTTGCAAAGACATGTATACTGACACACATATATACACACACATCTAAATGCCTAAAAATCTTCAACAAAAAAAAACCCTAAAACTCATATGAATACCACCATTAGTGTACATATTCACGACTAAAAAATACGTTTATTATTTTACATATCACGTTTATCGCAAAATACTTTTTTTGTTAGATATGATATGTATATACACAAAATCACCAGCCTATCTGCCAGATTTTTTTTTTTGTTCTAAAAGATATTTATAAGTTGTATACAACAGGGAATATCTCCTCTTATTTTCCTTTTCCCCTTTCAACAAAAGGACATATTTGACTTTATCTCATTTTTGTTCCTACTTGTTTGCGGTTTTTTTTTTTTTTTTTTTAAACCTCTATAAGTAAGTTATATTGAAGAAGGAATATCTTTGTTTGGTAAGTTGAAGAAGGAATATCTACTCTTGTATTGTTTCTGTTCAATTTAAGGACATATTTCACGTTTTGCACCTCATCAATCTTTTTACCACATAATTAAGGAAGGTCCTCACTTTTGAGTGGGTGTTATATTAATAGACTTAAAAGTGTATAGAGTTAAATATATATTCATTTTTCTCTGAAAAAAGGTCTTCATGAGTAAGTCAAAAAAAAAATTTTAATAAGAAGAATAATATTAAAAATAAAAGAAAAAAGTCTTCCGAACTTTAACATATTTTATGTATAAATTATGTTTTTTAAAAAATACTACTTCAGACGTTAATATTAGAATAAACAATGTGAATTTAAGATTTTAACTCCTTCAAGCTGTTATAATTATTATTTAAATATAATGATATTAAAATAAATAAGGGATCGAAAAGTAAATAAGCTTGTATTTGGTTCATCAGTTAGAGATGAAAATTTTAAATTAGAGTTGGTTGACTTTTAAAAACTAGTTATAAATTTTATTGATTTTTTAGAAAAATACAAAAATTAAGATAAAAAAGTACAATTTAATTTAAGTTAAACTTAATACCAAACAAAGCCAAGTTTTTAAAGATTTTGTTTGAACATTTTTAATCTACAAAAGAAGATTTTTTGTAATTTTTAAGAAATGCAATTTAATTTTGTTAAAATAATTAATTAAGATTGTTATTATTATTTTTAACTTCGGGTGGCATTTAAATTCTGTACCTTATTATGAAGTCAAAAGTGAATTACTTCTAGGTTTTGCCAACAATCATGTTATTAAATATGATGATGATGATGATTATTATTATTATTATATATTTAACTTAGAAGTAAAGGTATTCAAATTCTGCAATTTTAATGTGATATTATTGTTAATCTCTACCCGTAACTACTTATTAAATATGATTATGATGACCCTAATAAAACATAATAATTATTCTAGATGGATATTACTAGTAAGAAAACTTAACGCATTCTATTTTTGAGTAAATAGTTATATTTCAATCTTTTTTGAAAAAATAGTTATAATTTAATTTTTAAAAAAGTCCTAGTGTTATAAATGGACGACAATAGTTCAACAATGATGCTCAAATGAATAAAATATTAATTTCAAGTTTTTTTGTTTCTGCTTAAAGGTGTCAGTTCATTGATAATATTTTTCTTTTCTTTTCTTTTTTCCATTCTATTTCTTTTTCTTTTTCCTATTTTTTTTTTCTAAATCAAAGAGGGTTAGAGGAATAAAAATTGGCAAATCCAGATAATCTCATGGGATGAATGTATTCTCACATGATATATGAATCCCTCATAAAGTGTATTATCAATATGCCCAGATTAAAACACGATGGAAATGACTTGAACCCAAACATTAAATGAGAAAAATAAATGCCCTACCAACCTACATTATAAAAACATAAAAAACGTCTAAATAGTTTTTTATTGTACGTTTTAGATATTGAGATGTTTTCTTTATATATATATATACACACACATATAGATATGTTATCTTTTGAGTGTTATCTTGAAATAAGAATAACTTAAAACGATTATTTTCCTGTTAATTAAAGGGAAGAGTGTAAATGACTATGCAAGACAAATCAATTAATAATTAATTTATTTAAAGACCCATATTCTAATCAGATTCCATCCACTCATTCGAGAAAATGGGCAATTATTCAATTGTACTAATATCGAAATGAGGAGGGTTAACCGATAGTTAATTGCTTTCCTAATAACTGATGCACACCATGATTCAAGATATAGGACTGACTTCTAATAAAAAAGATAAAGGACTGACTAAAACTTCATAATGTTTTTCCAGTGTGTTAGGTAAAAGAGAAAAATGAAAGGACTTTTGATCTTCATGGTTTGTGGAAAGAAATGCCTTCTTTTTTTTTTTTCGCTGGAGGAAAAAAATATGTTTAGTTATTAAAGGAAAACTTTTTCACAGATACTTGACAGGCATGTATACAGATGCAAGAATGTCATTAATTTAACATCTTTTTATATTTATACCCTTCGTAATATTAAATTTGATAATTTTACTATTTCATCACCTTTAATATTAGAGTAGATAGAATTATATAAATAGCTATTCAAAACATGTCTCTTTATCTAATTTTTCCTATATATATATATAAACACTTGCGCATATAAATCACATGAAAACCTCCCTTGGTTTAAGTATGCGCGACTGAAAGGTACATTTTTTTTTCCCCTTCCTTATCACGTTTATCACAAAAATATTATGTTATTACACATGATATATCACAGAATCACCGATACATTATGCTAGTTATCAGATGCTAGATATCTCTAAGTTTTTTTTTGGCCGCCTAGAAGATACTTATATGTTGTATAAGAAATTAAGTATCACCTTAAAAAAAAAAAAAAAAGAAAAGAAAAGAAAAGAAACTGAAGTAACTTTCTAGATACATATATCTACAGGCAGAGTCTTACTTCCGGTACCAGATATAACTGGTAAATTAATATTGACCGTTGGAGGGAAAATACATGGTAAAAAAATGGGATCAAATAAATGGAGAAGAAGAGAGAGAGAACGAGAGAGAGGAGAAGAGAGCGAGAGGCAAAACCAAAAGGGAAACACATGGTGAGGCAGAGGGTGATGCTTACTTTCTTATGTCAGCCTCACCAATGGTCCCCTTTTTTAATTAATTTTTTTCCAAACTATTTCACACCTCAAATTTCTTATTTACTTAATAAAATCATTTTTGCTTTTTTAATTCCTTACCAAGACAATTGCTGAACATATATGTATATATATATATATATATATAGAGAGAGAGAGAGAGAGAGCTGATTTATTTGGGAAACTTCTTTTCAGATACTAGTATCAGGAAACTCCGTGGGAGATTTCTATTTTCGATAGAATATATAACCTTTCTACAATTAGAGTTCTCCTTATCTTTAAGTTCCATTAATATTTAACCACCGAACCCTCTAGAAACTAGAAATTTGCTAAAAACTTGTAGGCCATATGTACATGAAAAATAATGTTCCTTTTGGCGAAAAGGAAGAAAACTCCTACCCTATTTCACATGAGGAAAACAATGTACCCTTTTGTCGTGTGCGCAAAAAACTTTTCCCTTTTACTCTAACAATTATTTCTATATATATTCCGTGATAAAATGTTACCAAAGTTGATTTCCCAATATTATTTTAATAAAGCAAGGAGTATCATCAATTTGCATGCTGCCTTGTGTCATTATTAATGATATTGATATGCCATTGAAATGTTTTGGCCTCTCGTTAAAATACCCAGATATTGTCGCAATAACGTCGTCACTACAAACTAGTCGCAAATACTTTATTTGCGATGATAAACCGTAGTTGCAAATATATTTACAATGACAGTCGTCACGAAAAAGTCTGTTACAATTATTCCATCCAATTCCGTAAAAAATACATGGCATATGATCTTTTGCGATGATAATTTGAAATAGTGTCGTCGTAAATAAGCGTCTTATTGTGTTTTTGCGACGACACGTTGTCGTCGCAAATTGTTGTGACATGATAACGATGATTGGCCATCAACGGCATGTGACGAGGATTAGGATTCCAGTTAGGAGGACTGGCTGCGGATCTGGGAATGCGACCTGCTCTCACGGCGGTGCAGGTCTCTGGCGACCCACTCGGCTTCCTTCGCCAGGCCGATGAACTGGAAGAAAGATGAAGAATCGCTGAGGGTTGTCGGACGATGAGAACATCGTGACTGTGACGGACAAATTCGACGGAGGGGAAACGCGTTCGCCGGTGGCGTGCAGTGGATCGGCACCATTCTTGATTGTCCTCGCCGAGTATTCGACTATGGGTGACGGCATAGGCGAGCTCTTCTATTGGCCTCCGAATCTCACGGCCGTGCGACTCATTTTCTCCGCCGACCAGTGGGTTTTGGAAGAGACCTCCTTGCTCCAAGAGACCAAGAGCCATGCCCTCCGTCGGCGTGGGGTCACGTGGGGTATCGCGTGGATGGCGCCGAAGCATCCTCAGACGGCGACGGAGATGGCGGAGCCGTCTTGTGGGTTCTCTCTCTCTCTCAAATTTTTTTTGTGTAATTGTTCAAGGGCATAATCAGATGTAGTAGGATGTACAATAAATTTTGTGTGCATATAACATCTCAACCGTTGAAAAGTAGTCGAACGGTAAAAAAAAATTTACCAAATTGATGGAGAAAAAAGCATACATCGTTGTAGAATTGTTATCGTTTGTTTTTGGGCAAAAAAAGGTTTTACTATGATTGAGTGGATCCCGTTAAAATGTGTGTAGATTCAAAATTAGTTTGATATTTTAAACAAATTGTGAACCCTACAAGTTTGTTTCAACTCCACCTAATAATCAATATAAACAAATCTAATGGGTCCCTCACGTTTACATATCCTCCCCTTGGAAACGCTAACTATAATGTGATGTAAGTGCCAACTAGGCTTAACTCTATCAAATATTAGCATATCATTGATGAATCATCGTAAAACTCAATAAAAAAATACCGCCATTTCAAAAACCAAAAGTTCGATTTTTTATGTTTTTAAGGAATGGTTAGAAAACGGCCATCCATCTAGTTTTTGCTTTAGGGGAAAGGTGTGAAGAGCCAAAACATGTCTAGTAACAGAGCCACCATTAAGTCTTGTTTATTCATTTTCTTTCTTAGTTGTTCCGGTTGAATTTATAAAATATTATCCAAATATGACAACATGGCCAACGAGTACAAAAAATAAAATATTTAAAATCATTCACAAAAAACTCTAAAGGTTAATTATTTGAAAACGCGAAGCAAGCATAATAATTTATTTTTTCATAACAGATGGCTTAAGAACCAAGCGGCCTACTTTCATTGACTTAGTGACTGTAGTCGTCCACAGATTAATGTTATGGGAAATAACTGTCAAGGTACGAGGAAATTAACGTTCTGTAACGAGATTCTTCAAATACTTCATCTCCTTCTCAACAAGGGGAAAAAATGGGTAAGAAAGCATTTTCCCTTTTTGTTTTTGTAAATTCACTCAAAATTTTATGTTTTTCTCGGAAACACTGAGAAAATTGCTTCAGCATAGGGTAGGTGGATTCTATTCATTCTTACCCTTTTTTTTTTTTTTTTTTTTCCTTTTTTAATAGTACTGGCGTGCTATATTATTTGGTTGGAATTCTTTTTCCTTTATTTTTTATGAAGACAAGGTTCAACTCATCCATAATAGAAAGCTGAAAAATGTTGTGTTGTCGGTGTTGATCTGCAGATATTGGCCAAGAGGTATAATGAGTTCGTCTCTAGACACCGACACCGCATCCACTTTATGCTCTAATTTCAGTAAGTACAGACTATTCATTAGTTTTCGAGATGAAGATAGCCATAAAGAATGCGAGAAGAAAGTCAAAGTCTACATAAATGAGCAAACTCTCAGGGGGGGGGAATTTCACCTGGACTCTTGAAAGCAATTCAAGAATCAAAGATTTCACTAATCATTTTTTCGGAAAATTACGCATCTTCTACGTGGTGTTTGGATGAAGTAGTGCCCATACTCAAGTGCAGGGAAGAGAAGGAGCAAATTGTTATACCTATCTTTTATGATGTAGATACTTCAGATGTGCGGAACCAAAAGGGCGGTTATGCTCATGCTTTTGCTACACATGAACAACGTTTTCAAGATGGAACTAGAAAATTGCATGAGTGGAGAGTTGCTCCAGTAAAGGCAGGCGGTCTGTCTGGGTAGGATTCACGCGATAGGTAATTAAAAATAAGATATGAGATTACCGTTGGTTTTTTTGGTTTTTTTGAAAATTTACCAAGTTTAGAGCTTGAAAGATATTTTTTAGGAAAGAGTTGAAATTTTTAATATTGTCCATTGTTTCAACAATCTTCACGAAGAAAACATTTAAACTAAGAGTAATTAATTAAAATAATTCTTTAACTCTTAAAAAGATGACAATTTTTATATTTATTTTTTAAATTTAATAAAAAAATATTATAAATTTCTGAATATTAATAATTTTAATTATTTTCATCCAAAATCGTTTAATTTCTAATAAAATATTAGTCAAAGGATCATTTTTATAATAAAAAAATTAAAATATCCTCCAATTTTCTATTTCCCTTCTCCCTCAGTCCCTCCCCCCCCCCCTTTTCTCTAACCTTTGCAGACTCTATCATGGTACACTCCTCTTCTTGAGACTTGTTCCGGATCGTCAAGCAGCATCTCTCCCTGATGATCATTCTCCCACGCCGCCACTTCCTCTGCCTTAAACGAGCAGTAGCAGCCTCGTTGTCGCTGAGGCACTCTTTTCCATGATCTACAGTATGCGGGTGATTCCTCGCTCGCAGTCGGGGTGGAGTAGCAGGAAGGGAGAAACAGCTAGCGCCTGATTCTCGATCGGAGTCAGAGGTTACAAGAAGTCCATCTCCGGCAAGCAGTACTTGTGGGCAGGGTGGCCTCCATCTCAGATCGCATAGATTGCCACTGCCTCTCTCTCTCTCTCTCCCAGATCACCACCACCATCACCGGCATCGGGCCCAGATCGCCATCACCATCACCATCACCGACGTCCCGACGTCGCGATCAAGCCCTAGCCTCGCGATCTTCGGCCAGATCGTGGATCCCCCCACAGATCCGGTGCCTCTCTCCTCACTGTCGCATCGCCGGAACTGGGCCACTGACCCATGAGCTCCCTTCCGCCGCCCCCAAAACCGTGAGTCTCCGTTGTGCCGCCCCAGCCGAACATCCGAAATCGCGATCTCTTGGTGACGGCGGCGGTCCGGGTGGGTTTGCCAGGGCAAAAACGAAAAAAGGGGTTTCTCAGGCTTTTTGTTTTGTTTTGTTTTTTTTTTATTTGTTCATTGTTTTGTTTCAAAAAAAAAATATGTTCATTATTGATAGATTACTAAAATGTCTTTTCATTTTGGGCTGCATGTTTTAAAAATTTAACAATTTTGAACATAAATAATTAACATCATCAATATTTATATAATTTAAGATGATCTTGATCAAAATTAAAAAAAATAGAGATTAAATCTATCTTTTTTTTTATTCAAAGAATATTTTGATAAATTATTTTTAAATGAATTTAAAAAAAAATTTAAAATACAACTGACTAATTAGACCAAACATGGATAGATTTTTGTCCGCGTTTTCCGTCGAAAACAGCACACACACAAGAGAAAATGATAGTCTGTAAAAGTGGATGGAAAAATTATAATTTGGAGGGTAACTGTTTTTTTTTCAGAAGTTGCTAACTAAACAAATGCATAGACAAAGGACCAAAACTGCTAGAAAAATAAATTATGCATTTCGTAATTTTATCTCTTCTTTTAAAAATACAAGTATCACGACCTCAAAGAAAACAGTGAATAAGATGGGACCATTTCTATTTTCTCATCTGTAGTAGTTCTGGCGGGAGATCTCTAAACGACACCCTTGTCAGCGCTCGGATAAAGGTATATGTACTCTCCCCTCCTCCTTTCGTTCTGTTTTTGCCAAGGTTCCCTCTTTTCGTTTGCTAAGAGCCTAAAGAAATTGAGTAGACAAGTTAATCTATCTATGTTTTCCTTTCCTCTCAAAATTCCACAACAAAAATTTTTAACATCTCAACAGTTGAAAAGTAATTTAACGGTCAAAAAAAAGTTACTAAATTGATGGGGTAAAAAAGCATAGTAGGGTTGTCTTTGTTCGTTTTGGGCAAAAAAACGTTTTACCATGCTTGAGTGGATCCCATAAGTAAAATGTATGTAGATTCAAAATTAGTTTGATATTTTAAACAAATTGGGACCCAACAAGTTTTTTCAACTCAACCTAATAATGAATATAAACAAATTCAATGGGTCCCACACGTTTACATATTATCACCTTGGAAACGCTAACTATAATGTGATGTAAGTGTCAACTAGGGTGATCAGGGCTATCCGTGATAACCCTCTGTCATATATTGGTATGTCATTTATGAATGTAAAACTCAATAAAAAGTTCTGGGACTACTTTCGTTGACTTAGTGACTGTAGTCATCCACAAATTAAGTTCTGGGAAATAACCAGGTATGAGGAAATTAACGTTCTGTAAGAATATTCTTCAAAAGACTTCATCTCATTCTCAACAAGGGGAAAAAATGGGTAAGAAAGCATTTACCCTTTTTGTTTTTGTAAATTCACTCAAAATTTTATGCTTTTCTCGGAAACACTAAGAAAATTGCTTCAGCATAGGGTAGGTGGATTCAATTCATTCTTACCCATTTTTTTTTTCTTTTTAATAGTACTGGCGTACTATATTATTTGGCTGGAATTCTTTTTCCTATATTTTTTATGAAGACAAGGTTCAACTCATCCATAATAGAAAGCTGAAAAATGTTGTGTTGTCGGTGTTGATATGCAGATATTGGCCAAGAGGTATAATGAGTTCGTCTCTAGATGCCACATCCACTTTTTGCTCTAATTTCAATAAGTACGATGTATTCATAAGTTTTCGAGGTAAAGATACTCGTAAACGGTTTACAAGCTATCTTTATAAGGCTTTACGCGAGAAGAAAGTCAAAGCCTATATAGATGAGCAAACTCTTAAGAAAGGGGAGGAAATTTCACCTGCACTCTTGAAAGCAATTCAAGAATCAAAGATTTCACTAATCATTTTTTCGGAAAACTACGCATCTTCTACATGGTGTTTGGATGAGTTAGTGCACGTACTCAAGTGCAGGGAAGAGAATAAGCAAATCGTTATACCTATTTTTTACGATGTAGATCCTTCAGATGTGCGGAACCAAAAGGGGAGTTATGCTAATGCATTTGCTGCACATGAACAACGTTTTAAAGATGGAACTGAAAAACTGCATGAGTGGAGAGTTGCTCTAGAAAAGGCAGGCAGTCTAGCTGGGTGGGATTCACGCGACAGGTAATTAAAACTAAGATATGAGATTACAGTTGGTTTCTTTTAAAATTTACCAAGTGTAGAGCTTGAAAGATATTTTTCGGGAAAGATTCTAGTATTGTCAGTTGTTTCAACAATCTTCTTGAAGAAAACATTTAAATGAAGAGTAATCGACCAAAGTACCCTCCAATTTTCTCCTCTCTCCCTCAGTCCTTCTGTCTCCCCTCTCTCCTTGAACACTTTTCTATTTCCGAGAAAGTGGATGGAAAAATTATAATTTGGAGAGTAATTGTTCTTTTCAGTAGTTGCTAACTAAACAAATGCACAGACAAAGGAACAAAACTGCTAGAAAAATAAATTATGCATTTCGTAATTTTATCTCTTGTTTTAAAAACACAAGTATCACGACCTCAAAGAAAAAATAAATGAAATACTAGTAAAAAGATATATTTCAACTAAACATGTTGCTGGACTAAATAAGAGCATCATTGACTAAAGCTGAGAATGCATCCTAAGGGAAGGATTCATCTGATTAACAATATTAAAAAAGAAAAAATCAAAAACAAAGGAAGAAAAAAACTAGTTTAAGTGTTCCACGGTTGTCTGCTGAGTATGCCATTTTTTCTATTTTCCTCTCCATAGCCTCTGCAAAAATGACCGCTTTGGTATTGAGTGAGTAGCTCAACAAGTAATTCTAAGAAGCCTCTCAAAATTCTCTCTCCTATTTTTATTCTTCCTTTACTAATATTTATGAAATCTAACCTCTAACTAATTATTTTTTTCCTATGCATTTTAGGTATGAACCAAAATTAATTAAGGAAATTGTCGAAGATGTTTTCAGTACATTAAATTATACCACATCGCGTACCACTGGATTCGACTTCACAAATCTGGTGGGAACGGATATTTACCTAGAGAAAATATCATCAGTACTCTTTCAGTCATCAGATGTTCACATAATAGGCCTTTACGGGATGAGTGGTGTCGGCAAGAGCACCCTTGCTCGATTAGTTTTCCACAAACTGTCTTTTCAGTTCGAAGGCCGTTGTTTTCTTGAAAATGTAAGGGAACAATCGGAAAGACATGGATTGGCTTATTTAGAATCCAAGCTTTTCTCAGAACTACTGGAAGAAGAAGACATAGATGTGGCAAACCACTGTGTAAGATATAGAGTACAGCAACAAAAGATGCTTATAGTCCTGGATGATGTTAATGATCGAGAACAACTGGAGCGTTTAGCTGGAGATCGAACTTGGTTTGGATCTGGAAGTAGAATTATTATAACAACAGGAGACATAAGGTTGCTCCGATATTGTGCTGATGTGATTTTTAAGGTCCAGTTATTACATGTTGACGAAGCCTTTCAGCTCTTTTTATTGAATGCCTTCGGAGGTCGACGCTCTTTTAATGAATATTACGATGAGTTAGCAATGTCAATGGTAAAATGTTGTTGGGGACATCCTTTACTTCTTATAGTTTTGGGTTCCTTCCTTCGAGCTGGAACCGTGAAGAAATGGAAGAGTACATTGGACAAATTGGAAAGTATTGCCCCTGAATCTAGGTTCCCTCAGATATTAAGATTGTGTTTTGAGGGGCTAGATGATGTGGAGAAAGATATTTTACTTCACATAGCATTTCTCAAAGGAAAGAAGAAGGATTTGATAGAAAGAAAACTGGAAAAGTTTGGAAATTTGTCAGGAAGAAAAGGAATTCAAGCCCTCAGGGAGAAGACTTTTATACGCATTAAAGGTGATGGTGAGGTTTGGATGCATGATTTGGTACAAGAAATGGTGTGGGACATTCTTCGTCAAGAATCCACTAAAGAGCCTGAAAAGAATAGTTGGTCATTGATTACTCAAGCTATTTATCATGTTTGGAGAACCAACATAGTAAGTATCAGAGTCGTATAACTAGAAATTTAATCTTTTTCTAGATTGATACAATGTTAAGTTTTTCTTTTTGCCACTAATTATCAGGAGATTGGTGCCATAGAAGGACGATACTTTGACGTGTCGAGGATTGAGTACGAAGAGCTACAACCGATACTTAAAATGTTACGAAAGAGGTATAATTTGAAATGGCTAGAATTCATACTTATTATTACGTAATACGAGATTTATTATCTTATACTAACTTTGTTAAACCATATTTCTCTGTTCAATCAATTAGCAAAATTTACGAGTTTCTATAAATGAATTCAATCACATTAATTTTTCAATTAAAAGTTGACAATCAACATTGAAGAGTTGGTGTGTATTACAGTTCTCACCCTGTATTGGCAATTTCTTCCTCATTTGTTTAGGTATTATCCCCCGAAGTATTTTCCATCGACGATTAACCAACACAACCTTGTTGGAGTGGACTTACCCACTAGACAGCTTAAGCGATTTTGGAATGAGATAGAGGTATTTTGTAATTTAATTTTTGATTTCTAGAATTCTTGGAAGTTTATGCTGATTTTCTTTTATATCTCAAAACAAGTATAGAGCCACTTCAAGCTAATAAAACACCAATTGAGAAAATTCACAACTTCTCTAGTAGCTATACACTTTGCATTATGGGGAAAATTTTTTTTCCAGGAAACTGTTGGAAACAACCCTTAGAACACACCCAGTATCAACCAGAAACACTCTACCCAATATGATTGCGGAAGCACAACAAAAGCATAAAAAACGATGCCCTCCTAAAGGCTAAAACCCCGTACGTTGACTTATGTTGCAGGATACGTCATCGAATGTTAGATTATTTATTTCATATCAAGGACAATGGAGTAACACACAGGGTCGTTGGAGTTTTGATGGGGGAAAGGCGAAAGGAATAACAGTTTCAAGGGACATAACTTATCACGAATTGGTGGAAAAACTTTGTAGCAGTTTCATGGTTGACCGCTCGCTGTATGATCTGGACATGAGGTTCTTAGTTAATTCAGCTGTTCCAATGCCACCTTTTGAGGTCGAAAATGATGAAGATGTTAACTTTTTTCTCGGTGAAAATTCTGAGAAAGACAGTCCGCGTTATCCGTTATGTATTTCCTTAGTCAGACGAGATATTGGCCAACATGCATCAGTTGGTAATTAACACGCTTGCCGTGATACAAATCTTTAATTTTCTTTAGATTGTTTGATGAATTTAGGACTTTTATTAATAAGAACGTGGGGTGTTAATAGTCCTTTAAACTATTTTATTATACTTTTTGGTTTTGAGATATGTCATCTTTTGTGTGTTATTTTGAATTTAGAATAACTTTTAAAGAGAAAGTTTGATAGAGAGTCATATTTTGAGTACCTCTTTATAATTATGTCACCTCTAATATTAAAGTTGATAATTTTAATATTATGAAATGACAAAATTATCAATTTTAATATTACGATAGGCATAAAAATAAGGAGCTATCAAATTTATGACATTCTTGCATGTAACCCTAACTTAAAGCGACTATTTTGCTTTTTTCTTTTTTCTTTTTTTTTTAAATTAGTGACTTTTTTTTTTTGGGAAAATAGTGACTGTTTTCCTATTAATTAAAGTGAAGAGCCTAAATATCTGTACAAAGACGAAACGACTAATAATTAATTTACTTAAAGACCCGTATTTTAATCAGATTTCCGCTACACTTTCTAGAAAAATGGGCAATTATGGAATTTTAATAAGGAAGAGGATATAATACCAAATCATTCTACAATATCTTTATATGAGTTGGTTTAGCTGTTTGATGTAAAAAAAAAAAAAAAAAAAAAAACACGGCTAGAAAGAAAATTTTGGTAGAAGAAAATATTTTTGCTAGCCAATATAAGAGAAGTAATACGTTGAAAGTACGTTTAAGGTTCTAATAAAGCTAATTGCTTTCCTAATAATTGATGTATGCCATGATTGAAGATAGGACTAGCCGAAAGTGCATAATAATGTTCATCATGAGTGTGTTGGGCAAGAGAGAAAGATGGAAAGAAGGAGAGGAGTAGAAGGATTTGTAAAAGGATTTTGATATCTATGGTTATTTAACACGAGAGAAAAGAGAAAGAAAACGACTAATTCCTTTAAAAGACTCCAAGTTTTAATCTCATAAATTGAAGAGAATATTTGAGAGGTTCAATCTTTTAGATGAAATAGTTATTTTACTAAAAAAAAAATAATTATATTTTCTTTCTTTCAAGGCTATTAATCATTTCGACCTAGTCGTTTTGATACACGCATAAGCTATTTAAAATCATTACGACTCATGAAGATCAATTATTTCTAAAGTTCCATCTTCCAAAAGTGAGAAGAAAATGGTTCAAATATCATACAAAAAGAAAAACAAAGGACTTTACTTCAAGTCCAAAGAAAAATGTGATCTTAAACAACCTTGGAACAAATTCTCAAGACTTCACGCTATTGAGGAAGATTTGAAGGCTAAATCAAGGGATCACTTACTGGAAAACTTCAAGGTTTTTATGTACTCACTCACAAATTGAAGACGGAGGACGAGGCGACCCTCTGAAGCAAAATTAAAAGTTCACCCTTGAGGACTAGGCATTTGTAGGGGGAAGGAATCATATGATCCTCCAAACTTTCTTTTTTACATATTTTTTTTTTTGTTATTACTTGTAGAGCTTATTTTGGTTAATCTAAATTTGTTTGAATAGTTTAAACTAGTTTTTATTGGTAGTTTTAGAGTTTTACGTTTATAGGGAAGCGGATTTTCTTGTTTTTTTTTTTTTTTTGATTTTCTAGTTATCTCCTCTTGGTTTGGTCTATCAATTAGAAAGAAAGGAAAAAAAAAATGGAAACGAAAAGAAAACTGCAGATTTTGCTGCAAATATTTCGCAATACAAACTTTATATGAAACATACACGAGCCACTAAAAAGGCTTTAAGCTTTAAATCAGCTATCAAAATAACCACAAAGTTTGAAAAGACGAAAGATGTAACTAAACAGGAAAATATTTTCTCACATGGTTGCTTCTGTATCAAAAATAAAATCCCTATCGCCAAGTTAAAAACAAACCGTCATATTTTTTCTTCCGTCTCTTTTGCTTGGAAAACAACACAAGAGAATCAGGAGAATCATATAACTTCATTCCTATTTCCAAAGGCAATACGTAGGAGTGGCTAAAAGATGCTTGGCCCTTGGAGTAGTCAGTCCGAAAACTTCGGTCATTTCCATCCCGGTGGGAAGCATACCATTTGGGAGTTCCCAATCAAAACAGTGCACAAGTTGTGCTAGAACCAACTTGACCAATATCAGTCCTAGCTGCAATCCAGGGCAACCCCTTCTTCCGGAGCCAAACGGGATAAGTTCAAAGTCTCTTCCTTTGAGATCAATACTATTTTTCGCAAACCTTTCAGGGACGAATTTCTCTGGATCAGTCCATGCATTGGGGTCTCTCCCAATTGCCCATACGTTTACAACGATTCGTGATTTTTTTGGTATGTGAAAACCGTTGACCGTGCAGTCTTCCATGGCTGCACGAGGAAGCAACATTGGTGCTGCAGGGTGCAGCCTAAAGGTTTCCTTTACTACCATGTCCAAGTACTCTAGCATTTCTAAGTCTGATTCTTCCACCATTCTTTCCATGCCCACTACAGTCTGGAGTTCTTTTTGGACTTTCTTTAGTACCCTTGGGTGCTTGATGAGTTCAGACATCGCCCACTCTACCATTGTTGCTGAAGTATCCATTGAGGCCACAAGCATGTCCTGTAACAGAGGAAATTCATTGGATTACCATATACATATGACGATACTAGAAATGTACGAGTATCAGACACTTTTTGATGTGAAGATCATACCAACATTAGGGCTTTTATATTTGGTCGTTCGATTCGGTATTCCGATTCTGCTGACCCCATAAAGCTCAACATGACATCAGCAAAGTCCTTGGTTTTACCATGTTCGTCTTTGGACCGGATATGCTCTTCAATGATCTTGTCAAAGAAGTCATCAAACACCTTTCCGAGACATGCTTCATCCGCTTTAGTCAAGTGGAGCAATGAAAGGAATGTAATCTGCCAAGTTAGGAGTTGCAGTCAAGTACAATGTCTCTTCGATTACAGCATTGAAACCCCTTTCATGAAATTCCTCATCCAAATACTTCTTTCCGAAAACCATTCGGCAGCTCATATCCCAATTAACAGTCATGATCATGCTGCTAAGATCGACAACAACACGTTCACGAGCAGCCTTTTGAATGAAATCGATCAAAAGGCCAATCTCTTCTTTCCTCATGGCTTTGAAAGGACTAATTTTAGCATTACTAAGCAGTTCTAGAGTGCACATCTTGCGCATGTCACGCCAATAAGCTCCATACGGACTAAAGGTCACGTTCTTTTGCTCCCAAGTTATGTACTTTGCAGTTTCATGAGGCGGTCTGGTAGCAAAAACAAGGTCATGGGTCTTGAGGAAAAGCTCTGCAGCTTCAGCGGACGAAACAATAACGGTAGGAACAAGGCCTAATCTCATATGCACAATTGGACCATATTTTTGGGCTAATTTATGCATATCATGATGTGATAATTTCCCTAATAAGTGCAGGCTTCCAAAGATAGGAAACCCTTTTGGACCAGGAGGCAGTTTCTTCTTCTTGGCCGTGTTTTTCCATAGCTTCGCTTGCAGAACATAAGCAACTACGATAAATACTATAAGTATAGGCCAAGTCCACGCCATTGTTTGCTCTTTTAACGGAGCAAACTGATCTCTTATCTCCGAAATATAGGCCGACCTAGTGTCTATGTTCTTGAAGCTGCATCTATGTCCATGAAATTAAGGAGAAAATGATAAACAAAATTTTAGTTAGATTTCAGTAAGAATTGAACCTCCAACGTTTCTACATATTACAGTGACACCTTTTTGACCGAATTTAATAACATCGACGCTCCTTGTCTATTGAATTTTTCAAAATTCCCATGACAACCTTCAAAAGATAGGAAATGGATTCGGCTAATATATCTGATGAGTATCCAAAAAAAAAAAAAAAAAACCCTGAACTAAAGTAAACTAAACTGTTAATATTACCAGCTCTGCTAAAATAGTGAATCACAGAGCCAAATTTACTCAGAATTACAAACTGATGTATTATCTCCATGACAAAATATATAATAAATAAATAATAAAATAAAAGGAGTAGAAGCTTACTATTTTTAGCTCTTTTAGATCACTTGTAACGCCCAGAAGATCTGATTTTCCCTAACACACCTAAGTTGTGGAAATAAATCTGTTTAGTAAAAAAGGTTTTATTATGATTGAGTGTATCCCGTTAAAATGTGTGTAGATTCAAATTAGTTTGATATTCAACTCCACCTAATAATCAATATAAACAAATCTAATGGATCCCTCACGTTTCCATAACGCTAACTATAATGCGATATAAGTGCCAACTAGGCTTAACTCTATCAAATATTAGTATATCATTGATGAATCATCGTAAAACTCAATAAAAAATACGGCCATTTCAAAAACCAAAAGTTCTATTTTTTTTTGTTTTTAAGGAATGGTTAGAAAACGGCCACCCATCTAGTTTTTGCTTTAGGGGAAAGGTGTGAAGAGCCAAAACATGTCTAGTAACAGAGCCACCATTAAGTTTTGTTTATTCATTTTCTTTCTTAGTTGTTCCGGTTGAATTTATAAAATATTATCCAAATATGACAACATGGCCAACGACTACAGAAAATAAAATATTTAAAATCATTCACAAAAAACTCTAAAGGTTAATTATTTGAAAAAGCGAAGCAAGCATGATAATTTATTTTTTCATAATAGATGGCTTAAGAACTGGGTAGCCTACTTTCGTTGATTTAGTGACTGTAGTCGTCCACAGATTAATGTTCTGGGAAATAACCGTCAAGGTACAAGGAAATTAACGTTCTGTAAGGAGATTCTTCAAATACTTCATCTCATTCTCAACAAGGGGAAAAAATGGGTAAGAAAGCATTTGCCCTTTTTGTTTTTGTAAATTCACTCAAAATTTTATGCTTTTCTCGGAAACACTGAGAAAATTGCTTCAGCATAGGGTAGGTGGATTCTATTCATTCTTACCCCCTTTTTTTTTTTTTTCTTTTTTAATAGTACTGGCATGCTATATTATTTGGCTGGAATTCTTTCTCCTATATTTTTTATGAAGATAAGGTTCAACTCATCCATAGTAGAAAGCTGAAAAATGTTGTGTTGTCGGCGTTGATCTGCAGATATTGGCCAAGAGGTATAATGAGTTCGTCTCTAGACACCGACACCGCATCCATTTTATGCTCTAATTTCAGTAAGTACGGTCTATTCATCAGTTTTTGAGGCAAAGACAGCCATAAAGAATGCGAGAAGAAAGTCAAAGTCTACATAAATGAGCAAACTCTTAAGAAAGGGGGGGAAATTTGACCTGGACTCTTGAAAGCAATTCAGGAATCAAAAATTTCACTAATCATTTTTTCGGAAAATTACGCATCTCTACATGGTGTTTGGATGAAGTAGTGCCCATACTCAAGTGCAGGGAAGAGAAGGAGCAAATTATTATACCTATCTTTTACGATGTAGATACTTTAGATGTGCGGAACTAAAAGGGCGATTATGCTCATGCTTTTGCTGCACATGAACAACGTTTTCAAGATGGAACTGGAAAATTGCATGAGTGGAAAGTTGCACCGGTAAAGGCGGATTCACGCGACAGGTAATTAAAAATAAGATATGAGGTTACTGTTGGTTTTTTTGAAAATTTACCAAGTTTAGAGCTTGAAAGATATTTTTTAGGAAAGAGTTAAAATTTCTAGTATTGTCCATTGTTTCAAAGATCTTCGTCAAGAAAACATTTAAATGAAGAGTAATTAATTAAAATAATCATTAAACTTTTTAAAAATAATAATTTTTAAATTTTAATAAAAAAAGATTATAAATTTTTAAATATTAATCATTTTAATTATTTTCATCTAAAACCGTTTAATTTTTAATAAATCTTACTCAAATAATCATTTTTATAATAAAAAAATCAAAATATCCTCCAATTTTCTATTTCCGTTCTCCCTCAGTGGGACTGTGCCCCCCCCCCTCTCTCTCTCTCTCTCTCTCTAACCTTTGCAAACTCTATCATGGTACACTCCTCTTCTTGAGACTTGTTCCGGATCGTCAAGCAGCAATCTCTCCCTGATGATCATTCTCCCACGCCGCCACTTCCTCTGCCTTAAACGAGCAGTAGCAGCCTCGTTGTCGCTGAGGCACTCTTTTCCATGATCTACAGTATGCGGGTGATTCCTCGCTCGCAGTCGGGGTGGAGTAGCAGGAAGGGAGAAACAGCTAGCGCCTGATTCTCGATCGGAGTCAGAGGTTACAAGAAGTCCATCTCCGGCAAGCAGTACTTGTGGGCAGGGTGGACTCCATCTCAGATCGCATAGATTGCCACTGCCTCTCTCTCTCTCAGATCACCACCACCATCACCGGCATCGGGCCCAGATCGCCATCACCATCACCATCACCATCACCGACGTCCCGACGTCGCGATCAAGCCCTAGCCTGGCGATCTTCGGCCAGATCGTCGATCCCCCCACAGATCCGGTGCCTCTCTCCTCACTGTCGCATCGCCGGAACTGGGCCACTGACCCATGAGCTCCCTTCCGCCGCCCCCAAAACCGTTTGTCTCCGTTGTGCCGCCCCAGCCGAACATCCGAAATCGCGATCTCTGGTGACGGCGGCGGTCCGGGTGGGTTTGCCAGAGCAAAAACGAAAAAAGGGGTTTCTCAGGCTTTTTGTTTTGTTTTGTTTTGTTTTTATTTGTTCATTGTTTTGTTTCAAAAAAAAAAAAAAAAGTTCATTGATAGATTACTAAAATGTCTTTTCATTTTAGGCTGCATGTTTTTAAAATTTAATATTTTTGAACATAAATAATTAAGATCGTCAATATTTACAAAATTTAAGATGATCTTAACCAAAATTAAAAAAAATAAAAATTAAATATATTTTTTTTAATTCAAAGAATATTTTGATCAATTATTTTTAAATGAATTTAAAAAAAAAAATTTAAATACAACTGACTAATTAGACCAACATGGATAGATTTTTGTCCGCGTTTTCCGTCGAAAACAGCACACACACAAGAGAAAATGATAGTTTGTAAAAGTGGATGGAAAAATTATAATTTGGAGGGTAATTGTTTTTTTTCAGAAGTTGCTAACTAAACAAATGCATGGACAAAGGACCAAAACTGCTAGAAAAATAAATTATGCATTTCGCAATTTTATCTCTTCTTTTAAAAACTAAAGTATCACGACCTCAAAGAAAACAGTGAATAAGATGGACCATTTCTATTTTCTCATCTGTAATAGTTCTGGCGGGAGATCTCTAAACGACACCCTTGTCAGCGTCGGATAAAGGTATATGTACTCTCCCCTCCTCCTTTCGTTCTGTTTTTGCCAAGGTTCCCTCTTTTCGTTTGCTAGGAGCAAGAAATTGAGTAGACAAGTTAATCTATCTATGTTTTCCTTTCCTCTCAAAATTCCACAACAAAAATTTTTAACATCTCAACCGTTGAAAAGTAATCTAACGGTCAAAAAAATTTACTAAATTGATGGGGTGAAAAAGCATAGTAGAGTTGTCTTTGTTCGTTTTGGGCAAAAAAAGGTTTTACTATGCTTGAGTGGATCCCATAAGTAAAATGTATGTAGATTCAAAATTAGTTTGATATTTTAAACAAATTGGGACCCAACAAGTTTTTTCAACTCAACTATAAACAAATTCAATGGGTCCCACACGTTTACATATTATCACCTTGGAAACGCTAACTATAATGTGATGTAAGTGCCAACTAGGGTGATTGGGGGTTATCCGTGATGACCGTCTTGTCATATATTGGTATATCATTTATGAATGTAAAACTCAATAAAAAGTTATGGGACTACTTTCGTTGACTTAGTGACTGTAGTCGTCCACAGATTAAGTTATGAGAAATAACCAGTACGAGGAAATTAACGTTCTGTAAAAATATTCTTCAAAAGACTTCATCTCATTCTCAACAGGGGGAAAAAATGGATAAGAAAGCATTTACCCTTTTTGTTTTTGTAAATTCACTCAAAATTTTATGCTTTTCTCGGAAATACTGAGAAAATTGCTTCAGCATAGGGTAGGTGGATTCTATTCATTCTTACCCCTTTTTCTTTCTTTTTTAATAGTACTGGCGTACTCTATTATTTGGCTGGAATTCTTTTTCCTATATTTTTTTATGAAAACAAGGTTCAACTCATCCATAATAGAAAGCTGAAAAATGTTGTGTTGTCGGTGTTGATATGCAGATATTGGCCAAGAGGTATAATGAGTTCATCTCTAGATACTGCATCCACTTTTTGCTCTAATTTCAGTAAGCACGATGTATTCATCAGTTTTCGAGGTAAAGACACTCGTAAACGGTTTACAAGCTATCTTTATGAGGCTTTATGCGAGAAGAAAGTCAAAGCCTACATAGATGAGCAAACTATTAAGAAAGGGGAGGAAATTTCACCTGGATTCTTGAAAGCAATTCAAGAATCAAAGATTTCACTAATCATTTTTTCGGAAAACTATGCATCTTCTACATGGTGTTTGGATGAGTTAGTGCACATACTCAAGTGCAGGGAAGAGAAGAAGCAAATCGTTATACCTATTTTTTACGATGTAGATCCTTCAGATGTGCGGAACCAAAAGGGGAGTTATGCTAATGCTTTTGCTGCACATGAACAACGTTTTAAAGATGGAACTGAAAAACTGCATGAGTGGAGAGTTGCTCTAGAAAAGGCAGGCAGTCTAGCTGGGTGGGATTCACACGACAGGTAATTAAAACTAAGATATGAGATTACAGTTGGTTTCTTTTAAAATTTACCAAGTGTAGAGCTTGAAAGATATTTTTCGGGAAAGATTCTAGTATTGTCAGTTGTTTCAACAATCTTCTTGAAGAAAACATTTAAATGAAGAGTAATCGACCAAAGTACCCTCCAATTTTCTCCTCTCTCCCTCAGTCCTTCTGTCTCCCCTCTCTCCTTGAACACTTTTCTATTTCCGAGAAAGTGGATGGAAAAATTATAATTTGGAGAGTAATTGTTCTTTTCAGTAGTTGCTAACTAAACAAATGCACAGACAAAGGAACAAAACTGCTAGAAAAATAAATTATGCATTTCGTAATTTTATCTCTTGTTTTAAAAACACAAGTATCACGACCTCAAAGAAAAAATAAATGAAATACTAGTAAAAAGATATATTTCAACTAAACATGTTGCTGGACTAAATAAGAGCATCATTGACTAAAGCTGAGAATGCATCCTAAGGAAAGGATTCATCTGATTAACAATATTAAAAAAGAAAAAATCAAAAACAAAGGAAGAAAAAAACTAGTTTAAGTGTTCCACGGTTGTCTGCTGAGTATGCCATTTTATCTATTTTCCTCTCCATAGCCTCTGCAAAAATGACCGCTTTGGTATTGAGTGAGTAGCTCAACAAGTAATTCTAAGAAGCCTCTCAAAATTCTCTCCCCAGTTTTTATTCTTCCTTTACTAATATTTATGAAATCTAACCTCTAACTAATTATTTTTTTCCTATGCATTCTAGGTATGAACCAAAATTAATTAAGAGGATTGTCGAAAATGTTTTGAGTAAATTAAATTATAGCGCATCGCGTACCACTGGATTCGAGTTCACAAATCTGGTGGGAGTGGATGGACCCCTAGAGAAAATATCATCAATTCTCTTTCGCTCATCAGATGTTCTCATACTAGGCATTTTGGGGATGGGTGGTATAGGCAAGAGCACCCTTGCTCGAATAGTTTTCCACAAACTATCTTTTCAGTTCGAAGGCTGTTGTTTTCTTGAAAATATTAGGGAAGAATCGAAAAGACATGGATTGGCTTATTTAGAATCCAAGCTTTTCTCAGAACTACTGGAAGAAGAAGACATAGATGTGGTAAACCACTTTGTAAGACGTAGAATACAGCAACAAAAGGTGCTTATAGTCCTGGATGATGTTGATGATCTAGAACAACTGGAGCGTTTAGCTGGAGATCGAACTTCGTTTGGATCTGGAAGTAGAATTATTATAACAACAAGATACACGAGTTTGCTCTATTATTATGGTGCTGATATGATTTACCGGGCCCATCCATTGAATTATGGTGAAGCCCTTAAGCTCTTTTTAATGAATGCCTTTGGAGGTGGACGCTCTTTTAATGAAGATTACGTTAAGTTGGCAAGGTCAATGGTAGCTTTTTCTCGGGGACATCCTTTACTTCTTAAAGCTTTGGGTTCCTCCCTTGGAGCTGGAGCCATGAAGAAATGGGAGAGTACATTGGAGAAATTGAAAAGTATTTACTCTGGATCTTTCCTTCAGACATTAAGATTGTGTTTTGAGGGTCTAGATGATGTGGAGAAAGATATTTTACTTCACATAGCATTTCTCAAAGGAAAGAACAAGGATTTGATAGAAAGAAAACTGTAAAAGTCTGGAAATTTGTCTGGAAGAAAAGGAATTCATGCCCTCACCGAGAAGAATTTTATAGGCATTAAACGTGATGGTGAGGTTTGGATGCATGATTTGGTACAAGAAATGGCGTGGGACATTCTTCGTCAAGAATCCACTAAAGAGCCTGAACAGAATAGTTGGTCATTGATTACTCAAGCTATTTATCATGTTTGGAGAACCAACAAAGTAAGTATCAGATTCGTATAACTAGAAATTTGATCTTTTTCTAGATTGATACAATGTTAAATTTTTCTTTTTGCTACTAATTATCAGGAGATTGGTGCCATAGAAGAACAGTACTTTGACGTGTCAAGGATTGAGTACGAAGAGCTACAACCAACACTTAAAATGTTAGGAAAGAGGTATGTTACATAATACGAGATTTATCATTTTATACTAACTTTGTCAAACCATATTTCTCTGTTCAATCAATTAGCAAAATTTAAAAGTTTCTATAAATGAATTCTATCGCATTTTTCAATTAAAAGTTGACAATCAACAATTGAAGAGTTGGTTTATATTACAGTTCTCACCCTGCATTGTCAATTTCTTCCTCAATTGTTTAGGTATTATCCCCCAAAGTATTTTCCATCGACGATTAACCAACACAATCTTGTTGGAGTTGACTTACCCAGTAGCCAGCTTAAGCGATTTTGGAATGAGATACAGGTATTTTGTAATTCAATTTTTTAATTTCTAGAATTCTTGGAAGTTTATGCTGATTTTCTTTTATATGTCAAAACAAGTATAGAGCGACTTCAAGCTAATCAAATACCAATTGACAAAATTCACACCTTCTCTAGTAGCTATACACTTTGCATTATGGGGAAAACATTTTTTTTTTCCAGGAAACTGTTGGAAACAACCCTTAGCACACACCCACTATCATCCAGAAACACTTTACCCAATATGATTGCGGAATCACAACAAAAGCATAAAAAATGATGAGCCCTCCTAAAGGCTAAAACCCGTTGATTTATGTTACAGGATACATCATCGAATGTTAGATTATTCATTTCATATCAAGGACAGTGGAGTAACACACAGGGTCGTTGGAGTTTTGATGGGGGAAAGGCGAAAGGAATAACAGTTTCAAGGGACATAACTTACCACGACTTGGTGGCAAAACTTTGTAGCAGTTTAATGGTTGATCGCTCGCTGCATGATCTGGACATGAGGTTCTTAGTTAATTCAGCTGTTCCAATGCCACCTTTTGAGGTCGAAAATGATGAAGATGTTAACTTTTTTCTCGGTGAAAATTCTGGGAAAGACAGTCCGCGTTATCCGTTATGTATTTCCTTAGGCAGACGAGATATTGGCCAACATGTATCAGTTGGTAATTAACACGCTTCCCGTGATACAAATCTTAATTTTCTTTAGATTGTTTGATGAATTTAGGACTTTTTTAACCTTTCGTACTCTTACTCGGGGAAAAAAAAAAACAAAACAAAACAAAATTAAAGTAATAATGAAGTTGAAAAAAATGAACAAATAACTAGGTGCCACGAAATCCTTCATTAAGTAATAGTAAATGATCTACACCGAGTACTCGTGTCGTTTCATGACGAATGATGGCATCAAAATATTCTACACCAAACAATGTGCAGAGAATTAATAATTATTTTTTGACAAGTAAAATATATCTTTTTTTTTCTATTTTTAAATAGAATCTCCCATTTAAAAAAGCGACAATTTGCCTGCCTTTTTTGGTAAAAATTGAAAAAACAAATAATTTAAGATTTTTTAAACTCGAATTTAAGCCCATATTTGGTGTGCACACTTAAGAAGAAGTTTTGGAGATATTTTGAATCAAGTTTGAGTTGATGTTTTGAATTGTGTGTTTAGTTAAAAATGAACTATTTGGAGTTAAAGAGTGTAAAAAATTAAAATATATTATAGAAAAAAATACGAATTTTGTTTTAATAATCTCGTTATTCTATATACTAAAACAAATATTCTCATTTCGACTTAACATGAGAAATTTATAAATTTTTAAAATTTGAGTTTTTAAAATAGATTTGGAGATGTAAATGGTGAAATTGGTTAACTTTGAAAATTTTTTATTGTAACATCGGCCAAAGATTTTACACCCAAAAAACTATACACATGACTATTCTAATTTGTATGGTTAATACCCCCACAATTAACAAAAATACTAAAAAGGAAAAACAAAAACAAAAACAAAACAAAGATGTTAAATACCCATTTTTTCTGGTTATCCCATTTCCATAATGTCCATCTAAGTCCTTCATTCTCAATTAATTCTTTCTTCAAAGAGAAGGTAAATTAGAAAAAATAAATCTAGAGAATATTTTTTTTAATTAATACTCTTTTCATTTAATGAAAAGAACCGTAGCAACAGCCCCAAACTAAAAGAAAGAAGCATCCAATCACATAATCAGAAACCCAAAACCCAGCTCCTAAAAGAAAGAAGCATCCAATCACACACTCACCCTTGGGGACAAGGCATTTTTAGGGGGAAAGGAATCATATGATCCTCCAAACTTTCTTTTTTACATATATTTTTTTTTGTTATTACTTGTAGAGTTTATTTTGGTTAATCTAAATTTGTTTGAATAGGTTAAACTAGTTTTTATTGGTAGTTTTAAAGTTTTACGTTTATAGGGAAGTGGATTTTCTTGTTTTTTTTGTTTTTTGTATTTTCTAGTTGCCTCCTCTTGATTTGGTCTAACAATTAGAAGGGGGGAAAAAAAATGGAAACGAAAAGAAAACAGTAGATTTTGCTTCAAATATTTCGCAATACAAACTTTATATGAAACATACACGAGCCACTACAAAGGTTTTAAAGCTTTAAATCAGCCATCAAAATAACCACAAAGTTTGAAAAGACGAAAGATGTAACTAAACAGGCAAATATTTTCTCACATGGTTGCTTCTGTATCAAAAATAAAATCCCTATCGCCAAGTTAAAAACAAACCGTCATATTTTTTTTCATCTGTCTCTTTTGCTTGGAAAACAACACAAAAGAATCAGGAGAATCATATAACTTCATCCCTATTTCCAAAGGCGATACGTAGGAGTGGCTAAAAGATGCTTGGCCCTTGGAGTGGTCAGTCCGAAAACTTCGGTCATTTCCATCTCGGTGGGAAGCATACCATTGGGGAGTTCCCAATCAAAACAATGCACAAGTTGTGCTAGAACCAACTTGACCAATATCAGTCCTAGCTGCAATCCAGCGCAACCCCTTCTTCCGGAGCCAAACGGGATAAGTTCAAAGTCTCTTCCTTTGAGATCAATACCATTTTCCACAAACCTTTCGGGGACGAACTTCTCTGGATGAATTTCAAACATTAATGTGGACGTTTTTTCTAAGTGTCTTATGTAAAATCCCATATTACCAGATTATACTTTATTTTAAGGGATTTGTTAAAATTAATGTACATATCCGTTTTAAACATATGATATCTCATTTTGAAGCTTAAGATGTCTATTTACAGTGGTAAAGTTATTTCCTTTATTACTTGAGTGATTCATGCCATCAACTTAGGTTTTGTTATTGTTGGTTTCACATTTGAACTACAAATCCAGATTTATAGGTAAGATTAGAAAAATCATAACAATTTACTTACAAGTCCAATAAGACAAAAGATATGTCATTGGAAACTTATAATGTCTATTTTGTATGATAAGAACAGTTTTATAAGAAATTAAGGTTTACTAACTCAAAAATTACAAAACCCGTGACTAGTATAGGGTTCCAGCAAGGATTTTCGGTTCGTAATCCAAATTTGTAAAATTCGTCAAAAATTGCACATTTATCCAGTCAAGGCGTAAGATACCTTGTTGGAAAGCTTGAAGAATATAGTTTTTAGATCTATAACTTATAATCCAAAATTTTGAGTCTAAAGGGTTCGGAGTACAACAAACCCGTGGCTATGTTGTGTCTCGGATTTTCATTTTCTCTCTAGTTTTGTATCACAATTTCAAGGGCACATAACTTTAGACATATAAAAGCAAATCAAGTGATTCCAAAGCCTAAAATGAAGCTTATCTTCTTTAGAATATTAAAATATAATTTATTTTTCATACCAAAGTTTTCAACACATGCTATATTACCACAACATCTATAAACTTTAACAAGGTTCATAGATCTTACCGAAATGCTCCGGAGATCCTTTAAGATCTCAAACCTTCCAAGTTCTTCACAAAACTTTTCCTAAGTAAGAAGAAGTCTAATATTAAGATCATAACTAAACATCATGCTTTAGTTCTCCAAAAATGACTAAAACATAAAGAATACCACTAGGTTACCTCTAGTAAAACGTCCTCTAACTCCGTCTTACACTTCTTCGATCTTGGGGACGAGGTTTCTTAGAGCTTGAAAATGGATGGAGAAGGGTGCTAGAGATGTGTTGGAGGTGGAGAATAGTGTTGGTGGTTCTTCTTTTGTTTTGAGCTTGGTTGTGGCTAGAGAGCTAGGGTTTTTTGAGTTTAACCTGTGTGAAAGTAAAGTGAGGTGTTAAGGGTTTGTGCTCAGCCAACTTTCACCCTAAGAGAGCTGTATTTTGAGGGGCAAGATTAGAAAATTTTTGGCTGATATCTCCCTTCATTGCCGCCACTTCAAAGGAGGGTTTGGAATGAAAATTTTGGTTCAACAAGCCTGAGACAAGGTGTCATTTTCACTTATCTCTTCTTTAGGTCAACTTGCCTAAATAAACCATGTCATTTCTTACACAAGGTTGCATGCATGCAACACTTCCTTCTTTTCTTTATTTGTTCAACTTTCTTCTTGTTTCTTGAACCAAAAATCCGGATCCTCCCAAGCCTTTCTCATTTTTATTTTGTTTTTCTTTCTTTCAATTTCCACCATTGATTCAAGGTTATCATCTTCATTCTCATCCATTAGATCTTCCAATACTCTAATTCTTACCCTAAGTTCTTATTGGTCATTTAACATCCAAAGTTTGGCCATTGATTTACCTAGGAGACTCTAGCATTAAATCTACACCATTGATTTCAAATCAAGCATAATTTTTGATCAATTTTCCACCTTTGGATTTCCTAAGAGTAAACACTAATAATTCATCTTCTATCCATATAATACATTAATTCTCAATCATGCTCTCAAAGCTTGACTATTGATATGATCAAAATAAATACTAACATCATTAAATCGATCGATTAATAAAAATCGGGGATCTTCCCAAAAATTATCGTTATCCCCCTAATGCGACATAATAAATTTTTTGTACAAATTTATATGTCATTCAATTCAACTTTTATGTATTTAAAATTTCTCATTTAAATAGAGAAATTCAACATCGTTAAATCATCGACATCATCACACCGATAGTATATATGCAGTCGTTCATGATTTTGAAATTTGATATTCATCAAAATAATTTATTTGAAGTATATTAATGAAGGAATCCATAATAATAATTCATGAATCAAGCTTATGAATTTCTAGGACGTCACAGTGCCGCCGTACGGTCCGGCAGCCATACACAAGACATTACCATCACAAAGTTTAAAAGAGCCCTCATATATTTTATTTATATGCTCTCAATTTTTATTGCAAGAAAACACAGAAAGTATGAATACTCATCTTAACAGAACGACTAAAATTTAAAAAAGACATCACGAAAATAAGCACAAATTAGGAGATATGAAGGCGATATGTTGGAATGGCTAGAAGATGGTTGGCCCTCGGAGTTGTCAAGCCAAACACTTCTGTCATGTCCACCTCAGTTGGCAGCAGACCATTTGGGAGTTCCCAATCAAAACAATGCACAAGTTGTGCCAACACCGACTTGACCACAATCAGGCCTAGCTGCATTCCAGGGCAACCTCTTCTTCCCGCACCAAACGGGATAAGCTGAAAGTCTCTTCCCCTGAGATCTACACTACTTCCTTCAAACCTTTCTGGGAAAAACTTCTCCGGATCAGTCCAAGAGTTGTGGTCTCTCCCAATTGCCCATAGGTTTATGAAGATGCGTGATTTTTGTGGTATGTGGAAGCCGTTGACTGTGCAATCTTCCAAGGCTGCATAATGAAGCAACAATGGCACCACTGGATGTAGCCTCATGGTCTCTTTTACTACCATGTCTAAGTAATCTAACCTTTCTAAATCTGATTCCTCCACCACTCTGTTCATCCCCACCACAGTTTCTAGCTCTTCCTGGACTTTCTTTAGTATGCTCGGGTGCTTCATGAGTTCCGACAATGCCCACTCTATAGTTGTTGCTGAAGTGTCCAATGAGGCTACAAGCGTGTCCTGCAGGATAGCAAATTCACGGTTTTGCCATATATGTATAATAAGATTATATTAAGAAAATATTTTCTGTTAGAACAATCAAATGTAAAGTTCATACCAACATCATAGCTTTGATATTAGGCCGTTCGATACGGTATTCTGACTCTGTAGACCCCATGAAGCTTAACATGACATCAACAAAGTCTTTGGTTTTGCCATCTTCATCCTTTGATAAAATATGATCGTCGATAATCTTGTCAAAGAATTCATCAAACACCTTTGCAAAAACCTTCATGCGCTTTGTCAAGCCCTGCAGGTCAAGCGGAGCAACGAAAGGAATGTAATCCCCCAAATTGGGAACTGCAGCCAAGTACAACATCTCTTGGATTACAGCCTTGAAACCCCTCTCGTCGAATTCCTCGTCCGAATACTTCTTCCCGAACACCATCCTACAACTCATATCTACATTCAAGGAAATAATCTTCGCGCTGAGATCAACGGCAACACGATCGCAAGCAGCCTTCTTGATGAACTCGATCAAAAGGCCGGTTTCTTCTCTCCTCGTGGCTCTGAAAGACATGATTTTGACGCTGCTAAGCAGTTCAAGAGTGCACAACTTGCGCATGTCACGCCAATAAGGTCCGTAAGGAGCAAATATCAAGTTCTGTTGCTCCCAGGACATATGCTTCGCAGCTTCATGAGGAGGTCTGCTAGCGAAAACAAGGTCATAGGTCTTGAGAAACAGCTCCGCAGCTTCGGGGGATGAAACAATAATGGTGGGAGTGAGGCCTAATCGCATATGCATGATTGGACCGTACTTTCGGGCTAATTTGTGCAAATCACGATGTGGAAGTTTCCCTAATAAGTGGAGGCTTCCGATTAGAGGGAACCCTTTTGGACCAGGAGGTAGTTTCTTCAAATTCTTCTTGCTTTTCCATAGATTTGCTCTTAGAAAGTAGACCACCACAACGACTAGTACAGCCCACATCCAAGCCATTCTTTGAGATCCGCAGAGCTGAAAGATTGGTTGAAATGTATTGCAAGCTCTTTGGGACAGCTACTAAGAATATTTTATGATGCTAAACTTGAAATGCAAAAAACCAAGTCAGAAAACGAGGTTTTATCAGACTTCAATGTCTTTATCAGATCCTTTATTTTCAAATCTTATCTCCACGTGAAAAGCTCTCTTGTGTTGATAAAATTTATAGGGTGATGAGTTATGGTTTTTGATATTTAATTATCCGAAATAGTTGTACCAAATTAAGCTTTCGCATTTAAAAAAAAAAAATACTAAACTTATCTGTAGTTTCTGAAGAACGTGACGGCCAATATGTAAATAACTTAAAAAATATATTTCTAAGTGTTTGTGTGTGTGTGTGTATTCTAAATAATAAATCAATGTATTGATTAATAATGTTTCGATTTTCATTTTCATTGTTTATTTGCTTATTCAAACCCCCCCCCAAAAAAAAGTCAGCGAGCACTCGACATTTTGCAGAGCAAATCTGAAGTTTTCATTATTTAATATTCAATTATTTCGCAAACCACACCATAACCGTCCATTTTTCAAGAAAATGAGCAATTAGGGAATATGTACATAAAGATACCCGTTACTTTTTGTTAATACAATAGAAATATACGATCTATGATAAGTATAAGTTTATACCATTAATATTCAATTTTTAAAAAACAAAAAAAGCAAAGAGAAAACTTGAAAAATAGGAAAAAATATATATATTCTCATTCTCACCTATTACAAGAATCAATGCATCAATATATAAATGAGATTGACTCCATATACAACTAATAAACTAACATAGTTAGGATACATTTCCTGCAATCAGATAATGACACCTAATATACAAATCATGGATGGAAAGATCACAAATAATTACAAGGATCAATGAAATTAATCGACAAATCTCAACAAATCCACTTTAAAAAACAACAAATCTTCTACCTAAAAAAAATACATTTTTCTTTGTTTTGGGTTTTTTGAAATGTAATTAAATATTTTTCTTTTCTTGGAGGGATATAATTGTCATTATATATAACTAAAATTGACTGTTGATCTCCTTTTTTGTATGAATATGAATTTGCTATACAAAAATGCCACAATATATAGGACGAGACTTAAGAAAAATGGTATACTTTTTGACGGTGTTAATAAATTTCTCAAAAGAAAAACATCCAAACTAAAATTCCCTTGTGTTGTAATAATTCGGATTACTGAGTAATGGTTTTAGGAGATTCACGTCCGACAAAAATTTACTGCTAACATGAAAACTTTGGTTAAATTTTAAAGAGAACTTTTAAGTCTTTCCCTATGATAAATGCACAAAAATGCACTTTGGTTCATGGCTTTTATTAAATAATTTGAACTTTAGTTAGATATTTCCATCATTTTAATTCACCCAAACTAAAATTCCCTTATGCTGTAATCATTCAGATTACCGAGTAATGTTTTTTCTTTTTTATGATATGTACAAAAATACACTTTTATTCATGTCATATATTAAATAATTGAAATTCTAAATAGATATTTTCAACATTTCAATTCAAAATATTTTATTTTAAAAATATTTAATCTCAATTTATTTTAGTTAATAATCTATTTATTTTGTATTTATTCTATTGTGATTTATCTTCCCATTACTTTTCTTTCCTTTTTCTTTTTGCTTCTTTTTTAATTCTTCTCTACCTCAGGTGTGCGCCGTCGGCTGTTTCAGGCGTCCCTATGTGTCAACCCACTAGTAGCTCCCCTCACCCCAGTTCCCTGCGCACGAGCTTTTTTACATCACGTGGTCTTTGGGCCCGCATTTTCTTCTTCTAGCTGCCCGTGGTTCCTCTTCTTAGAAAGAATCTAAATGACACAAAATAATAATATTAGTTTAATATGATATAAAATTAAATTAAAACTTGTGTCATATTAGTCAAGATATGAGATTTTGTATTATGTTGGTCAATAGATTAAAAAAATATAGTTCTTTCGATAATATAACAATCATTAATCCCTATAAGAAAAATGATAGATCGTGTAGTCTTATTATGTAAATAATACATAACAAATTAGCTTTTGCATTTCTAAAAGAAGGAGGAAAAAAAATTATCTGTAATTTCTGAAGAATGTGACGGCCATTATGTAAATAATGTAATAAATATATTTCTAAATGTTTGCGGGTGCGTGTGTGTATATATGTATATGTATATGGCTGGAAGGGTGAATAGGATCGGATGTCCTGAAATTGAAAGTATTCTGTGCTGTGCCTCATCTTACAATTGTATTCTAAATAATTAATCAATGTATTGATTAACTATGTTTCGGTTTTGACATTTTCATTGTTTATTTGTTTATTCAAACCCAAAAAAGACATTAAAAAAAAAAAATCAGCGAGCAATACATAAAGATACCCGGTATTTTTTGTTTATTCAAAAAAAATATACGATCTGTGATAAGTATAAGTTTATACCATAGGTGATCAACATTCAATTTTTTAAAAAACAAAAAAAGCAAAGAGAAAACTTGAAAAAAAGGGAAAAAAATATTTTCTCATTCTCACCTATTACAAGAGCAATGCATCAATATATAAATGAGATTGATTCAATATAAAACTAATAAACTAATATATTTAGGATACATTTCCTACAAACAGATTATGACACCTAATATACAAATCATGGAAAGAATAAAAAAAATTACAAGAATCAATGTAATTAATCAACAAATCTCAAAAAATCCACTTTAAAAAACAACAAATCTTCTACCTAAAAAAATGCATTTTTCTTTGTGTTGGGTTTTTGAAATGTAATTAAATATTTTTCTTTTCTTGGAGGGGTATAATTGTCATTGTATCTAGCTAAAATTGACTGTTGATCTCCTTTTTTGTATGAATATGAATTTGCTATAAAAAAATACCTCAATATATTGGATGAGATTTAAGAAAAATGGTGTACTTTTTGACGGTGTAAATAAATTTCTCAAAAGAAAAACACCTCAACTAAAATTCCCTTGTGTTGTAATAATTCGGATTACTGAGTAATGGTTTTTAGGAGATTCACTTCTGACAAAAATGTACTGCTAACATGGAAACTTTAGTAAAATTTTTAAGAGAACTTTTAAGTCTTTCCCTATGATAAATACACAAAAAATGCACTTTGATTCATGGCATTTATTAAATAATTTAAACTTTAGTTACATATTTCCATCATTTTTGTTCACCCCAACTAAAATTTCCTTATGCTATAATCATTTAGATTACTGAGTATTGTTTTTTCTTTTCCTATGATGTGTACAGAAATACACTTTTGTTCATTTCATATATTAAATAATTGAAATTCTAATTAGATATTTTGAACATTTTAATTCAAAATATTTTATTTTAAAAATATTTAATTTCAATTTATTTTAGTTAATAATCTTTTTTTTTTTTTGTATTTATTCTATTGTGATTTTTATATTCAGCCTTTATCTACCCATTACTTTTTCTTTCCTTTTTCTTTTTCCTTCGTTTTTAACCTTTTTTTTTTTTTATTTTCTTTCTTCTGTACCTAAGTTGTGCGCCATCATTTGTCTCAAGCGCCCGTGTGTCACCGCATCAGTCGCCCCCAGTTCCCCACACATGAGCTTTCCTCCATCACGTGGTCTTTGGGCCCGTGTTTTCTTTTTCTAACTAGGTCGCGTTTCCACTTATGGGAAAGCACCTAATGACACAAAAAAAGTAAGATTAACTCAATAAAATATAATTAAATTAAAATTTATGTCATGTTAATCAAGATAAAAGAATTTATATTATATTGATCAATAGATAAAAAAATATGATTAATTGGATAATGTGACGGTCATTGGTCTCTAAAAGAAAAAAAGAGTAAATCGTACATCCCCATGTCACTTGGGAATGGATACATATGATGATTTATAAATAAAAAGACCATCTCTTAATGATATGAGACCTTTTAGGGTGAGTCCAAGAGTAAAACCGTGTAGGCATAAGACCTAAATTGAAAAATATCATATCAAAAAAAGACACGAATAATTACATATAATTTTCTCATCCTCTTTCCTTTCCTCCAGTTGGGCCATCACGATTTGCGCCCATGTCTCCGGCTCCAGCCAGAATAGCGCACAACAAGCAGCCCAGATTTCCTCCCACAAAGCATACAGCCTGTTTACTAGCCCTTGTGGTTTATTCTTGGACCAAAAATCCCTCCCCGGAGGTTGGACATTGAAGCCTATAAAAGTAAGGCTTTGTAGCAATCATAAAAATGTTTTTCCCGAGTCTTTTTTGGCTGAGTTTTTAAAGCGTTTTTATTTGTCTTTTCTTATTTTCTTTTCCATTTACATTTTCCATCTCATGTTTTCTTTATAGAATTTCATGAATTGTAAATTAGGCTAACTATTTTAGTGCATTCATGTGTTCAATTTGAGTTTGATTTTCATTTGTTTTGTAAAGATCATTGTCTTATTTACTTATCAGGAATAGGGAATGGGCGTCAATCACTTGTTTACTTTTTTTTTTTTTTTCCGTAAAATGAAAGTAAGAATGGTGGGTCTCACACCAATTTAAGATTTAAGAATAGGATTAGTAATCTCATACCCTCCTCCGAATTGTCTCCCAATCCTAATATTAGTATTACATTACCATCTTATCCTTAGTTACTTGTAAAACACAACCTATGCTATTTATTTTTATGAACTAAATATAACATATTTTATTACGTTGATATTGTACAATTGTTCTAAACTTTATCCTAATATATTAATATGTATCTATTTTTGAATTTTTTATTTTACTTATTTTAATTCTTTTTTAAAACTTTTTAAAACTCTTTTAAACAAAAAAAATTACAATTATTGTCTTAATATTAAAATGATTATTTTACTTTTGATTAATAGTATGATAATAAATATATAAATTTATCATTTTTAATTTCAAAAATACAATAAATGAAGGGGTATTACAAGTAAATTTAACTTTCTACAATAATTTACTAAAAAGAGTATTTTGTCGATTTTGAATAACTTGTAATAATAAGTCCGTTTGCTTTAACGTTGAGATTGAATCCATTGAAATGCATTTTGTATATTTTTATTAAGTTTAAATTCCATATTTTTATCAAGTAAAGTTATTTTGATAAGCTTAAAATTACCTTGTGCTCATGTGTTTCATACAAAGTTTCGGGTGTGATATATTATAAGCAGATCTCTGCAGTTTTATGATAAAAAGAGAATTTCCAATCATACTTTAAATGGATGCATACTTAGAAACAAAAAGAGAATTTCTAACGGCTTTGCTTTTTAATGACCAACAACTGAGTTTGTAATTCTCTAATTGATGGAGATATTTATCCTCATGTTCAAAAATGTTGGAATATATAAAAATTATAAAGGCCCACCTTCTAATAGCATAAAATTTTTAGGATGAATTAATAAGCTAACATGATATCATAACAGGAGATCCTAGGTTTGAACCTCATGTAATTGTACTCATTAACTCTTTTATTATCATTATTTATTAGATCTTTAATATGTTACATGCTTTTTATTTGTATCGTACTTTTCATTTAATATGTCAACATGTTTACAAATTATCAAGCCCATAAATGAGGAGAAGTGTTGGAATATAAAAATTTGGAAGTTTAACTTATGGATAATATTCTCTTTTTAATAATAATAATACAAAGGTTAAAAGGACATACCCACTTTGTATTACAGAAGTATCTCCCAAATCAATCATGCAAACATTATCCTATGCATTTTATCTCTTGGTAACTAAAACACAAAAGATAGTACTAGAAAACTATGATTTTAGACATAACAACGAAAAGTGTTATTTATCGCAACTGATGATTAGTACCTTTGGAATTTAACCAATCATAGAGCCAAGGTAAACTCTAGGACTGGTGAATTCTGACGAGGGTGATCCGAAGAGTTTTGCGCGATAACTTGTGATCGGTTAAAAAAGCTGGTTCTGAACATCACCAAAAGTGATATTTAGCATTCGCTTGCGGAAAAATAATTCTGAAGGCGACAAGTGGGAATGGCCTGAAGATGATTGGCCCTTGGAGTAGTCAAGCCAAACTCTTCTTCCATGTCCAGTTCAGTGTGAAGCATACCATTTGGCAGTTCCCAATCAAAGCAATGCACAAGTTGTGCCACAAGCAGCCTGACCACAGTCAGGCCTAGCTGCAGTCCAGGACAGCCTCTTCGTCCCGAGCCAAACGTGATAAGCTGAAAGTTTCTTCCCCTGAGATCAATACTACTCCCCACAAACCTTTCGGGGTAAAACTTCTCTGGATCGGTCCAAAAGTTAGGGTCCCTCCCAATCGCCCATGCGTTTACGATGATTCTTGACTTATTGGGTATGTGAAAGCCATCGACCGTGCAGTCTTCCATGGCTGCATAAGGGACTAACAATGGTGCCACTGGGTGCAGACTCAGGGTTTCCTTTACCACCATGTCTAAGTACTCTAACCTCTCTAGGTCGGATTCTTCCACCATTCTGTCCAGGCCCACAACTGTCTCCAGTTCTTTCTAGACTTTGTTGAGTACTCTCGAATGCTTGATGAGTTCGTATATTGCCCATTCTGTTGCCATTGCTGAAGTGTCCATTGAGGCTGCAAGCATGTCCTGTAGAAAAGAAAACTTATGACATTGAAATTATATGAACTTTAATTACCATAATAAGTAACTCCAATTATGTCTACACTCTCCGAGAAAGCTAGTTAGTAACTCTACTCTCTCAGATTTCTATAGATAAAACATAATATATGTATACATATATATAGATACAAATTTATGTATATGTTTTTCTCGTTAACGGCATGCTTAGGTGCACAGTATTGAATCTAAAATCCATAGTTTAATATATATACAGAAATGCCATATGATATACACTCAGATTGATTGACAAGAATATAAAGCACATTCGGATGTAAAAACTCGTACCAGAATTATAGCTTTGACATTAGTCCGTTCAATGCGGTATTCGGACTCTTCAGACCCCATGAATCTCAACATGACATCGACAAAGTCCTTGGTCTTTCCATCTCTATCCTTGGATTGGATATGCTCGTCGATGATCTTCTCGAAAAAGTCATCAAACACCCTGCAAACGTCCTTCATGCGCTTAGTCAATCCTTGCAGATCAAATGGAGCAATAAAAGGAATGTAGTCTCCGAGGTTGGGAATTGCAGCCAAGTGCATGCCCTCTTAGACAATGGCCTTGAAACCCCTCTCGTCAAATTCCTTGTCTGAGTATTTCTTCCCAAACACCATCCGACAAGCCATATCTGCGTTCAAGGACGTAATTCTGGCACTGAGATCTACAGCAACGCGATCAAGAGCAGCCTCCCAAATGGACTTAATTGCAAGCCCGATTTCTTCAACATGTATTTTTTTTTCCTTTCTTTTTTTGGGTTAAGTTTGAAAAAAAAAAGTCTTGATTTGTTCTATTTTAAATTACTTTTTAAACTAGTTTTTAATATACATTTTTTTGAATAGTTGTTCTCTCTCTCTCTCTCTCTCTCAAGAGCAGCCCGTTCATGCCAAAACCAACCCTTCTTTGTGCCCGCCAAATCGTGCCTATCAAATCAAGCCCGCCACAATCGCTTAATCTCATCTAATTTATCTTCGGCAAGTATATATAATTATATATATATATATTTATCTGTTGATTTTCTTTTTAATCAACATATGAAAAGAATAAATTAAGGTAAATAGTACAAGACTTTTATATGATTTGATTAATATCTTTTACCTTCTACAACTAAAAGGTTAGTCATTTGATAATTAGTCATGTAAAAAAAAAAAAAAAACTTAATACTTTTTATTAAATATTTTTGTGACTGAAGCTTAGTCGCAATAAAGTTAATTTAGCAAGAAAAAGAGTTTGGGTGTTGAATGTGTAATTTCTTATAACTTTTTGTAGCTAATATTTTAGTCACAAAAGGTTGTTACTCTTTAGCGACTAAAGTTTTGGTCGTGAAATAATACTTTCAATGACTAAATTATCTTAGTCGGAAAAGTTTGATCTTCCCTCCATTATTAATATTTGGCGCCATAATGTTTTGTGACTAAATATGCCTTTAGTCACTGAATCTACCTTTTTAACGACTAACGAGTTGGTCGTCAATAGACTTGGTGTCGAAAACATTATATTTCTCAACCAAATATTTTTGTGACTAACTTTTAGTCGTAAAATGATAGATTTAGTGACTATAAGTATTTAGTCACTAAAAGTTTAGTCGCTAAAACTACAATTTCTTGTAGTGAGCGCACATCTTGCGTATGTCACGCCAGTATGAGCCGTACGGGGCAAAAGTCAAGTTCCTTTGCTCCCAAGATATGTGCTTCGCAGCTTCATGAGGCGGTCTGGTCGCAAACACAAGGTCGTGCATCTTGAGAAATAGCTCCGCGGCTTGAGGGGATGAGACAACTATGGCGAGAATAAGGCCTAGTCTCATATGCGTTATTGGTCCATATTGTTTTCCTAGCTTCTGCAAATCATGATGCGGGAATTTCCCTAGCAAGTGAAGGCTTCCAAAGAGCGGGAACCCTTTCGGGCCAGAAGGTCGTTTCTTCAAATTCTTCTTACTTTTCGATAGATTTGCTCGTAGAGAATAGACGACTCCGATGAGTATTGCAACTACTGCCCATGTCCAAGCCATTCTTTGCTCTTCAAAAGCTAATGAATTAGCGATATGCAGAGCTGAAATATTGATTGATCTTTTTTAAATTTTTTTGACAGTTGGTTTGGTTGCAGGTAGAATATTTATGATTCGCAACTGGGAAATTAAAGACCAAGTTGGAGAAGAAGTTTTAGTCACATTTCAATGTCTTTATCAGATCTTTAATTTTGAAAACTTATGATTCCACGTGAAAAAATATATATATATATATATATCTTTGTGAACTCTTACACGTGGCGCACGAAGGAGCAGTAGTATCGGTGTTCGGCAGCAAAAATATCTTGTTAGATGAGGTTTTATTTTATTTTTGGTCAGGCAAACCACATGTAGGTGGGGTTTGGAGTACTGTATATGAACGTGACCTGTTATAATATAACGGTTTGTTAAGAATTTATTTTTTGGGTTGGTAACCATGATGTAGTAAAATGGAAATGGTGTAGTAATTTTTTTTTTTTCCCTTGCGAAGAAGGTGCTAGAGCGATTGTTAGCAGCTTAATATGTTTGTCAAGCTACTTGTCTTCTCCTGATTTTGTCTATTAATAAATGATTTTTGTTTTTTATTTTTGCAAAAAGGAAACAAAAAGAAAACTGCTGAGAATTTGCTTATAATATATCGCACCACAAACTTTGTATGAAACAAATGAGTACTGAAAAGGTAATTTTAAGCTTACCAAAATAACTAGAAAGTTTGAAAAAGGACAACATCTTACAAACCACACAAACCTTTTCTCACTTGCTTGCTTATATATGTGTGCGTCTGTGTGTGTGTGTATTAGAAAGGTCTGTAGTATGTTCGGCGTATGCTGGTAGATGAATTAGGGTCGCCTGAGTGCAGATAGACGGTGAAGAATAAAGGACTGCACCTTAATTTATTAAGTTCAAATCTCTTTCTTTCTCTCTCTCTCCCTGTCTCGTCTTGTTCTATTCAGATCTCTCTTTCTCCCTACAAAACGCCACCCAATAACTTTGCCGTATAAAGCTGACATTTCCAATGCGGGGACCCACAATCATCTGCCTCGTATCTGTTGTCATCGTCCTTCTCATTTTATTTTTATTTTTTTTCAAGTCTTTTAGATTGTGCATGACTGCAGTTTAGAAGGCCTTCATCTTAATGAAAGGATATGAATTTAAATTCTAGATTTTTAAATTGAAAGAAATCAATAATTCTTATTATGGACTCAATTGAATTTAGTGTTATCTTTAATTTACATATTTTTCAATCAAGAATGTTTTATATAACTTTTATACTCCTGAATCTGAAGTATTCTACTTTCACACAATTCATATATACATGATTCAATAAGTAATCGATATTTCACAATTAAGAGTGCAGTACTATTTCTAGTAGCGATTCTTATACATCGTATTAACAATCATATTAGCCCTTTATCTTGAAATTAGTTCTATATATATGCTCGGCAATAAGATGACACCTCTATTTTCATATTGATACTTCTAAAATATAGAAATTTCTGAAAAAATATTGGTAAAAATGTCAATTTTTCAATCCTTTGCACGACATGCCTAGTGTCCATGTCACCACCATTTGTAAACGTCACCATACACAAGCCTAAGCCTGCACACACACACACACACGGGGGTCTACTGTTGGGCACCTCACTTTTTCCAGACATGAATGGCACTCTCTGGGAGGTCTCTGATCTCTATCTCTCTCTAGACTTTCACTGGAAATCATGGTGAGAGTCGCCAGAGAGGGAGCTTACCTTGCGGTGAAGCCGGAACTTGCTGCTGACAAACAAACAGCCCTCCCCCCTCCTCCAGTACCGGTATCTCTTCACATCTCTCTCTCTCTCTCGATTTTCGCCAGAAATCATGGTGAGAGCGGCCAGAGAGAAAGCTTCCCTTGCGGTGAAGCCGGAACTCGCTGTTGATGAACGAACGGCCCTCCCCCACTACCGGTATCTCTATACCTCCTTCTCTCTCGATTTTCGCTGGAAAGAGCTTCCCATCGTCTCTGCTATTGTCGACGACGAGTGAGACCTTCCCTTTGCTTTTGCCCTGTGCTCGTCCCTCCCTTGCTGCTCGTCTCTGTCATTGTCAACGGCACAGAGAGAGATTCTCTCCCCGGGTTATACCACTTCTCCTTTCGAGTTGTGCCATGCTCGTTTACGGGTTGTGCCGCTGTATGGTCCGGCAGCCGTACACGAGACATTTCCATCACAAAGCTTAATAGAGCCCTCATATATTTTATTTATATGCTCTCAATTTTGATTGCAAGAAAACACCAAAGTATGCATACTTATCTTAACAGAAAGACTAAAATTTGTTTGAATAGGTTAAACTAGTTTTTATTGGTAGTTTTAGAGTTTTACGTTTATAGGGAAGTGGATTTTCTTGTTTTTTTGTTTTTTGTATTTTCTAGTTGCCTCCTCTTGATTTGGTCTAACAATTAGAAAGGGAAAAAAAAAATGGAAACGAAAAGAAAACTGCAGATTTTGCTTCAAATATTTCGCAATACAAACTTTATATGAAACATACACGAGCCACTACAAAGGTTTTAAGCTTTAAATCAGCCATCAAAATAACCACAAAGTTTGAAAAGACGAAAGATGTAACTAAACAGGAAAATATTTTCTCACATGGTTGCTTCTGTATCAAAAATAAAATCCCTATCGCCAAGTTAAAAACAAACCGTCATATTTTTTTTCTTCTGTCTCTTTTGCTTGGAAAACAACACAAAAGAATCAGGAGAATCATATAACTTCATTCCTATTTCCAAAGGCGATACGTAGGAGGGGCTAAAAGATGCTTGGCCCTTGGAGTAGTCAGTCCGAAAACTTCGGTCATTTCCATCTCGGTGGGAAGCATACCATTTGGGAGTTCCCAATCAAAACAATGCACAAGTTGTGCTAGAACCAACTTGACCAATATCAGTCCTAGCTGCAATCCAGGGCAACCCCTTCTTCCGGAGCCAAACGGGATAAGTTCAAAGTCTCTTCCTTTGAGATCAATACCATTTTCCACAAACCTTTCGGGGACGAACTTCTCTGGACGAATTTCAAACATTAATGTGGACGTTTTTTTTAAGTGTCTTATGGTAAAATCCCATATTACTATATTACACTTTATTTTAAGGGATTTGTTAAAATTAATGTACATATCCGTTTTAAACATATGATATCTCATTTTGAAGCTTAAGATGTCTATTTACAGTGGTAAAGTTATTTCCTTTATTACTTGAGTTATTCATGCCATCAACTTAGGTTTTGTTATTATTGGTTTCACATTTGAACTACAAATCCAGATTTATAGGTAAGATTAGAAAAATCATAACAATTTACTTACAAGTCCAAATAAGACAAAAGATATGTCATTGGAAAGATTATAATGTCTAATTTGTATGATAAGAACAGTTTTATAAGAAGTTAAGATTTACTAACTCAAAAATTATAAAACCCGTGACTAGTATAGGGTTCCAGCAAGGATTTTCGGTTCGTAGCCAAATTTGTAAAATTCGTCAAAAATTGTACATTTATCCGGTCAAGGCGTAAGATACCTTGTTGGAAAGCTTAAAGAATATAGTTTTTAGATCTATAACTTATAATCCAAAATTTTGAGTCTAAAGGGTTCGGAGTACAATAAACCCGTGGCTATGTTGTGTCTCGGATGTTCATTTTCTCTCTAGTTTTGTATCACAATTTCAAGGGCACATAACTTTAGACATATAAAAGCAAATCAAGTGATTCCAAAGCCTAAAATGAAGCTTATCTTCTTTAGAATATTAAAATATAATTTATTTTTCATACCAAAGTTTTCAACATATGCTATATTACCACAACATCTATAAACTTTAACAAGGTTCATAGATCTTACCGAAATGCTCCGGGGATCCTTTAAGATCTCAAACCTTCCAAGTTCTTCACAAAACTTTTCCTAAGTAAGAAGAAGTCTAATATTAAGATCATAACTAAACATCATGCTTTAGTTCTCCAAAAATGACTAAAACATAAAGAATACCACTAGGTTACCTCTAGTAAAACGTCCTCTAACTCCGTCTTACACTTCTTCGATCTTGGGGACGAGGTTTCTTAGAGCTTGAAAATGGATGAAGGCGGGTGCTAGAGATGTGTTGGAGGTGGAGAATAGTGTTGGTGGTTCTTCTTTTGTTTTCAGCTTGGTTGCGGCTAGAGAGCTAGGGTTTTTTGAGTTTAACCTGTGTGAAAGTAAAGTGGGGTGTTAAGAGTTTGTGCTCAGCCAACTTTCACCCTAAGAGAGCTGTATTTTGAAGGGCAAGATTAGAAAATTTTTGGCTGATATCTCCCTTCATTGCCGCCACTTCAAAGGAGGGTTTGGAGTGAAAATTTTGGTTCAACAAGCTTAAGACAAGGTGTCACTTTCACTTATCTCTTCTTTAGGTCAATTTGCCTAAATAAACCATGCCATTTCTTACACAAGTTGCATGCATGCAACACTTCCTTCTTTTCTTTATTTGTTCAACTTTCTTCTTGTTTCTTGAACCAAAAATCCGGATCCTCCCAAGCCTTTCTCATTTTTATTTTGTTTTTCTTTCTTTCAATTTTCACCATTGATCCAAGGTTATCATCTTCGTTCTCATACATTAGATCTTCCAATACTCTAATCCTTACCCTAAGTTCTTATTGGTCACTTAACATCCAAAGTTTAGCCATTGATTTGCCTAGGATTCTCTAGCATTAAATCTACACCATTGATTTCAAATCAAGCATAATTTTTGGTCAATTTTCCACCTTTGGATTTCCTAAGAGTTAACACTAATAATTCATCTCCTATCCATGTAACACATTAATTCTCAATCATGCTCTCAAAGCTTGACTATTGATATGATCAAAATAAATACTAAGATCATTAAATCGATCGATTAATAAAAATCGGGGATCTTCCCAAAAATTATTGTTATCTCCCTAATGCGACATAATAAATTTTTTGTACAAATTTAAATGTCATTTAATTCATCTTTTATGTATTTAAAATTTCTCATTTAAATGGAGAAATTCAACATCGTTAAATCATCGACATCATCACACCGATAGTATATATGCAGTCGTTCATGATCTTGAAATTTGATATTCATCAAAATAATTTATTTGAAGTATATTAATGAAGAAATCCATAATAATAATTCATGAATCAAGCTTATGAATTTTTAGGACATCACAGTGCCGCCGTACGGTCCGGCAGCCATACACAAGACATTACCATCACAAAGTTTAAAAGAGCCCTCATTTATTTTATTTATATGCTCTCAATTTTTATTGCAAGAAAACACAGAAAGTATGAATACTCATCTTAACAGAACGACTAAAATTTAAAAAAGACATCACGAAAATAAGCACAAATTAGGAGATATGAAGGCGATATGTTGGAATGGCTAGAAGATGGTTGGCCCTCGGAGTTGTCAAGCCAAACACTTCTGTCATGTCCACCTCAGTTGGCAGCAGACCATTTGGGAGTTCCCAATCAAAACAATGCACAAGTTGTGCCAACACCGACTTGACCACAATCAGGCCTAGCTGCATTCCAGGGCAACCTCTTCTTCCCGCACCAAACGGGATAAGTTGAAAGTCTCTTCCCCTGAGATCTACACTACTTCCTTCAAACCTTTCTGGGAAAAACTTCTCCGGATCAGTCCAAGAGTTGTGGTCTCTCCCAATTGCCCATAGGTTTATGAAGATGCGTGATTTTTGTGGTATGTGGAAGCCGTTGACTGTGCAATCTTCCAAGGCTGCATAATGAAGCAACAATGGCACCACTGGATGTAGCCTCATGGTCTCTTTTACTACCATGTCTAAGTAATCTAACCTTTCTAAATCTGATTCCTCCACCACTCTGTTCATCCCCACCACAGTTTCTAGCTCTTCCTGGACTTTCTTTAGTATGCTCGGGTGCTTCATGAGTTCCGACATTGCCCACTCTATAGCTGTTGCTGAAGTGTCCAATGAGCCTACAAGCATGTCCTGCAGGATAGCAAATTCACGGTTTTGCCATATATGTATAATAAGATTATATTAAGAAAATGTTTTCTATTAGAACAATAAAATGTAAAGTTCATACCAACATCATAGCTTTAATATTAGGCCGTTCGATACGGTATTCTGACTCTGTAGACCCCATGAAGCTTAACATGACATCAACAAAGTCTTTGGGTTTGCCATCTTCATCCTTTGATAAAATATGATCGTCGATAATCTTGTCAAAGAATTCATCAAACACCTTTGCAAAAACCTTCATGCGCTTTGTCAAGCCCTGCAGGTCAAGCGGAGCAACGAAAGGAATGTAATCCCCCAAATTAGGAACTGCAGCCAAGTACAACATCTCTTGGATTACAGCCTTGAAACCCCTCTCGTCGAATTCCTCATCCGAATACTTCTTCCCGAACACCATCCTACAACTCATATTTACATTCAAGGAAATAATCTTCGCGCTGAGATCAACAGCAACACGATCGCAAGCAGCCTTCTTGATGAACTCGATCAAAAGGCCAATTTCTTCTCTCCTCGTGGCTCTGAAAGACATGATTTTGGCGTTGCTAAGCAGTTCAAGAGTGCACAACTTGCGCATGTCACGCCAATAAGGTCCGTGAGGAGCAAATATCAAGTTCCGTTGCTCCCAGGACATATGCTTCGCAGCTTCATGAGGAGGTTTGCTAGCGAAAACAAGGTCATAGGTCTTGAGAAACAGCTCTGCAGCTTCGGGGGACGAAACAATAATGGTGGGAGTGAGGCCTAATCGCATATGCATGATTGGACCGTACTTTCGGGCTAATTTGTGCAAATCACGATGTGGGAGTTTCCCTAATAGGTGGAGGCTTCCGATTAGAGGGAACCCTTTTGGACCAGGAGGTAGTTTCTTCAAATTCTTCTTGCTTTTCCATAGATTTGCTCTTAGAAAGTAGACCAACACAACGACTAGTACAGCCCACATCCAAGCCATTCTTTGAGATCCGCAGAGCTGAAAGATTGGTTGAAATGTATTGCAATCTCTTTGGGACAGCTGGTAAGAATATTTTATGATGCTAAACTTGAAATGCAAAAAACCAAGTCAGAAAACGAGGTTTTATCAGATTCAATGTCTTTATCAGATCCTTTATTTCAAATCTCATCTCCACCTGAAAATGCTCTCTTGTGTTGATAAAACTTATAGGGGTGATGAGTTATGGTTTTTGATATTTAATTATCCGAAATAGTTGTACCAAATTAAGCTTTCGCATTTAAAAAAAAAAAATACTAAACTTATCTGTAGTTTCTGAAGAACGTGACGGCCAATATGTAAATAATGTAAAAAATATATTTCTAAGTGTTTGTGTGTGTGTGTGTGTATTCTAAATAATAAATCAATGTATTGATAAATAATGTTTCGATTTTCATTTTCATTGTTTATTTGCTTATTCAAAACCCCCCCCCCAAAAAAAAGTCAGCGAGCACTCGACATTTTGCAGAGCAAATCTGAAGTTTTCATTATTTAATATTCAATTATTTTGCAAACCACACCATAACCGTCCATTTTTCAAGAAAATGAGCAATTAGGGAATATGTACATAAAGATACCCGTTACTTTTTGTTAATACAATAGAAATATACGATCTATGATAAGTATAAGTTTATACCATTAATATTCAATTTTTAAAAAACAAAAAAAGCAAAGAGAAAACTTGAAAAATAGGAAAAAAATATATATATTCTCATTCTCACCTATTACAAGAATCAATGCATCAATATATAAATGAGATTGACTCCATATACAACTAATAAACTAACATAGTTAGGATACATTTCCTGCAATCAGATAATGACACCTAATATACAAATCATGGATGGAAAGATCACAAATAATTACAAGGATCAATGAAATTAATCGACAAATTCAACAAATCCACTTTAAAAAACAACAAATCTTCTACCTAAAAAAAATACATTTTTCTTTGTTTTGGGTTTTTTGAAATGTAATTAAATATTTTTCTTTTCTTGGAGGGATATAATTGTCATTATATATAACTAAAATTGACTGTTGATCTCCTTTTTTGTATGAATATGAATTTGCTATACAAAAATGCCACAATATATAGGACGAGACTTAAGAAAAATGGTAACTTTTTGACGGTGTTAATAAATTTCTCAAAAGAAAAACATCCGAACTAAATTCCCTTGTGTTGTAATAATTCGGATTACTGAGTAATGGTTTTAGGAGATTCACGTCCGACAAAAATTTTCTGCTAACATGAAAACTTTGGTTAAATTTTAAAGAGAACTTTTAAGTCTTTCCCTATGATAAATGCACAAAAATGCACTTTGGTTCATGGCTTTTATTAAATAATTTGAACTTTAGTTAGATATTTCCATCATTTTAATTCACCCAAACTAAAATTCCCTTATGCTGTAATCATTCAGATTACCGAGTAATGTTTTTTCTTTTTTATGATATGTACAAAAATACACTTTTATTCATGTCATATATTAAATAATTGAAATTCTAAATAGATATTTTCAACATTTCAATTCAAATATTTTATTTTAAAAATATTTAATCTCAATTTATTTTAGTTAATAATCTATTTATTTTGTATTTATTCTATTGTGATTTATCTTCCCATTACTTTTCTTTCCTTTTTCTTTTTGCTTCTTTTTTAATTCTTCTCTACCTCAGGTGTGCGCCGTCGGCTGTTTCAGGCGTCCCTATGTGTCAACCCACTAGTAGCTCCCTCACCCCAGTTCCCTGCGCACGAGCTTTTTTACATCACGTGGTCTTTGGGCCCGCATTTTCTTCTTCTAGCTGCCCGTGGTTCCTCTTCTTAGAAAGAATCTAAATGACACAAAATAATAATATTAGTTTAATATGATATAAAATTAAATTAAAATTGTGTCATATTAGTCAAGATAGGAATTTTGTATTATGTTGGTCAATAGATTAAAAAATATAGTTCTTTCGATAATATAACAATCATTAATCCCTATAAAAAAAATGATAGGTCGTGTAGTCTTATTATGTAAATAATGCATAACAAATTAGCTTTTGCACTTCTAAAAGAAGGGGAAAAAAAATTATCTGTAATTTCTGAAGAATTTGACGGCCATTATGTAAATAATGTAATAAATATATTTCTAAATGTTTGCGGGTGCGTGTGTGTATATATGTATATGTATATGGCTGGAAGGGTGAATAGGATCGGATGTCCTGAAATTGAAAGTATTCTGTGCTGTGCCTCATCTTACAACTGTATTCTAAATAATTAATCAATGTATTGATTAACTATGTTTCGGTTTTGACATTTTCATTGTTTATTTGTTTATTCAAACCCAAAAAAGACATTAAAAAAAAAAATCAGCGAGCAATACATAAAGATACCCGGTATTTTTTGTTTATTCAAAAAAAATATACGATCTGTGATAAGTATAAGTTTATACCATAGGTGATCAACATTCAATTTTTTAAAAAACAAAAAAGCAAAGAGAAAACTTGAAAAAAAGGGAAAAAAATATTTTCTCATTCTCACCTATTACAAGAGCAATGCATCAATATATAAATGAGATTGATTCAATATAAACTAATAAACTAATATATTTAGGATACATTTCCTACAAACAGATTATGACACCTAATATACAAATCATGGAAAGAATAAAAAAAATTACAAGAATCAATGTAATTAATCAACAAATCTCAAAAAATCCACTTTAAAAAACAACAAATCTTCTACCTAAAAAAATGCATTTTTCTTTGTGTTGGGTTTTTGAAATGTAATTAAATATTTTTCTTTTCTTGGAGGGATATAATTGTCATTATATATAACTAAAATTGACTGTTGATCTCCTTTTTTGTATGAATATGAATTTGCTATACAAAAAATGCCACAATATATAGGACGAGACTTAAGAAAAATGGTATACTTTTTGACGGTGTTAATAAATTTCTCAAAAGAAAAACATCCAAACTAAAATTCCCTTGTGTTGTAATAATTCGGATTACTGAGTAATGGTTTTAGGAGATTCACGTCCGACAAAAATTTACTGCTAACATGAAACTTTGGTTAAATTTTAAGAGAACTTTTAAGTCTTTCCCTATGATAAATGCACAAAAAATGCACTTTGTTCATGGCTTTTATTAAATAATTTGAACTTTAGTTAGATATTTCCATCATTTTATTCACCCAACTAAAATTCCCTTATGCTGTAATCATTCAGATTACCGAGTAATGTTTTTTCTTTTTTATGATATGTACAAAAATACACTTTTTTCATGTCATATATTAAATAATTGAAATTCTAAATAGATATTTTCAACATTTCAATTCAAAATATTTTATTTTAAAAATATTTAATCTCAATTTATTTAGTTAATAATCTATTTATTTTGTATTTATTCTATTGTGATTTATCTTCCCATTACTTTTCTTTCCTTTTTCTTTTTGCTTCTTTTTTTAATTCTTCTCTACCTCAGGTGTGCGCCGTCGGCTGTTTCAGGCGTCCCTATGTGTCAACCCACTAGTAGCTCCCCTCACCCCAGTTCCCTGCGCACGAGCTTTTTTACATCACGTGGTCTTTGGGCCCGCATTTTCTTCTTCTAGCTGCCCGTGGTTCCTCTTCTTAGAAAGAATCTAAATGACACAAAATAATAATATTAGTTAATATGATATAAAATTAAATTAAAACTTGTGTCATATTAGTCAAGATATGAGATTTTGTATTATGTTGGTCAATAGATTAAAAAAATATAGTTCTTTCGATAATATAACAATCATTAATCCCTATAAGAAAAATGATAGATCGTGTAGTCTTATTATGTAAATAATACATAACAAATTAGCTTTTGCATTTCTAAAAGAAGGAGGAAAAAAAATTATCTGTAATTTCTGAAGAATGTGACGGCCATTATGTAAATAATGTAATAAATATATTTCTAAATGTTTGCGGGTGCGTGTGTGTATATATGTATATGTATATGGCTGGAAGGGTGAATAGGATCGGATGTCCTGAAATTGAAAGTATTCTGTGCTGTGCCTCATCTTACAATTGTATTCTAAATAATTAATCAATGTATTGATTAACTATGTTTCGGTTTTGACATTTTCATTGTTTATTTGTTTATTCAAACCCAAAAAAGACATTAAAAAAAAAAAATCAGCGAGCAATACATAAAGATACCCGGTATTTTTTGTTTATTCAAAAAAAATATACGATCTGTGATAAGTATAAGTTTATACCATAGGTGATCAACATTCAATTTTTTAAAAAACAAAAAAAGCAAAGAGAAAACTTGAAAAATAGGAAAAAAATATATATATTCTCATTCTCACCTATTACAAGAATCAATGCATCAATATATAAATGAGATTGACTCCATATACAACTAATAAACTAACATAGTTAGGATACATTTCCTGCAATCAGATAATGACACCTAATATACAAATCATGGATGGAAAGATCACAAATAATTACAAGGATCAATGAAATTAATCGACAAATCTCAACAAATCCACTTTAAAAAACAACAAATCTTCTACCTAAAAAAAATACATTTTTCTTTGTTTTGGGTTTTTTGAAATGTAATTAAATATTTTTCTTTTCTTGGAGGGATATAATTGTCATTATATATAACTAAAATTGACTGTTGATCTCCTTTTTTGTATGAATATGAATTTGCTATACAAAAATGCCACAATATATAGGACGAGACTTAAGAAAAATGGTATACTTTTTGACGGTGTTAATAAATTTCTCAAAAGAAAAACATCCAAACTAAAATTCCCTTGTGTTGTAATAATTCGGATTACTGAGTAATGGTTTTAGGAGATTCACGTCCGACAAAAATTTACTGCTAACATGAAAACTTTGGTTAAATTTTAAAGAGAACTTTTAAGTCTTTCCCTATGATAAATGCACAAAAATGCACTTTGGTTCATGGCTTTTATTAAATAATTTGAACTTTAGTTAGATATTTCCATCATTTTAATTCACCCAAACTAAAATTCCCTTATGCTGTAATCATTCAGATTACCGAGTAATGTTTTTTCTTTTTTATGATATGTACAAAAATACACTTTTATTCATGTCATATATTAAATAATTGAAATTCTAAATAGATATTTTCAACATTTCAATTCAAAATATTTTATTTTAAAAATATTTAATCTCAATTTATTTTAGTTAATAATCTATTTATTTTGTATTTATTCTATTGTGATTTATCTTCCCATTACTTTTCTTTCCTTTTTCTTTTTGCTTCTTTTTTAATTCTTCTCTACCTCAGGTGTGCGCCGTCGGCTGTTTCAGGCGTCCCTATGTGTCAACCCACTAGTAGCTCCCCTCACCCCAGTTCCCTGCGCACGAGCTTTTTTACATCACGTGGTCTTTGGGCCCGCATTTTCTTCTTCTAGCTGCCCGTGGTTCCTCTTCTTAGAAAGAATCTAAATGACACAAAATAATAATATTAGTTTAATATGATATAAAATTAAATTAAAACTTGTGTCATATTAGTCAAGATATGAGATTTTGTATTATGTTGGTCAATAGATTAAAAAAATATAGTTCTTTCGATAATATAACAATCATTAATCCCTATAAGAAAAATGATAGATCGTGTAGTCTTATTATGTAAATAATACATAACAAATTAGCTTTTGCATTTCTAAAAGAAGGAGGAAAAAAAATTATCTGTAATTCTGAAGAATGTGACGGCCATTATGTAAATAATGTAATAAATATATTTCTAAATGTTTGCGGGTGCGTGTGTGTATATATGTATATGTATATGGCTGGAAGGGTGAATAGGATCGGATGTCCTGAAATTGAAAGTATTCTGTGCTGTGCCTCATCTTACAATTGTATTCTAAATAATTAATCAATGTATTGATTAACTATGTTTCGGTTTTGACATTTTCATTGTTTATTTGTTTATTCAAACCCAAAAAAGACATTAAAAAAAAAAAATCAGCGAGCAATACATAAAGATACCCGGTATTTTTTGTTTATTCAAAAAAAATATACGATCTGTGATAAGTATAAGTTTATACCATAGGTGATCAACATTCAATTTTTTAAAAAACAAAAAAAGCAAAGAGAAAACTTGAAAAATAGGAAAAAAATATATATATTCTCATTCTCACCTATTACAAGAATCAATGCATCAATATATAAATGAGATTGACTCCATATACAACTAATAAACTAACATAGTTAGGATACATTTCCTGCAATCAGATAATGACACCTAATATACAAATCATGGATGGAAAGATCACAAATAATTACAAGATCAATGAAATTAATCGACAAATCTCAACAAATCCACTTTAAAAAACAACAAATCTTCTACCTAAAAAAAATACATTTTTCTTTGTTTTGGGTTTTTTGAAATGTAATTAAATATTTTTCTTTTCTTGGAGGGATATAATTGTCATTATATATAACTAAAATTGACTGTTGATCTCCTTTTTTGTATGAATATGAATTTGCTATACAAAAATGCCACAATATATAGGACGAGACTTAAGAAAAATGGTATACTTTTTGACGGTGTTAATAAATTTCTCAAAAGAAAAACATCCAAACTAAAATTCCCTTGTGTTGTAATAATTCGGATTACTGAGTAATGGTTTTAGGAGATTCACGTCCGACAAAAATTTACTGCTAACATGAAAACTTTGGTTAAATTTTAAAGAGAACTTTTAAGTCTTTCCCTATGATAAATGCACAAAAATGCACTTTG